>VWYO01009982.1:474352-527271 GCA_013400275.1 Rhadina sibilatrix
TTTTTTTTTTTTTTTTTTTTTTTGCTAGGCAATGACCTAGGGCTGAATTGCAGACTCTGTTGGGGACAAATCTGAATCCCAAAGGTATGAACAAAGCTAGGATATAATTTCTTTCTGTTTGGTTGAGGTGAGTCAATACAGTTTTTAGGAGAGAAAGGCAGCACAAAAGTCAGCAGACCAATGATTGAACTAGAACATAATTTACCTGAGGCTATTCTTACCAGGGATGGTAAAATCCCACCCCCATGGTAAGAATTGTGAACACATTAGGCCACATTGTTGCTATGGCGGCAACTCTGAGTACAGCTGATAATTTTCAGGGCTCATTTTCTCAAAGGAGAAACACGGATGTTGATGCCAAAACTTGAGATAGATGCTCAAGAAATTTAGTGCCTTAAGAGTAAGATGGGTCAGGCTACAAAAGGCTCTAAAGGCTTGTACCTTGAGAATTTAAATTGTCATTAGAATGTCACCTTAAGCATCTTCATGCCAGTCTGAGCACAGACCTATGATCTTAGTACTGCTAGGCCAGTCAAGGTCTCTCTCAAATACAGCAGTTGCAAGCAGGATTACATGGAAGGCATCCTGAGATAAGTCCCAGCTTGACACAGAAGCAAGATACTGCTATTCAGCTGATTTACAGTATCTCACAGCTCTGACAGATAGATATTGGATGCAATAACCACAGACATGTTTGCCTTTCTACTGCCTGTGACACAATGGGCATAAAAGGAAAGAATATTTGTGATTTAATTGAGAAGCCAGTTGCCATTATTCTAGAGTTCTCTGATTAACACAGTGTTGTGGTCTTAAAATGAAGATTTCTAATAAAATTGGGGTTGTTACCATACCACAGCACAACAAAAAATGCAGGAGTTATATGTAAGAAGACAAGAAAAAAATATTAACAACAGAATCATTAGTATATTTCCAGTATATATATATAAAAAACAAATTTTGAAGGAAAAATAAGTGAAGCCATGAAAAAATAAAGCAAAACAGAAATAGACTTTTTGCCAAAGCTATAAGATATCACAGAACCTAACAGCTTCTTATCTTACTATAACTGACTTTCCAGACTAAGAAAAATAAATTTAAATCAAATGACAATACTGGAACCAAACAAGTAGATAAATGGCCATTATTAAATTATACCCAGAAACTGGATGACATTATCTTTTGGTAAGTTTCCTAACAAAGTTCAGGACTGAAATTTTTACTTAAGACTTTAAAATTCTCCTTGTTTTTCCTGTAGTGGTCCTCAAATATTTCTTACATGGCTATTTCAATTAGCAAACCTAATTGACAAATAAGAATGTGAACATCAAGTAGAATTTCAGAAGCTCCTTTATCGCTTGGAAAAGGAATAGGGCAACTTAAATCAGGAATCTTGATCTTGTAGTCTAAATTTTCTGGAAATTCAAACACCCTAAAAAAGTAAGAAACCTGATGACCAAGTGATAGCATTAGATTATTAAGTAAAAATATAATTTTGCAGAGAGATCCCTCAGTTTACCAAAAGATATTGAATAAATGGGGTGTTTTTTTCTACAAGCAATGGTAAATTTCCATACATTCTTGTAGTCTCATTAGTGAGTTATTAAGCTGCACAGATGGAATTTTACAGCTAACATAGATTCTACAGCCCATGTGCTACCTCAATGTCTTTTGAGGAATCCGGAGAAAGAGGAGGGAAAACTGGTTTTAGGTTTCTCTTGGAAATTCTTCCTTATTTAGTTTCTAAATTCACTATTAAAATAATAGACATACATCTGTCACAGTTATTTCTAAGGTGCTGGATTCTTTCACACTTCCTCAGTCTTAGACATCTCAAAGACAAAAATATAAAGTGATCAGCAAGGTGATTAAACAAACAAGCAAGCAGACAATATGTATTGGGAACAAATTACTTCTCTAGGTACATAAAACTCCACTAAAAAGAAGGTTGTTATCTCAATTAAGGCATTAAGTCACTTTTTGTTAATTGCTTTTTTCCTTCATCAAATACTAATGTGTTAAAAAAAAAGTTACCAAACTATCTTGGAAGTAATGAAAAGATATCAATAGCTGTGCATTTTATTACTGATAAAAATCAGGCTTGTCGTTGCAGCCATGCTGTAACGAAGGAATATAAAAACACTCGTTTTGCAAGATTACAGAACTGCAGCATTATTTATGAGGAAGAGGCAACATGAGTTTACAGAGCAAACAAGTCTAGGCAGTCACACAATGAACTTCTTCCTCACTTTGAATTGTAGATTATGTCACATTCAAGCACTTACTAAGTATCTGAGCCCCAATCTGCATGCCCACTAAATAAACATAGAGATGAATTGCTTGAGGCAGAAGAAATATCCCCACTGAAATCAACAGGCACAGATGCAGCACTTGTTGTGTGACCAACATGAATGTATAAACACACTCTCTTGTTCCCTGTCAATGAGTCTGTCAGGCATCCCCCAGAGGCACACGGAATGCTTGCTACTGTCACAGAGCATAAAACAAGTCTGAGCATCCATGTTTCCCTCCTTGTACTGTATCTTCTAGGACACTCCACTATTAATACTTTGTTGGAGGTCTTCAGGTCTGGCTCTCTGACAGGGTTGGGACGTTCCAGATTTGGTGCACAATACTTGAATTCTCCAGTGTCTTCTTGTGAGACTGCTTTGACACTGCAATAGGACTTCCAGGCTACCCCAGCTGTCACTGTGCATCAGATTTCTAATAGATGCTTGTCCTCCCAGACACAGTCCATGAACTCTTGCTACAGCACCACAGTCAGTAACAGGCCCTGTAGATTTACAGAGATGACACAGTTAAGACTACTGTCGTGAGTCACTCACTACACATCCACCAACATTATCATGATATGGACAAAAGTAAACAGCTCAGACTCTGTGTTATTATACTGTTAATGAATCTAATATTGATTACACTTGTCAAGTTAGGAGGTCATCCCCAGCTTGCTCCTTGTGGCAATGAAGCTAAAAACAACATTCAAACACACTGCAACTTTTAGCTTACTCTTGTAAAATAAATCACTGTGACAAAGTAATAAAAACTCTTTCCTACCTTGGAGAAAGTAGTAAAAAGTCTCAACAGGGAAAAGTTTTGTTGTTTGTTTATTTGTGTTTTTTTCTCTTGTCCTTCAGTACAAAGGCTTTATTTATTTGAACTGCACATGTAAATGATATTCTGGTCATTTTATCCCAACCTTTACTCTTCTAGGGGCATCTGTCCTGTCTTCCATTTAGTTACAGCAAATGGCTAATGTCCTGTGTATTTTGGAAGGACTGAATCCATCCAGCAAGAAAACATAAACTGTCATAGCACAGCAAAATGTAGACTCCAATACAAATCTGTATCAAAACATGAAAGCACTCACAAAGAATTTTAGATCATAAGGCTTGGCTCATTAATTGTTTATTCAGGCTAGGAGGCCATTCTGCAATTGTCAGATTGACAGATAAATAAACTCAATAACATCTGATAAATTTTCAGTGCAGAAATAATTGAAATTTTCTGATCTTGTTTTCATTCAATCATATTTTTCATCATTTGGTGATACCAGAATTGTTGTTGATTGTAATGATCCTAATCAGTATTGCAAAAAAGTGCAGCATCTCTCAAAAAGAACTTTCATCCTATATAACCATCTTAACTACTAGACTGAGCTTCAAATGCTAGATGTTAAATAAGTTCTCCCAAATAGGTTAAAATCATCAATTTAAATCATCAGTTGTTTAAATCATCAGCTGAGTAGATTCTTTTCTGTTATTTTCTCCTGCTTCCAAGTAACTTCCTTCCTCCACAAACCTCCCCAGGAGAACCACAGGGATTGTACCCTGAAAAAATACTGTTGACTTTTGAAAAAAAAAAAAGAAGTTTCTGGTGAAAATAAAAGTGCAAGTTAACAAAGAGAAGAATTAACATAACAGACACATGGATGGGTATGGTCTACTCCCAATGGAAAAGAGTCAACAGTATATTTGTAAAGAAAAGTCCTCCTTCTTAAACCCATTAGAGTTCTCTGAAATGATTAAAAGCAAATTGATAAAATCCAGTTGCTTTAAAGTAAACTAAGCAGTGCAATGCTATGTAAGCCAGGAGGTAAGGCACTTACTTACACACAAGTCAGGAAATACATGATGTGGGGGACAGGCCTGTTCTTGCAAGGAAGGAAAGAATGACAACTTTGGGATTTGCACTCTTCTTCATATTTATAAACAACATGTAAAAAGAATACAAGATAAGAGGTGGCTAAATACATTGATACTAAATTATTTGGAGCAGCAAAAAAGAGGACAAATTTTAAACAAGCCTTCAGAGAGTAAATGACATGATAATAATTTGTATTTGAATTTCACTGTAGATAATCTTGAAAAGATATACAGAAAATAGTGTAATCTCATATATAAAATTATGGTAAGCTTTGAATTGCTGATAACAGTCAGGACAACAAGAATCTTACAATTAAAATGCTTATTCAGTAGCACTATGGTCTTTTCTGTATTTCTTCCCACATATTTTTGAAAGGTGCCTACAGGTGACATAGCTCACCAACAGCTTGAAAAATATGAAATTCTGACTTTTTCATCTCCATAAGGATATTAAAAAAGTTCAGAGAAGGATGATAAATTACATAGATGCAGAATGAAGAGCAGGTCAGCAAGGTACAACTGATCAATTTGGAAAGGAGGTAACTGAAGACAAACATGATACATGTCGACAAAACCAGCAGTCTCACACAGCAGTTGGATTCCAATTCAAGACCCGGGAGGCATAAAATAAAAACAGTATGAGAAACTTTCAAAACAAGCACAAAGAGAAAATTCTTCCCACAAGTGAAGATAGATCTGTGGAAGTTGTTGTCACAGGATGCTGTAGGTGCTAGAGTTTACCTTTGATTCCGAGAGAGGTTTGACAAGTCCATAGAAGAGAAATCTGTCTGGTGCTGTTAAACAGAAAAACGTTTCTCTTGGCACTGGAAATCCCTTAGGAAGATATTAGGGTTAAATATATCATATATAGTTCTCCTATTCCTTAGCAATGTCCTGTGGCAGTTGTTGAAGAAGTAGAAGTAGAAGTAGAAGTAGAAGTAGAAGTAGAAGTAGAAGTAGAAGAAGCAGTAGACCTCAGTGTGCCATTTTCAGTAAACACAAACAGTGGGTCAGTTGCAACAAGAGCTTCCATCAGTGCCAGTTCTGTACTCGAAGGTCCAGTCAACCTGGACAACCAGTCAGCTGTTGTGACTAAGGGAATGGTGATAATTTTTTCAAATTGATAATTACTTCTGCATAGCAGATGAATTTAACAGATCTCCATTTAGTTCACCTAGTAACCTACTATAATCCTGGATTTCATTCTAGAGTTCATTTATCCCTAGGAGCTGGCTGGTTCACGAATCACCAAGAAGTACATTGTCAACTTGAGTGGTGAGCATCTATTCCCTGCATTTTCACAGCCTTCTAATAGGCTACAAATTTTGGATTTGCATGTGTGTGTGTCTTGAATCACTGTGATAAAGATTAATACAATTAATATAATGAATGTAAAGAAGAGTGAGTCTTCGAAGACCAAGTACTCAATCTGGGAAACATTCTTCTCAATAGTTTAAAATCTCTCACTTCCTACAAACACTTTTGAGCTAAAAGTTTTTCTTTCCCAAATGTCTAGCTTGTTTGGTGTAATGAAACAAATAGTTTGAACCTAATTAGTCTTATCCAAAAACATAAAGATATGATGATAGTTGTTGTATGTTTGTGCTCCAAGCCAGATATTTTATCATTGAATTTGAAATATTTTCCTTTAATGACTTTTGCTTTATTCCAAAAAATGCATAATGCTATTAATTCAGTTTCTTCCCTCAAAAAGGTACTGTGTAAAAAGGCTGCTTTTTGAAAAGAAACAATCTGATATGAATACTGATGATTATTAACCCTAGAATAAAGGCATTTTGTTCTCAAAGACCCTATATTAAAAAAAGCATATTCTATAAAACAATATTGCATGAAATATCCTTAAAATGAGTTCCAGTATTCTTTACTAGGCATTAGTATTCAACAATACAAAAATATTTTCCACTTGGTTATATCAGGCTTGATGAATTGATGAGGTAGTAAACTGAATGGAAAGAGCTTCCCTTTTCCATGGATCTGCTCTTCTGTGTGCCTGTGCCTGAGAACAGCACATCAGAAAACAGCTTTAAGTTTGACAATTTAGACTGAAATGCTGAGTATTTTCAGATCAGGATATAATTACTTAGAAACTATGGTACCTACTGGTGAAGAAGTCAGGAAGAGAAATTTGGTTCAAGACTGTAAGAAAGAAAAGGTTAGATCTTTTCTTGGGTCACTCTTTTTTAGGGTCTTTATTTAACCAAATAGATCAAGTAAAAAAAAGATATTTACGTACTAGACCTCCCTCCTTCTGAATTAAAGAGTAGGTTACAGAATCTTTTTAATCATAAATAAATCTAAAAAAAAAAGAAAACCAAAACAACAACAACAAAACCTGCAGACAACAAACAGTTCTGACAAAAATTAAAAAAATCATTTTCTAACAGTTCACATACCAGTGTGACAAAAGGGGAATAATTTTTGTTCTGAGAGAAGGAGTGAATAAGAAAAAAGTAAGAATAAAATATACAGAAAAAAATTCTGTGAAATATCTATTTTCCCTCTTATCATGGCTGGAAAATCCAGCTAGTTGACTTGGAATCTTAGTTTTTCAGATTAAAAATTACTACTCTACTTAAAAAGTAGTGTCAGTGGAAATAGCAGAAGGCATCTGGGACAATTCATTAATTATTTGTTCAGCAGTTATATTCAGCCTAATGTATGAAGAGCCAAAATATGACTTGTTTCTGTTCTGCTTCCAATCAAATAGATGTTTGTTTCCTTTTTCTCTTTTCTTGTTTTACACTGATGCTTCTCATTAGGTGTTAGCCTTGATCTATATATGTCATCTGGTGTACATGCTCTGCAATGTAGATGAGGATCTCCACTGTAATTTACCGTGGTTAGTCGTAATGTAGAACACATCAGCTGGAAATGGCTTCCATTTGGCTAGGCACATTCTTCAGCAGTTAAAGCATTTGGGAATTGTTACCAGAAATGCTGATACCATTCCTCCAGAAAAATAACTTCCGTTATCTATGTAATATTTTGGCTTGTGTTTTAAGTTTTTCTGTACATTGAAAGTGACATACTACTGTGACATATCCCGCCTTTGTTTTTCAAGAGCTAGACTATTTCTTCATCTCATTCTAATTCTGGGTTATACATTTTTGCTTTGCAGGGCATGGAAATGCTATGTAAGAACCTGCACAGATCTGAACAGTCAAAAGATAAGCCACACTAAAACAAGGAATTCCGCCTCAGTACTTCAGTAGCATTTGAAAAATTAACTACCAACATTGTAACGTAATTTACAAAGAGTTGGTAAAATTTGGAAGCTTTCTCTTTACTTCTCTTTACTGCAGTTTTATTTTTTTTCACTACTGTCGATTATTTCCTTCTTGTCTTTTTTGGGGGGGATTTTTTTTCAGAAATTATATTTTTAATCACAAGAGCAAAGGAATGCAGTTTGCCAGCTGCGATGCAGTGCTTTCATCTTTGAAACCTGTTGCAAAAGCGTAGTTTAACTCAGACAGTTTTTACTGATCCATAAGCCATTGCTTAACAACAGAGCTAAAATACCAATTCTTAGTTTGTCTGTTCTATAAACAGTGAAAGTGGAGGAAGGAAACATGTTAGCAAAAGAACATTTCCAAACCATATGAGGGAAATATTGCTCTAAAGAAACATCACCTTTAGGATATTTCTCTTCTGATTTCCAAATCAACAGTGAATCTGATGTATTATCAGACATTGGGTCTTGGAGGATGACAGCAAGAAAACTATAGCTCCTTATTTTAGGAAAAGCATCAAGACAAGAGAAGAAATGAGAATGACTGAATGGCCTTGATCCTGACCATCAGACATCTGCAAATCAGAGCAGCCAGGAGCTTTAATTGTGAAGTTACCTGAGACAAACAAATTTCATTGATCAGTAGCTACTCGGAAAGAATGGAGTCATGAACATATTGTCATAATCCTGATGGCCCACATCTTTCCAGAGGGTATAGTAAGGTTTCATTTCAAGCTGTTCATATCAAAATGGTGATAGAAGAGAGAGAGCTAACATTTTTTTTCACTTTGCTATCAGTTTACAAGGCAAGCTATAAATCAAATTGAATATCTTCAATATATTTAGAAAGACAAGGTAGCTGTTGATTCTCTAGTTCTGAAATTTCTCCCTGTTATATGTCTGCACATGTCTACAATTGTATGAAGAGGAAAGGGGAATCTCAAAATCTAGCTAATTTTCCTTTAGGTTTCAAAATCTCTGAAGTTCAAATGTGCCTGGATCATGTTGTTTTGATTTATGATTGTGTAGGTAGGAAGGTGCAGCTGCTCTGAAATTCCATTAATGATTCTGGCTCAAATTTAGGCTTTCTGAAATAAATGGATTTAGAATCAGGCCAATTTGAAACTGGTGATTTTCAACAGCTGTGGAAATGGAACAACTTTAAGACAATAAGAGGCAGATGACAAGGAGAACTCAGGGCTGCCTTGTAGCTATGACCAAAATGAAATGAGAACAGCTGAATATAAGCAAATTCCAGAAAAAGATCACTGTCCAGTGGAAAAGAACACTGGCCTCACTTTGATGAAGAGATAGGAGTACCCTGAAGCCAAGTATAGAGAGAGATAGCTGAGCTATGAAAACACAGAGATTCCATCACTTATTTTAAAGTTTTTAAATGCTCAGGTTGAATAATCTCTGCAAGACAATACATGCCATGGGAATGTAGTACAGGTTACAGAGTAGTGGGTTGTTCAGGCTGAGGAAAGAGAAAATATTTGTTTCCTAGCTTACACATTTGCTTCTTTTTCTACATAAGCCACTGCTATTCATGCCAAAAAACCCAACCAATTCCTTCTTTGCTATCACAATTCAGTCCTTATATTCATATGTAAACATTGAGGAATTTCTTAATTCCTTATTCAAGGACTGCAGTATTTAAACTCTGCAAGTGTCAGAAAAGATGTCCTTTTCCTCTGGTCTTAACATACCAGTTGAACAGTGGGGTTTTTCCCTAGTTTCCTCTGACCACTGACATCCAACTATGTGACAAGAACGCATCCTCTCAGCCACAGAATCCAGAGTTGGTTGTGGAGCAGCCATGTCTCTTGATGAGTCAGTTGCCAAGAAGTCTGGGTTTTTTTCAAATATCTGGGATACAGAATTAGGATGGCAGAAACCATGGAAAAGGTCATGCAAGTCTTGGCTCTGGGACAGAATCACTCATCACAAGATCAACAGCAAAGCCAGGTGCTCCAGCCTCCCAGTTCTCAGCTCTTCCAGCCAGCTTGTCTTCACCAGGGAGCTGATGTGACATAATGAGTGCACACACAAAATTAAACAGCAAATTTGTTTCAGCATTTGTCCCTTCAGGGCATTCACCTGAAGGTTAAAGCAGAATACTGCACATGGTGAGCCTTTCCTTAGGGAAAGGACAGAGGTTTCCCCTTGAGCTGAAAAAGGCAGGCCTGAGTTACCTAGTGTATTTGAGACATGGTCATGTTCCTGATAACTTGGATACACTTGGAAGTTACTGCTGGACAAGGGTCATGCCACAGCTCTAAGAGAGGCAGTAAAGTCATCACTGGAGGGTATTCTGTCTGCCAGGTCTGTAGGTCAAGGGGATTTAGCAAGCAATGGCTAGTCTTCTCACAGTTGCTTGAAGAGCATGAACAGGGAATTTCTGTGGTTTCAGTAGCAACTGCTGTGTGATGTGAATGGCTGGGTATTTCAAAACATTTTTATTGTGAAATACAGGCCCCTCAGTTTTTCAAAAATTTTATTGATGAGGATTAAAGCCATAGAAACACAGAATATGCTGAGTTGGAAGGGACCCATGAAAATCATTGAGTCCAATTCCTGGCTCTACACAGGACACCCCAAGTATCACACCATGTGTCCAAGAGCATCTTCAAAACCCTTGACCTCTGTCTAGTTTGGTACTGTGAACACTTCCTTGGGGAACCTGTTCAGATGCCTTAGTGTCAGTTCCAGTGCCCAACAACCCTCTGTGTGAAGAACCTTTTTTTAATATCCAACCTAAATCTCTCATGATACAACTTCATGCTTTTTGTTTTGTTTTTTTGAAACACAACATGCTTCATGTTTTTTTCAAGTCCTGTCACTGGAGACAACAGTGAAGAAGAGATCAGTGTCTGCCCCTCCTCTTCCCCTCACAAGGAAGTTGTAGACTGTGATGAGGTCTCCTCTCAGCCTCCTTTTCTCTGGGATGAACAGACCAAGTGACCTCATACACTTCTCATACAGCTTCCCCTTAAGGTCTTTCACCATGCTTATTGCCCTCCTTTGTACACTCTCTAATAGTTTAGTGGGTTTTTTATATTGTGGCACCAACATTGCACACGGGACTCAAGGTGAGGCTGCCCCAGCTCAGAGCAGAGCAGGACAATCCCCTCCCTTGCCCGGCTGGCCATGCTGTGCCTGATGCCCCCAGGACAGGGTTGGCCCTCCTGGCTGCCAGGGCACTGCTGACTTATGGTCAATTTGCCATTGACCAGGATCCCCAGGTTGTTTTCCATTGCACTGCTTTCTAGCATCTCATTTCCCAGTCCGTCTGTACATTGAGGGCTGCCCTATTCCAGGCACAGAACCTGACACTTTTCCTTGCTGAACTTCACATGGTTGCTGATGGCTCATTCTCTGATTTGTCAAGGTCTCTCTTCAGGGCCTCTCTGCCCTCAAGGGAGTCAACAGCTCCTCCAATTTAGTGTCCCTGGAAAACTTTGTATTTGTTCGAGTCCTGTGTCCAGATCATTGAAGCAGATGTTGAAGAGCACAGGGCCAAGGATGGGGCCCTGCAGAACCCCACTAGTGACAGGTCACCAGCCTGATGTCACCCCATTCATTGTAACTCTTTGTGCTCAACCCATGAGCCAGTTGCTCAGCCATCGTGTAGCGTGGTTATCTGGCTGAGTGCTCGACAACACACAAGAGCTCTAACTCTTATGACTTTCTTATTCTTGTAGTCAGGGACTAGAAGAAAGATGAATGTAACAGTGTTGCTCATCTCTGATTAAGTTGGAATATTAATTCCCATGAGTAACCTGGAAATTTAAAAGTATCTCAGGTCAAAATAATATTTTCATTAAAATAATAACAGTAACAATCATTGCAGATAAATCCAGTATAAGGATATATTTTTTATTAGATATCATTTTTTAAATATCTGACATAATAAGTATTTCTATTACATCTAACAAAATCTAACATAGTTTAGATGGAGACAACCAATTCTGATATTAAAAAAAAAAGAGAAGAAGAGACTAAAGCACAAAAACATAATTCTTGCATCACGTAAAGCCATCAAAATCTTGGGAAACTCATTTCTGGCAGAATGCAGGAGTTTACCAGTCTGAATTCTTGAAATGAGATGTTGTTGTCTACAACAGAGTTACTTGCAGGAACTGAGTATCATTATATAAAATGCTGAGAGGCTCCAAGTTGTAATATCTACTTAATAAATCAATTTACACAACTTGCTATTTTAATCAAGACATTCTGAGCATCAAATATGTTTTCATCGTCTTTCTTGTAGTTGAGCTGTCTCTCTAACTTCTCTTTTCCCAGTGGAAATCCATTATCCTCTAAGATTAGCTAAATCCATTTTTTCCTCTGGTTTGAAAAAAAGCTCATAAGGATACAACTAATCAAAGTGTACTGGCATAATGAAAGTTCACGCTAGTGTCTTTTTTATCTTGGGAAGTTTTATGGTAAGCTTTTTCTTTTGCTAGAAATTTTCTGTTGAGTTCTTTTCTTCTAAATTTGACTTAAGCACCAATACTTCAAGCAAAGCATGATGGTGGCTTTCCATTTCTTCCTTGTACAGCTCTCTTCCCCATTATGGAAACTCTAGAGTCCTGTTCTGGGCAGGTTGTAGAGGAACATCACACTCATTTCAGGTTTGGTGTGCTGGATGGAGAAGTGAAGCCAGAACCTGTGTTTCTCCCACTGTTCTGCACTCCTGCTATCATGCAGAAAACTGCAGAAGCTGCAGAATCCTGTTACCTACTACTAGACCATAAAACAGAAATATGTATTTACTAATTGCCTTTAATACCCAAACTACTGCTTACACACTATACTGCATATTTTGCTTCTCCATGCTTCCTAAACTAAAACTGAGATTTAATTGCATCAAATATATCCAAAGTGAAAGTGTCAATAAAGCCATCTCCATTACACTGTAACACACCTTGATGTATTTTGTCTTGAGAAATGGAAAAATCATGGCCTAGCACTGCCTGGAGCATGACATACAGTTCACAGTCCAAGGGAAAGTAAATTTGGATTATTGTATTTCAGTGTTTATTCTGGATTTAAGTGTGATAGGATCTGGCTTTTTTTTTTTTTTTTTTTCTTTGTCACATCAAAATTTGCCATTAGGTGATTGTGTACATCAAGAAAATCCACATAGTTGAGAGCAAGTCTCTTCCTTTGGTCACTGAATCAGTATTCCCATGGAGATGAGCTCAGTGCTATTCAGCACAGTCTCCCATAACATTTACATTTCAGAGGACGACTCACAGCTTAGCTAGCAGAAAGATAATCTGTTAGGTGAGTCTTTTTTGCTGTAATGATAAGAAAACTTCAGGCTCACCAGAAAGACTTATGAACCAGATTATTCTAGGAAGATTCATGGGCTCCAGCAAATTCACAGCCCCAAGGCAATAACTTTTTTTTCATCTGCTGTCTGAAGAAATAAGGAACTGATGAATAATTGCCCTTGCTGATCAGTCTCAGTGACAAATTTCAAGAAACAAATGGATTTTAATTACTAGTCATGTTCTTCAATGCACTCCTAGAATGTCTGAAACTCAGAAAAGAGTATATGCACGCTGTACATAGTAGAGAAAACCAAAAATTCCACTAGAATCTATATAAAAGTCATACTCGGACTTTAAATACCAAGCTCGATGATTTTTTTTTCTTTTCAATTAGTACTCAAATTTAAAAACACCAGTTGTATGTACATTTTTAGCACGGTTGTCTGTATTGCATTTGGAATTAAATGGTAACTGCAGGGAAACTTAATGACCTCTAAACTCCATTGCATTTTTTGCATTTTCTATCTCTTGTTCTTATTGACTACTTTTGGAATGCATTATCCATGTTTTCATGCTCTTCAACTTATTCAATTCCTTGTGTGAGCAGCACCTTGATATCTGTATGCAACTTCATCACAGGGCACAAGAAGGTTTTTTTCCAACATTTTTGGAAATAAAATTGTAGCTCTAAAAATTCCTTAAATAACACCTAATTTACTTGGTCATATGACTCTTTTAAAAGAAATATTAGCTACTCCTTTCAGTCTAACACTGTGATTTAAATCTCATCTATTTCTTATTTTGAAGATTTATGTAATCTGGATTGTGCTGGAACAGCTTAATGGTCAGACTGTGAAGAGAGAGTGCTAATGGTTGTTTCAGAAGGGCTGGAAGTTCACAGGTAATCAAAAACACATTTTCAACTCATATATTCTTCTAACAGCAGTTGCAGAGGATTGCTAAGATTCACATCTTTAAAATACATCAGCTGAATCTGTGGCAGATGTTATTTACAGGCATACAATTAAACTGAACAAGGATCATGGCTCTGATGTCAACTGGCAAGACCACAACAAACCTGGCCAAGCTGATTGAGAGGTGACCAACAGAAAGGTATAGTTTGAAATGGAAACTATGTCACTGGAAAAGAAAAAGGGCAAATGATAATCGTGTTTTCCATTAAGAGTGTCTTTGGACAGAACAGGTGGAATTCAAATTCTGGAAGAGAGAGCAATATTTGGTATGCAGATCTATGTATCTTCCAAGGACTTCAGCCTTTATGAAATGTCACAGGATTGGAAAGAAACTATTACAGTGTGTTGCACTCACTGTGCTCCCCAGATCATTTACATTCTTGGAAAGAAAAACAATTTAGTTGTTCAGACAGAAACATGACAGAGTAAAGAATAAAACAATATTTTTGAGCAACAGAATAAGTGGGATGGAAAAATGGGTATAAAGTAAATATCAATCCTAACTCTATTCTGTCTTAGTAGAGACTCTCTTATTGGGTTGTATTCATTCTATCAGTGTCAACTTCACAGTTAAGATAGCTTCACCGTTGGCATCAAATCATACTGTTCAAATGTACTGCGAGGGTTTGTGGTCAATCCTGAAGAGATTTTCCTTAAAGCTGCTTCTGCAGTCAGGTTTTTTTTTTCAGTGCAATGATTTAGCAAAGTTTATTGTTGTTTTCCTGCAGTCACATAGGAAATATTTCACCTCCTCTGTCCCGAAGGTGTGATCTCCTTCTCACAGGTTGCAGGGCCAGGAGAAAAACAAATTCTATACATCTGATGAAGAACCATGGCTCAGAAGTTCTACTCACTTGCCTCTGGAATAAAATCTCGTATCACCCTGCAGCAGCAGCAGCAGTAGCAGCAGCAGAATCTGTTTCCAGATCATTTGCAAATCCAAGCTTGCAACTCTCCAAACTTGTACATTGCCTTTTCTAGCTTCGCTGGTAAATTAAAGTAGGAGTTATTTTTTTACAAACTAAAGCCTTTGAAGAGCTATGAAAAAGGGGTCCATATCCAGTCATGTCTTCTAGTCTTCAACCCATACTTGGCCTTTGCACCATGCATACTCAACAGGGCATATCTCTTCATATCTTTCTCTGGAGATGTTATCCTAACTCACAGATTCCTCTCTTCTGACTGGTAGCAATAATAAAATCACAAATTGATTTGGGCTGGTAGGGACCTTAAATTAGATCATTTAGTTCTAAACCCCTGCCTATGGCAGGGGCACTTTCCATTAGACCAGGTTGCTCAAAGCCCCGATCAACCTAACCTTAATTTTTATCAGCTTAAGGGCTTCACTTATCTTGCAGACACTCATTCAAACTTCCATTGACATTTTCTGGTATTTCCAAAATGTCCAAATGGACATCTAGTTGGATACCTCCAAATACAAGTCACCTACTAGAAGGCTTGATACAGGCAGGAGAATTTTCAGAATCCAAAATTTTAGCATGGGTATCTGTATTGCATTTGGAATTAAATGGTAACTGCAGGGAAACTGAATGACCTGCAAACTGCATAGACATATTTTGTGTTTTCTATTTCTTATCTTTACTGAAAAATTTTGGAATTAATTAGAGTTTTTTCCATATGCTTTTGGACTCTTCATTCCCTGTGTGAGCAGTACTGTGGTATGCATATTTAACTTCATCTTATGACACACAGCAAGATTTCTTCCAACACTTTTGGAAACAAACCTGTGGCTCTAGAAATTCTGTAAGCAATGTCTGTCTTATAAATATGAATTTTATAAAAGAAATCTTAATTATTGCTTTCAGTCTAAGACAATAATCTAAACCTCATCTATTTCTTATTTTGAATATTTATGCAATCTAGATTGTGCTGAAACAATTTAATAGTCGTGTCCTAAACTGTGAAGGCATAGTGCTAATGGTATTCCAAAAGGGCTGGAAGTTCACTTTTATCTGAAAGCACATTCACAAAAAGATGGAATGGACTTTAAATTGAGCTAAGCTATTCCAAATCCTATATTCTGCTAACACCAACTTCAGCTAATTGTTTCAGAGTAAGGTAGGACTTAAGGCAGCATGGTGTAAAGATGGTAAAACTATAACAGCTGTTTGGCAGGTTTGGTTGGTAGTGGCTTGAGAATAACCTAACACAAGTTTAAGTAACCCCTTTTTGTTTTGCCACTTCTTTCATATTGCCACTAGGCAGTAAGCAATGGAGAGGCATAATGAAAATCAGAAAGCAACAGAGAAATAAAATCTGGCAATGGGCTGGCAAAATCCCCCCAAAATCTCTCTTTATGGTTCATCTCTACCACAATGGCTGAGCTCTGTTGTCCTGGTTTTTACAGGAATAGAGTTCATATTTTTTCTGTAGCGGGTGCAGTGCTGAATTTTGGATTCAGTATGAGATGCTGAATAGCACACTGATGTTTCAGTTTTTGCTGAGCAGTGCTTACCCTAAATCAAGGACTTTTCAGTTTCCTACCCTCAGCCAATGAGGAGGTGCACAAGAAACTGAGATGGAGCATAGTCAATACAGCTGATCCAAAATGGCAAAATGGATATTCCATACAAAAGAATGTCATGCCCAGTATATAGCCTCTGTGAGTTAGCTGGAAGATAGAGCTGATTGTAATTCAGGGATGGGATTTTGGCATCACTGAGAGGATGGTTAGCAATTGTATTGTGGTTTTTTCAAACTACAAGTTTTTCTTTTGATTGCCAGAAGTGAGCAAATGGCTCACTGGGGTTAAACCATGACATACATGAATTTCCAAAGGCAACCTGGCCATTTTATTTTATCTAGTTTGGAAAGTTATTGCTTAATGTCTACTGATACAAGAGCTTTCCTGCAGAAAGCCCTTCTGAAATAATTAATCTGAAATTTTGATTTGCTCCAATTGGTAGAAAATTATAGCTACATAAAATAATGCTGAACAAATTATTATGAGACAATTAGAGGAATTTGTGGATGACCTGCAACTGAAAAAAAACAAAAAAACAAAAAAACCAGAAAAACAAACAAACAAACAAAACCCAAAAAACAAAACCAAAAAGCAAACAAATCATGTTGTCAATTTTCATATCTGAAGTCAACCATCTAAAGATTGAATTTACATGAAGAGTTGCTCTTTGACAATTCAAATATGCCTTAGATGTTAATATACCTTGATATTTTGTTGAGATATTAGGCTGCTTTTGATCTTGAACTGTGATTTTCTCATTTTATATATAGGATGGTGAGTTGTCTGTTTTTTTAACTAGCCCATAGAATAGATTTTTCTATTGTAGATGTTGTTAAGGATATTAAGATACTGAATTGTCATGGTAACAAGAAGCAAGTAATAGCTGATGGAATAGAGACACACTTATATTAACCTTGGTATCAATATATACAAATGCATTAGATTTTGAATATTTTTGGTTCCTTTTATGAATAATACTATGAGATAGTTTATGTTACATAGTAAATTTATGGTCCATGCATTAAAAGGGGTAGTAAATTTCAGAGGAACAAGTGTTTTATTTTTATATGTGGAGAACAATGCAATTGTGTGTGAAGAATAGTATAACTGACCGACTAGCACAGCAGACTTTGTGTGACATTGAATTAAAGGCTGCGACTTTAGGGGAAGAAGGCACACGATTTCATGATCCCCACTTGGTGACACAAACATTTGCAGGTGTGTGAATGGATGCATACAGGTTACCAGGGCAACCATCCAACCGCAGCCAAAATGCAAAGAGTCAATTTATCTCATTATCTTTCTAACAATATGGGGACACAGGCTCTGTTTGGCTTAGCTCATCCCAGGAAACAGGGACACACAGGGACACGGGGTCTGTTCAGCCTAGTTCATCCTACGGGAGGGTTATTGCCTGTCCCGCTAGAACAAAAAGCTTCAGGCCTGTCTGAGAGTCTCTTATCTCTCCATGGGAATTGTTCTCCTCAAAACAGGAAGAGGATGCTCAACACTTGGCATAAGAAATGGCATTTTCCAAAGTTGGCATTTTTAGCATTCCCAGGTACAAGGTCACTTTGTCCTTGCCAAATCTTCTGGTTTTAAGCCTTTTCTCCAAATAGCAAGTTTCTTTCTCCGACCACTGACATGGTTAATGACTCATGTACCTGCTGGTTAAAGTCTTCTCTGCTTCTTTCTCTCCACTGCATAAAAGCCAGAAAATCTTCTTATCTTTCCTTTTCTAGATAGAAAAAAAAAATAAAGTCTGCTTTCAACAGCAAGATTCCATGTGCTTTTGAAAGTAATGGTTGGTAACACCCATGTGTTATCATTTACCATGTGAAAATAGTAAATTTGGGGTGACAAACCCATTAATTCAAGCCAGAACACATATGCAAATTGTACTAAACTTGGTGATTTCTTTGTGTTTGATATCATGCCAGCTCAAAACATTTTTTTGGAACAGGAATCCTTCACCTGGCCACCAAAATACACTTGGTTTTGCTCATCCAAAACCATCATCAAACGTGTCCTGTATTGATTTGCAAAGCAAACATTCAGCTAAACAAAATAGAAAATTACTTCACAATCTCTCAAAGGTAGAGGCAAAACATATTGGTTATTTGTCTAAGGTTGAGAGGAAACAAATTAAAAATACACTGAAACTATAAACACTTTACACAGAAAAAGAAAATTCCATGCAAAATATGTAAGAAAATGTACATAGCTTTATGCTACTTCTTTGAGTTTACAGTCCTGCATGGCTCTAGGAGTTACATTTCCTGGGAAAGTCTCTGCCCAAAACCTTTACTTTGTTGCACCCTCAACTCTGAGATGAGGAGGCCCTGCTCTGTCCTAATTTCTTGATAAAGCACAGTCTAGCACTCATCTCTTGGACTGCCACTGCTAGAATTCCCACAAGAGCATCCTTATGGCAGCATTTTGCCTCCTGAGGAACAGCTGGAGTAGGATTGAGAGTATTCAAATGCAGGATTTCTCTTTTACTGTCTCATATTGTCTAAGCAAATGGAGCAGTGTCTTTACTGTCTCTCTGTTAAACAATGCTCATTTCTACTGCTGAGGGTAATTGATGACTTTTACATAAGTAGTGTTCCTTCTCTTACAAACACCCATAAATATCTATCAGTATACCAAAAAATAATCTAGCTGTGTGTTGTAAGTTCTTTTCCCTGCCATCCTCAACCAAATTTGAATTCTAAGAATCCTATAGAAAAATATTTTCTACTAGTTATGCAAAATTCTTCACTGAATCATGCAATCATATGTGGAGTCAGAAGAGACCTGTCAAGACAATTGAGTCCAAATCTTGGCCCTGTGCCAGGACACTCCAGGAGTCACACCATGTCCCTGAGAGTGTTGTCCAAACGCTTCAACTCTGTCACTCTTGGTGCAGTGACCACTTCCCTGGGGAGCCACTGTTCAACCTCTGGGTGAAAAACTTTTTCCTGATATGCAGCCTAAAGCTCCCATGACACAACTTCAGACCATTCCCTTGGATCTATCACTGGTCACCACAGAGCAGAGATCAATTCTGCTACTCCTCTTCCTCTTATGAGGGAGTTGTGTCTGCAAAGAGATCTCCCTTCAGTCTCCTCCAGGCTGAACAGACCAAGTGACCTCAGCTGCTCCTCACACCGTTTCCCCAGAAGTCTTTTCACCATACTTGTGGCTCTCCTTTGGACACTCTTCAGTAGTTTAATGGGGTTTTTTTAAATATTGTGGCACCCAAACCTGCCCCCAGCACACAAGGTGAGGCTGCCCCAGCTCAGAGCAGAGCAGGACAATCCCCTCCCTTGCCCAGCTGTGATGCTGCTCCTGATGCTCCCTAGGACAGGGCTGGCCCTCCTGGCTGTCAGGACACTGCTCATTCAGATTCAACTTTGTGTTGACCAGGACCCCCAGGTCCCTTTCCACCACAGTTGTCCCCTTCTCCAGCCTCTTGTGCATCTCTATGCACATGACCAGGGCTGACCTGTCCCACATGTACAGTCCTGTGTGGGGAAAAATGCCACTGAAATTTATCTTAAATATAAACACATTCTATGAAAGGTCACGAGAACAAATAAACTAAAAAATATGATATAAAAATGTTACTCTTCTCAAAAGAGTGATCTGTTTGTATTTACACAGATCAGAATGGGAACACAACCAGTTTAGAGATCTCAGGTAGACTGACAAACTGAAAAATTGAGGACAGGTTCTGTCCTTCATCTTCAGAGAAAATTTTTACCCAAATTTTTATGTGTACACTCATTTCCAGCTCTAGATTTTATTTCAAAGAGAGTCTTCCGTTGTAACCATTTGAACAAAATTTCCTTCTGTCTGGAATTCACAGTTCCTGCTCATGCAAAGATGAACTCCACAGCACTGACACAGAAAATCCAGAATCCAGAATACACCAGACCAGCTACTATGATGGGTATTCAGTTTCCAGCTCTGCAGTGTTATGGATACATTGCATTGACAGCATGTGAATAGATTAATTGCAAAGGACATGCACAGCACAAATGTATCTAAAACATGCTCTTATCGACCATCTTCAGGAGCAAGAAAACACTTTTCTGCTTAGAAAAAAAAAGCAATATAGCACCATCACTTCAACTACCTAGAAAAATTAATAACTAATCTTATTTGTTTCCAGATGATACCTCCTGCTTCTCTTCACCCACCTTGACTTGTTTTTTCATTCATCAGCTATAACTGCTCTTTATTATCATATGTTGCTTTGTATAGGATTTTCTCTTGTATTACAATTTCTACACTACCTAGAATAATGTAGATCAATATACCTGAGATATTTATATACAAATACAAGCCACTCTGTAAAATAACAATGATGTTTTTGTCTTGTCTCCATTTCCAAATCTAACTTTCATAATGATGATTATAATTGTTATTATTTTCAGCTAAAAGGATTATTTATGTCAGCGTGGGCACATTTCAGTACTTTATCAGTTGAAGTGTGCAGGAGCATTTAACAATGAGCAATTTGTGATTTGTCATTTGTTCAGTGTTATTAGGAAACAGCAAGAAGTTTTATCAATAAAAAAGGCCATTGAGCTAAATACCTAAAGCCTCATAAATTAGTTCAAAGTGAATCAGCTCTGATCTTTAGTGGATTCAATTCTCACTTCATTAATTGCTAATTGTCTCAACAATAAAAATATCAGTTCAAATAACAAGAAGTGAATTACAATAACTGCTCAAATGTCTGTTCAGATAAGCATGAAAAAACATAAGTAACTTACCATGAAAATGAATATAAAAATCCATTCAAAATCCATTGGTATAGGTATTAAATTAGAACCGGTTTTCATGTCAAAGAAAATTATACTCTACAGAAAATGCTTAGAAGTGCAAAAAAAAAAAAGTATTACTGCTAATAGCGCAGTAAAAAAAAAAACCATTGTGATGATCACTCTAGTAGTTTTGAATATTTCACCTAATTTTCTACTGTCATAGTAATAAATATGTAATTGGAAGGAAGGAAAGGGGAAAAAAAGAGAAATTAATTAAATTTGCAGCATACAGGCATTTTCTGCTGTTTTTTAATTTTTGCTATCTAAAGCAGGTCATGAAATTTTACAGCATCGTTGAATTTGATACTTTTGTGAAATGATATTTCCACTCCCTATCTAAATGCAAAAGTCTATATTAATGTCATGCTTGGAGTGAGGATTTATGCAGTAAGAACTTCAGCACATTTAATGTTATGTTCACATAATAATACTTTTCCTATACACTAACCTAAACTTCTAATAGTTCTCTTTAATTCCAGTAAAGAGATACCTTTTCAAATTGAACTTTCAAATTAAAAGTTTCTTGATTCTTCACTGTCCAACAAAGATACTGAGAACTTGGAGAGACAATACAGCCTCACTGGAGTAATTTCAACTTTCTGCTGGAATAAAACCCCTTTTTCTAGTGTGGCAAGATTGTTAGTCTAGTCCAGTTAATGCAGTGTGAAAGCTTTCATGATAAATTCAGAGTGAAAACTTTCTCTCTTCTCCTCTCCTTGACTGTAACTTCTTTAAAAAATAGATGTACATTTAAAATGTCATTGAATGTGTGGTGGCTTATGGCTCCTGTAGTGAAAGATACCTCCTAAGAAAGTAAA
The DNA here is from genome assembly GCA_013400275.1 of Rhadina sibilatrix. Classification (NCBI taxonomy): domain Eukaryota; kingdom Metazoa; phylum Chordata; class Aves; order Passeriformes; family Phylloscopidae; genus Rhadina; species Rhadina sibilatrix. Next base: position 496,139 of record VWYO01009982.1, read on the forward strand.
AATGTATTACAGAACTTGTCTTAGAATCCAGTCTTGAAACAGTCTTAAATTTTCCAGCTTGTCTAGAAACACAGTACAAAGATTTTCCCATTCTTCTCCATTCTCATTTTCCTTCTACAAGCAACACCATGTCTTCAGCATAGTGAACACCAGCCTGTGACTCATTTTAATGTCTTTGCCATTATAACTCAGATTTTCAGGTTGTGAGGCTTGCAGACTCATAAATAAACTGTAACTGCAGCCTGTGAAATTCCAGAAGAAAAGTTTTTAAGTTATTGTATTCATGCCACTTCAATTCTTAATCATACATAATCAATAACTCCAGAGAAACATTTTGACACCATTTTGTTGCCCAAACACCAGGTTACATTTGGTACAGAGATTACCAATATTTCCCATCTCAGCATCCTTCCTGGGCACTACTCAGAGACATAGATTGAAAAATATAAAGTATCACACAATGTTTATGTTTTGAAAGTATTCATTATTCCTTTTTGCTCTTCATTTAAGAATGTACCTTCACAGTGTTAATCTCTTTGTGACTATGCCTTGTGGGCAGATTTCAATTCCAAGCTTAAATACAAAAATAGTTGTAAAAAGAAGGTAATTTATCTCTTCCTCTGGGGTCATGCAGTCCAGTATCCCACTGCAAGGCAGACAGTCACTCAATCATGCTTGCCATGGCTATGTCTGGATGTCTTACAAACCTGCAAATACAGAGATGAGCTCCTTTTCTGAGCCATTACCACTTCCAGAGTTGTATCACACTCCTTGTGAAATAGTGAGAGGACATTAGATGTGTCGCAGCAAGTTTCAGGGTCAGAAGACCCAAACAGATGACTTCAAAGAGCAGCTTTTGCTGCCAGTTATGACTTGTCCAAAAAGTGCATTTCTAAGGCTGCAACTATACTCTAAAATGGAGGGAAAAGGAGATTTGCCATGTCTAAGGAAGACATACAATTGCAGGTATATAGAAGCAACAAGTGTTTTAAAATTTTCATTCTTTTCTTTACCAAATCTAATAATATAATGTGAGTTTCTTACATAGTTTATGTTGAAGTAACTTGTATCTTATGTTAGTAAGAATCTGAATCTCTACCTTCCTAAAAATCAATATATTGGTTTATAGGAAGATGGAGATTACAGACATATTCATCATATTACAGACAGATAGATCAGGCATCTGCATCCACAGTAGTACAGACATTGTTGTATCACTGGTATTGCAAACAATTATTTCAGTGTAAGTCAAGAATAACAGTTTTTTTCTTGATTTTTTTTTTCCTACAGTCATTCATAGAGAACAGATTATTGACTAACATGGGAAAGAACATAATTTATTTCAATGTATTTTTAGCATTATCCTCTTTATCATCCCATTTATGTAAAAGTTAGTGGAAAATGAGAACATCTAAGAAAGTGTGAGATCCACATCTGAAAGATATGCAATCTGAGGTATCCTGTTGAAAGTGTCCTATTCAGTACAGAATATGGGTAATGATGGCAGATGATTCTTTTTTTTTCTTTCAGTGGTCCACACAGAGCATGTATGAATGGGGAATTAAAAGAAGCCCCAGTTAAATTTGGAAGCACCACTGCCATGGTGGTCAGGCTATGTCAACATCATCTTGTGTGATACTTATTCATGTGATGAATCTCTTTAATTCTGATCTTTTCCACAGAGAAATCAATTTCAGTGGTATTGCCTGGATGAACTCAGACATTGCACAACAAGCCAGTAAGCACATCTGAATTAATAGCTTATTTGCAAGTGTCAAGCTGCAAACTGCACAGGCATCATCCTTAGCATTGATCATGACTAGACATCATATTTCTAAAGCAAGTTTAATGTGTCTCTGGTAGCTGCTAACTGTGAAATGGTATTCTAAGCACATGCTAATAAAAATGCATGAACTCGTATGCTTTAAAATAACATCAATTTCCCTGGGCCTAGGGAAGACTAACACGCATAAAAGCTTCATATTTGGATCCTATCCAGGATTTTTCCTCCCAGATGAAACACCACTACTTAGGTTTTGAACTATAAGGACCTAAATTTGCCCTTAAATGAAATAATACACTCACAACTGAAATACTTCATAGGTGATTTTTACAATTAACCCAACACCATGGTAACCTCCCTCACAGCAACCAAAATGCTCATCTTCTGCTGGCTAACCTCCAGGCCAGCCCATGCAGCCCATCTCTGCCCTTTCACTGGCATATACACTCTACAATCATTTCCAGAAGTACTGTTGTCTCATGCAGACATATTTAACAGCAACTTCTCCTGTCATGGGTAACTTTATTTCGATAAAGAATTAGATTATTAAATGAGGTGATTTGGAAGAGTTTTCAGGATTGTTCTGATTCTGTAAGGATGCCAAAGAGAAGAGATAATTGCTCCTATTAGGAGCTTTTTAGGATGTCTTCTCCACATTTGTTTTCCACCCCTGAGCATGTATGTGCCTTGCCAATGAAGACAGAACTATTTTCCTCCTTTCAGTGACGATGGAAGTCTGGTTGAAATTTAGCCACCACCATTCCAGTTTCTTTTGATTGCTTTGTCAAGCAAAATTTCCTCACTTCTATGAGTTTCTTCAGATGCATGGAATCTTTTTCCTGTTAATTTTGCTCTGAGAACAAGTTGTATTATACTTCAGCAACTAGAAAGACTAATTTCATGATATAACATCAATTGGATGTCAGCTTGGCAGCCTTGCTAAGCTCTTTGAACTTAAATGAAAACAAGCCTCAATTTGGTGGTCTCTCAGTACCCCATGAGAAGTAGACATTCAGCCACAGAATGGGGACAGATACCACCAGTACTGGGAACAAAACTTAGGCTTACAAGCTGGAAGCACAGAACCTGAAGAATACTTTTTTAAGAAGACATTTCTCATTATGAATTGAGGGAAAGAATCAGAGCTGACCTGGCAACATGCTGAGGGCTCAAATTGGCAAGCACTTCTGACAGGCAAGAATTCACTGAAAAATAATTGTATGGGAAGAGGGTAACCAGTCTCAGTAATTAGGTTTTTTTCCTGGGGTTCAACAAGCATTATTTTTTGGCTGCTAAATAAATTTTCTTCAAAGGGTTATGATTGCAGATTGGGTTTTTTTTTTTAATACCTCTGTACTAATAAATTATACTCAGTACCAAAAAAGAAAAAAAGTTCCTTTATAATTCACAACTTTTCCCTTCAAATCATGGCAATTTCTTCTACATGGATAAAATCCAAAAGCACAAAATACTTTTTTCTAAAACACCCCTGCTCTTGGAACTCAATCTCTTATAAACCTCTCTAAGAAGGCCAATGCAGCTATGCTCTTCCCAAAGTTTAGTTTGATTCTTTCCAAACTCCTCTGTAGATTTCCAGAGCTGTACAGCCTGAAATTAGTAGCAACTTCTAGGAAACCTAGTTAATATGTGCATTTGGATTTTCATGTATGTTCCTTTTTTTTGTACATACGCTGTAAAAAAATCAAACCGTTTCCTGCAAGGACAGATAGAGCAAAACTTTGATGAACTCCTGTGATGGCAAGACTCACATCAGAATACAATTATCTGCTGTTACCTAAGACTTCTCTTTATCTCATCTTTTTTTATTTCAAATATAAAAATGAAATTAATTTCTGAATGTTAAAACTATTTTTGGAGGGGTCAAAAAGAATTTGTATATTTTCAAGGAAGAAATGCTTGGCAAAAAGCAGTATAAGAAAACTGACAAAAATCTTCCAGCTGGCATAACAAACTGCATGAAAATATTCTATGATCAATTCCATATTATCGTGAAATCCAACCAGGAAGAATATAAATTACTTCTATTTAGATTTAAGGTTTTGTTTGCTTTTTGGATCATGGAGAGCATATTTGTTGGTAATGAGTAAGCGTTCTTACTTGTTCAGTGATTTTTTCGAAAATGAAAAAACCCACAGGGCCAGAGGGCCTTAACATCTGCTTCTTCAGTCTGGTTTTGTTTCAGCAGCAACTGAAGTAAATTTGAATTCTTTGGATGTTTGTACCCCATGGGGTGTATAGTCATCTATTTTTTGAGTATGCAAAGAAGTGACATCTTTGACAACTTTGTGTTTTGCACGATGATCCGTAAATGGCTGATTGCTGTTTCCAGAATTCACCATATGAACCTTAGTTCACAGTGTGATCATATGTGAAAATACACCTTTATTTTCATATTTTCACCATCTTTATCTTGATATAAATGTACAAACCCTGAAGAAAAAAAAATAGTATTGTCATTCCAAACACCACCAGAATGTGAAATCTTTTGTTTTATTCAGGCCTTCAAAATCTTCCATTCTCATTTTCAAAAGATATCCAATAGCTTTATACATTTATTAACTGTGTTTGGATTTCTTTTATCAGCATTTAATTTAAGGAAACTTATTAACTCAACTTTCTTATAAGTCAGTGGAAATTGTTTTAGGATTCCTTTTAGTATAGAATGTCCTAAAGTAATTATGTCTTGGAGGTGTTCCCATTTTAGTCCTTTTCCATGACTAATACAATTCATATTTGATTAAACATTATTAGGCATTTTGGCTTTCTTCCCACAAGGAGGGAGTAGATATCCTAGGTGTGTGAAATCAAACTCATACTATAGGATCCAATGCTAAATCCTAGAGCAGCAGTGTGCATGTAAACATACATGTTTAATGGGGATCTTGGAACTTGTGGAGTTTGAAAAGTGTAAATTCTGGTTGCTAATCAAAATCTCAATGTCCCATGTAGTTCTCTGGCCAGAAAAGGATAAGCTAACACTTGTCTGTACATACAGAAGGATAATCCTTCAAAGTAAACCAGATTGTTTATCATTTGGATCTTTTCTGATTTGGATAGATTTCCAACTATGGTGTCCATAATTCAAGCACTGAAAGATAGGCCTTAAATCAGAAGTGTCTCATTTCCTTGAAATGCTCATGAAAATCACTTTGTGTTTGATATCTATGTATCAGGGAAGACTGCTAAGGTGAGGATACACTTGGCATAACAGAGCTCACTGCTGAGCTGGTAGACAGTCAGTCTATGAAACCCAGAGATACCAGCACCAGTTCTTTTTAGTAACATGCTTTCTTCCTTTACCCAAAGAATCTAACATTACCTAACATATTGCCATTTAATCAATTCTGCAAGAGAGGTGCAAACACAATAATTTAACTTCTCTTAGATAAGTTAAAATGGGTTATTTCATCAAGGGCTGTAAAAATCCTAACAGGACATGCTGATTTTATAGTACAAAATAATATAACACTCAAAGCTATGACTTGGTCCAACCAATGGAAGATGAAGGTAAAAACGTTCAGTGCTGAAAAAAAAGCTCTGGTTTCTGTATGTAACTCAAAAATTATTTAGCATGTATGCTAAAATGTGCTGGTGTTCAAATTGCTCCAGACTGGTTTATAGGAAGGTAGAGATTCAGATTCTTACTAGCATAAGATACAAGTTACTTCAACCTAAACTATGTAAGAAACTCACCTTTTATAATTAGATTATTGGAGCTGAACACATCTGATGTCCATGAAGACCCGTAAGTCATAAGAAAAATAAGTTTGTGGTACGGATTGCTTACATAATGTGATTAAAAATCTGCCTTCCCAATGGATTCCTACAACAGAGAAGCCTCTGACAGCATGGGTTAGTGCATTATGCTGAATCAAACTGAGGAAGGTTTTTTTTACAAAATTAAAACATTCTTCCTTTCCTTCTTCCCTGATGCAACCTCTGTCATATCAAAGAAAGTGCTTATTCTCGAGAATGAATTAAATAAAGATATATTTCCTTTCATAAGATCTGAATTTGGCTGGATAAGTAAGCAAAAAAAGAGATATCCAAGCAGGCAGACAAAGAGAAGCAATGCAGTTAAGAAAATAAGCTATATCTGCAGCACCATCTGTAGTGCAACTACATTTTAGCCACCTGTTTGGGGTTTTTGGTCAATGACATGCATTGACACACCATATCTCTTCTGAGTTTGTTTTCATGTTTCAGACATTGTATTTGCAATCACAACACAGACCCTTCTGATACATGCAGGCCATAGTCAAGTGAGGGGATTTTAAAGTACTTATAACAGTGTTATGCTTACTTATTTTTATGCACATTCTCAATTCCAGATGAAGAAGAAAGTCTTTTTGAGTAAAAGTCTTTCTACCTATTTCTAGCAGGAGTCTTTTGTAGCTATTCCATTATGACAATGTTCACTCTGTCTGTTGTTGCCAAATCTTTTCTATTAAGATTTATAGTCTTAATCTTGGGTATTAAATGTTAACGCATTTTGTTAGTAAGAATGAGAAGTCAGTGTGTGATAATCAAACATGCAAAAAGAGGTGTGTTTGCCAAAACTTGGTCACGTGTAAGAGAAAGTCTGCCATCAGCAGAATTAAACAGTAATGGGGGAATTTTAGAAATAAAGAATTAATTCGTCATGAAAGCAGTATGAAAGAATCATGAAAATTCATACCAGGAATCAGAGACCTTGGAGTGCAAACAGCAGCCATCAAAACTTGGTTCAACACTGCCAGAATTTGTCCCACTAGCATCACCTCTTTGCTTTGGCCAGCAAGAACAAACTCCCTTTGATGCCTTAAGTTTTCACTTCCATATTTTTCAGATTCTGTATTGCCTTACTGTGTGACTTTTAACTTCATATAAAGTGTTAGCAAGTTCTCTTCACAGGGTAGTTAGACAAAACAATCCTTCTCCAGCTTGGGAACCAAGGACGTCATTGAGGCTTCAGGCCTAAAAAAAGTATAACCAACAGCAAATTGAGGAGAACAGTCTGGGAGAATGGGACTTCATAACCTGAAGTTGTAATTGGACAATTAACCCCAATATGTAAATAGACCAAAACTTATAAAAGTGTGAAAACTCATGACCACTCGTCCATCTTGGGTCCATCTTGGGTAGAACCACAGCCAGGTTCTTGTACTGCCCAAGGTGTATCCTGTGAAGACCTTTTAATAAATACCTACTCTATTCCTTTAACTCTGTCTAGCTTCTGTTCCAGATCAGCCTCCTTAAGCATCACCTGTGGGACACCATGAGCTGCCTGCACTGCAGCTGATGGGGCAGCAATTCAGTCAGCAAAAAACAGGGACACACCTCAGGTTTGTCTGTGCACAAGAACTCATGAGGTGCTTTCTCACCAGCTTGTGAATTAATAGGTTATAGAGAGCAACAGAGACACCTATAAGGCTGTAGCATCCATGTCTTACAGGACTAAATGCAAGCAGGGTAACTGGTGCTTTTGAAGGAACAACAGTGCTTGTAAATGAGACATGATTTGAGGATGCCAGGGGTGTGATGGTAAGTCTGTGTATATCTGTCTCTGTGTGTGTTTATGACTACAAATTTTGGGGACTACTTATTAAAAATATTTAGACAGTTTTGGGTGCTTGATAGATTTTGAAATTGTCTTGTAGTGTGATTTATATGTTGTATTACTGACATTGATCCTGAAAATAAGATGACTGCAGGTTTTGTTTATTCATTTAGAAATCTATAACTTGTTTCTGTCCTGATTCATTTTAGTTTAAACTAAATAAACTGAGAATTTTTTCTCTATAGCATTTCATCAATTTTCCTCTTAACTAGCTCTGAGGACTTTTTTTCTGAGTTTACTGATAGTGTAGCTCAACCTTATAATGTTATGAATATAAAGTCTTTTCATGTTGTGCTATCAGAGACCACATTATTCATACAGGAATGGTCCAGAACCCTGTAATTCCAGCATGCACACTAGGAATATATGAAAGCAGCAAGCTCCTCATTCCTCAGGCCGTTTTCTGTGTTTTGAAATAAGAGTATGATGAAGATGAAACACAAATTGCTGTCCTTTGTCAAAAACCTTGGAAGATTTTCCAAGTGAAAGGTGTAGTTGTAAGCTGATATACTTTTTTTTTTTGCTCCTTTTTCAATAAATAGATGAGGAGAATACAGCTGTCAGAAATTAGAGATAGATCAAAAATGGAAAGCTCTGGGAAAAAAAGTAAAAGTCTGCATCATGTTTAAGACTTGGAATGTGGAAATACTATAAGTAATATAGGTGAAAAAATATTTGTATGAATTTCAGAGTACCTAGGGCAAGAAGTAACTCTGGCTTACAACTGGAGTCCAAGAAAAGTTTTTATTTTTAAGAATCCCATCTTAGTTATAAACAGAGTGACTAACAAAACAAAACACAATCACATACACAGATCTTAATGTAATTGGTAATACAGGACAAAGAACAGGAACTTCAGAGTATGGAACAAGGAAATATCCAATATGAAGGAGGCCACTTCCACTTTAGGCATCTGTCATTCCTAACATATCATTTTCCTAAAACACAGATGACTCTTTGACTGAAGGATTAGAAACATGTGAAAGTGCTGATGAAGTGGCTTGCTATTATGTCTCAGTGGAATGTCATTCCATTAATCTGGGTCAATGCAGCATACAATTCTAAAGAATAAAAGTATTGGAGTTCCTTTTGAATAACAATCAGGTGTAAATTCCTCAGGGACTCCAGATGAAGTACAATTCTGAAGGCTGCTTTGTAATTGGAACAGTTTTTGAACTGCTCTTCATTTGTTTAGAGATTCAAATTTCTGTAGGATCCTTTACATTTCAAGCAGAAATCTTATCCTCATATTTAACTTGTTCTAGCTTCCAGGTAAATAACCTGATCTTCCAAGTAAAAACTGGGCCAAATAATCAAGCATCAGAAACACCTGAGAAAACATAATTAATAGAATTTATGCATGGTAATTTTTTGTATTTTCATGAATTATCCAGCTTGTCACTGGCAATAGCTCTGTGCCTTTGTCTCTATGGTTTATGTCTCTGTCTCACTCTATCACGTTATCAGGTGATAGAAGTCCAAGGAGCAAAACTATAGCATCACTGAAATGTGGACTAATAGAAAAGTCTGTCGTGGAAGGGGTCTCTGGAGATCATCTGACTGAATCACTTAGGGCTCTGTAAAGCACAAAACTGTATGTTTCCAGCAAGGGATATTCTATCACTTCTCTGGGAAAACTATTCCAACATATAATTGTTCTCATGGTGAACGAGCTTTTTCTTAGTCCAGGTGGAATTTCCCTTGAAGCAACTTGTGCCCATTTCATGTTTACCACTGTGGATCCTTGTGAAGAGAGTATCTTTACCTTCTCTATAACTTCCTTGGGACAACCAGATTCCATGAGTCTCTTTTTTTTTTTTCCTAGGCTGAAGCTTCTCTGGTTGTCACGGTCTCCAAGACTGTGCTCATTTCAGTGGGCTTCATAAGACCATCTCAAGGTCTTATGTTGTTCAAGGTTTGTTCAAGGTTTGTTCAAGGACTCTTGAACAGCAGAAACCAACTTGGGCTTCTGCTTGCTACCAACATGCCTGTAAAATCCTTGTTATTCTTGACACCTCTTGCCACTTTGAGAGACACCTGAGCCCTGCCTTGTCCTTCTGGGCCACCAGATTTGCTGAGACCCAGCTAAACAGCAAACAGAAAGTAAGCACAGGCACATGCTGGTCATGTGTGAAGACTCTGTGCCATGGGTCCCACTGAAGCACATGATGAGCCCCGCCTTGTCCCTCAACATTTTTCCCCTTGTGGTTTGCTTAGCTCATGAGTGTAGCTGCTACCACACACCCACACTAATCTTGATACAAAGTTTAGGAAGAAATCACAGGCTATTTTTTTTTTTCAGTTGATGCCTTTCATGTATAAGCTCTTTCAAACAGTGCAGTAATTCTCAAACAGCAACTTGCTAGAGTGGGAAAACTAGGGAAGAAAAATGCTGCATTTGTTGCTTATAAGCTAATGGAGGCAGAATAAGGACAGAGCAGAGAAGTACATGTATTTGTAACGATAAAAAGAAATTTGTCTTTTTTGTCAAAGAAAGAAAGCTAGAAATAACTATCCTGCTCTGCTGATGGCAAGTAGCACATCACATTATAATGGCCATATAAGCAGAAGGAACACAATTATACTCTTTAGAATAAACTCTCGTCTACCAAATTAAACAAATTCCAGACTGGCTTATACACTTCAAACCATAAATGTGTTAATACGATATATCTTTTTGCTTTCACTTTTTTGATCAAGACATTTGTGCAGATTGCAGTGACCGACATAACTTTAATAAATGGCAAATTATTCAAGTATGCAAAGTGCATAACTTTTAACCTGTTCTCAAAAGAAACAAACACTATCAACAATAGTAATTATGCTATTCTATATGTCATACAGCATTCCTGGTGGGTCTGAGCTGAATGTTTACAGATGAGCAATATAAATAATTGTTGGAAATTATTGAAATTCCCTTTAACATCTGCAACATTGAAAAAGTATAATAACAAAGTCTGGAAATGGGTGTTGGCTCTAGTATGAAAAATTAGTGGAAGAAGTTGTAAGTCTGTAAACTAATTTTGCACAGAGATTAAACACTGATTTCAATAATATATGTACATGCAAATATGCTTGAACAACAGTGTAATAAAGGATAAACGGTGCATTATGTTCAAGTGTAAAGGATTTTGTCTTCTTATGCCAGTATGTTTGTATTGCAATATTGAGTAAAAATTAGGCTGTGTACTGTACATGGAAGCTGTGTAATTTTTTGCTGTTCAGGCAGCATGTATTGTAGAGTGCTTTAACCTGGCCATTATGGTCATTTTTTCTGGAAGAGACAACAGTTAGGAAGAGGAAGAATAATTGAATCCACAATCATTCTTTTAGATTTCAAAGACTTCCTACCTCATCAAAAGTCAACCTCCCAGTCCGAGACTTTTCATATCAACACAATTGTTGAGTTTGTAGCATTTGAACTATACTATACTGAATCTAAAAACACAATACAAAAAGTATTTCAAAATATTTTTAAAAAGTGAAAACATGAGCTTCCATAGACATGCAAATCTGAATATGCAGGAAAAGCAGCTAACTCCTTTCATATAATGAGACAATACTTCTTGTTATGCTATGTAACATCATCTGGGTGAATCTAAGGTGGAATTTCAAATATTATCATCCGTTTTAGAGAACAAATCATCTATATCACTTTGCTGTAACAACCTTTGGTATTCATCATCCCTGGAAATGGTATCTGTTACTCCAAGTGAAATAACAGGATGCAAAAACAGTTACATTCTTTTTCTAAAAGGAGGCAATGAGTGCTGCAATAGGAAAAAAAAAATCTCATTTTCCTGAAGAGAAATTAAATGTGCAATGCTCTTCCATATCAGCTGCATTATTTCTTGGTATGATTAGCTGTAGTACAATATTAATAAATATTACAAATGTAAAAAATGAAGAAGTAAATGATTTTAATGTAATGATTATAAGATTTTTTTATTTGATCTCTCTCCACATTAAATTATATTAAGTATAAAATACTAGCTGGATACAATCCATAAATATTCTCAAGCTTTTTTTAATAACCGTGTAAGAATCTAATAAGATAGCAATATTTCATGACAGAATTTCATACCTGGAGAATTTCATACATTATGTTGTACTCAAGCATGAAATCTTTCCTTTAGGTATCTAATATTAATTAAACCAGTTTCAAGTTACAATTTACACATTAAATGTCTATTTTGGTTTTACAAAGTCAGGAAGTTTTTTTACTATTTTGTAAGAAATGAGATTTATGATTCTGAAGATGTAGCATTCTCATAAATGCAAAACATATTTTTTGTGTGTTCCTTGCTTAGATGGTGGAGCTGCTGAAAAAAAAGTTTAGTGTGGTTTTTTTTTTTTTTTTTTTTTGCAAGTTCTATACCAAAATATTGATTTACATACATAATTACCACAGCCCTCATGCTCAAGGGGTTTATGTAGAAAGTTCTTCTTCCTCAAACACTCCCCTGCTGTCAAGTGAAGAAATATACAAGTCATTTTTTAGCTCTTACTGGAATAATCCTGGGTAGCTGAGTATGGGGTGGTGTAAGAGATTCTCCTTTCTGTTTAAATTGAAAAGGAGAAAAATGCAGGTTTTCTGCTCAGTCTGTCCTTTTCCTTTTCTCTCCCTCCCAGCCTCTCAGCACTACCAGATTATTGCATGGTTGCCAGAGGCTCCATGCAATTTCAAAAGCAGGAAGCTGTGTTTTTTCTTTTTTATTTCTTCACCCAAATGTTTTGTCATGTGATACTGTTTCAAACACAAATTCAGTATCTATGTTTTTTTCTAGTGTAGCCAGTTAATAACTGTGTCATTGGCCAAATAGTTATTTGATTTAGTGTAATAAAGTCTGTTTCCATTCAATCTGTGGTTGTTCAAGACTTTACATTCATTTAATCAAAATCTACAAAGTCACTATGCCCACTTTGAAATCTTTCAGACAATTAATTCCAATAATTTTATTATATTTTCACAATAATTCTTTTTCAGAGATCCCTGAAGGGTCTATACAAAGATTAAACTTAATCTGAAGATAAAGATGGGATACAAAATTCTGATCTTTTGGTGCAGTAATTGGAAATTTAAGTAACAATTAAAAACAATGAGTGAAGTCTAATGTTCCTGTTTTTTCCAGCAATGGACAAGTGCATTTTAAACCTAAGACATCACAAGATAGGCCACCTACAGTATTTCTATGTACGTGGATAATATATATTATATAAAGCACCTCTCAGTTCCTTATCTTTGTTTTTAGTTTATAACTGTTGTATAAATAAATTGACTTTATTTGTTCAGTGTCGTTTATTTTATTACAGTTTTTAAAATGCAATCAGATTCTTATTTAATGAATCAGTGGGTTGATGCAAGTCCAGTTGCAAAAACAGAACTGTAGCTTTAGTTTCTGATGACCTTGTTCTTAGGTAGGCAAACTGGGTCTAGAAACATGTATCAGATTTTATATAAATGTTTAAAATATGTTTTAAAAAGTGTAAAAGACTGGACTTTTAATACTGAAGAAAATGAGTGTTCTTTTTTTAACAAATAGGATGAGTTCATATGCATTGGTTGCACAACAAAAAATGTGTGAGGGGAAATCTTTTACATTGCAAATAACATTAAATTATTTCTATTCATTGCTACTCATTACTTCTACTTAGTTCTGTTAGAAGGACTACTGGATTACTTAGGACTACTACATTAGAAGGACTATCATATATACTATGTGACTTAATTAAAGTCACTTTTTTTCTTTTTTAACTGATGTCATTGCACATTTTGGACATGAGTGTGTCATAAAATCACTTGAACTTTTTCTAAAAGTTTATCTAAAATATTTAGATAGTCAAGAATTTCACTCTGAAATTCACTGATATTTACATGAATCACACAAAGCAAATAGACTTTTTATTAGGAGTAGGAATTCAGTAAACCATTTTTTTTTTTTTTTTTTTTTACATACAGAGCCTGAAGCCAAAACATTACATTTGGAGCACTCATCAAAATTCCATGCAATTCTGAAAAATATCAAAATAGGAGGATTATAGTTATTATATTAGGTCTCATGTAGGTTGTGAAATGCCTGTGAAGTTGCTAGGGTATCAGAGGCTGAACATACAGAAATAAGAGCTGGAGTAACATATTTGCTTAAGAACTAGATGTTTGCACTGAATAGCATAGTTTGAACATTGATAAGGGGGAGGGAAAGTTTTATTGTTCGACTTAGCTAAGTATTAGTGAGAAATAAGAGCTAAATATTTTTCGGGTCATATTGTCACAGCTCTGAGCTGTCCCATTATCTGGGATGATAATGATGTTCTCAATAGCTCTGTGAGTCATACAAATCTGTCTTGGCTTGGAAAGACAGGAATCTGCCAGGGAAAGCTGGAGTTTCCCTTAGAATGGGGAATGTAAACCCCTCACCCTCCGCCAAATTATAATTTTGCAATCAAGGGCTTTCAGGCAAAGATTTGGGAATAGGAATAACAGTTCTTTACTAGGAATATTAACAATACAAATGTAGTAGAAGACAAAACCACCCAACCAAACCAGCAAACAAACAAACAACAATTTTGGAAAACCCTGACAGAGTCAGAGCTACAACCTGACACCTTGTTGGTCAGGGTGTTGGAAGCAGTCCAAAAGTGAGTCCTCCTGGAGTGGCAGATGTGGTTCTGGTGAAGTAGAGATGATCCTGTAGAAAATGAGTCCAGTGGTGGTGAGAAGGGTCCAATCTTCCTCTGGGAATTGGGTGAAGCCAGATACCTTGTGTTCCTACGTCTCAGTTTTTATCCAGGTAAGAATGGTTGGCTCCCCCCACTGGGTGGAGCATCTCACAATGGGACAACTTGTGAAAGCTTGGGGAGAAGAACAGCTTGGGGAGAACAGCTTGAGGAGTCTTAATGGCCCATTGTGAAAAGTGATAAGAAACACTGCCCCACCTGGTTTTAACAGTTGGCCCATTATCAGAAGGCATCCGCCCTGCCCCTTCCAGAGTAACAAGAGATAAAGAAGAACATCTCTCCAACTGCTTTCAGCAGATGAAATAGAATACACATTTTTGGTTCCATAACCCAAGACAAAAAGAAAATCCTACAGGAGATGGAGAATTTCACAGATGCATTCCACTTTCTACCTACACAACACAGAAATTTATTCCTGCTTTAATGTTGCACATGTCAATAGACACTTCTGAACCTAGGAATACCATGATGCAGAAGTCACTATAATGTAGGCATAGCACTGACATTAACACATTTACTATACAACTTTTGATTAATAAAAGACCTGTGCAGGGTTTTAAAATCAGCTATATTCAGCAGTCCAATGCTGCACGTCATTAGATGTGAATGTACTTCTTCCTGAAAGTCATTGTTATTTATAAGCCTTTGAACATATCTTCCAGAGCTGTGAGGTTTGACCGGACTTTTCAATAGTTTATTGGGCAGTTTGGGAATTCTAATACCTTGCTTAATAGCACTTTGAAAATTTGAAAAAAAAATCTTTGATGACCTGATAGTCTCTCCTGCAGAATCAATAACGTGAATAATTTGTAATAAGCTGTAATCTGTATTATAAAAGTACTAATTCTTTTCCTGCCATCTGTGGTTTTACTCTGGAGTAAAGCCCTCTATGGATTTTAGTCAGTGTTTGTCTCATGATCTTCCTTATTTGATCTGAAACACTGCTTTTAATAAATTCATAGGCTGATAGGCTATTACAACAAAACACTTCAAATCAAGCATAGGATGAAATTAAGTTTTGCTTTCTGCAGTAATACTTATCAAAATAAAGAAGTTCAAGACTTGTTTACTCTACTTGGAAAAAAAAGTCCAAAAACTTTTACCATTTATCTTGCCTGTTAAATGCAAATGAAGTATGCAGATTTTTGAAAACACGGCAGTGCATTAATGACAGATTAACAAATTTTGCAATTATATACGTATTGCAAGTTTAATGGAGGCAGACCTTTCTCTCCAAGACAACTTATTTTTTTCCAAAAACATACATAATTGTGAGATGGTAGAATTTGCTTAAATGAGATGTTAGTGATTGGACTACCCCTGAAAATTATTGTGTCCATTGATTAAAAAAGAATTGAACATATCTAAGACTGAATATAAGTGCATAGACAAAAGAATTCTCTTTAATCTTTTTTTCTTTGGTAGAGGTATACTGTGGAATTGCATTACCATGGTGATTGATGACGACCAGTTACAGAACACATATTAGTTAGACCAAAGAGTCTTGGTTGAATCATTCAAAGCCATAAGTAGCAGATTCCAATGAATATAGTTTATTCCTGAAAGATTGCTTGAAGACAGGACTCCTTATATTTCTGGAGATGATGGACCCCTGGAATTCCAATTAGATCCTCCAAATGTCTTTTAAAATATTTTTTCATGTTAAACACGTTGCCTTTTTAGAAGAGCAAGAGATGCATGTATAGCATCCCTATCTGGACTCCAGCTCACGAAAGAGAAAACAGCCCCTAAGGATAAATAAAACTGGCATTAGCTGATTTTCTTCACAGCACAGAACAGAAAACAAGAAAGAGTGGAACACACTAAATTGCCATGGGAGAAGTTAGAGCTGCTTTCACATTTGGCTTGCACAGCCCCAAAGGTATTTTCATCGTAGATCATTTCTCACTTCAGTCTCTAAAACCAGCTCCTCTCCACTGGATGTTAATCTGTTCAGCAGTCCCCAAAGCATATTTAACTGGGCCAAACAGTGTCTTCCCTTGAAGAGTTGCTTTTGGAGCATTCCAAAGCTTGACTATGAACTTGTGGAGCTTCAGCCTTCATGATTTTATCCATCATGCTCTGTGCTACCGTGGAAACGTTATGGAAACAAAGAGATAACGGTTCACAATTCACAATAGTGCTGTTGAAACCAGCTTTCCTATCTTCTGGAATCATGATCAGCTTAATTATGTGGCAGTGCAATGGGACTGACGGGCAGCTTTCAGCCTTTTTATTGTCTGCTGGAGAAGAAAGTTTCAGCCACAAGCTTCTGAGGAAACTTGTCAACCCATCTGCAGGGCACTCACCTGTGTCCAGGGATTTTTGGGTTGTATGGTTACTGTGGTGCTCACCTGCTGCACGGGAAGGACTGAGTCCACTGTGCTCTAGGTTTGTATCTTGTTTTCCTTTAGATGTTGACACTACAGCCAGAACATCTGATCCTAAAACAGGAATTTAACTCTCTACGATAAGTTCTTAACAAGAAAAAGGATCCAAGAAAGTAAATGTTCATCATTTAATAACAAAGAAGTTTCTATAACAGATCACATGGAAGTGTTTGAGTAACAAAGCTGTCACAGGGTTCAGAAGCAGTGTCAGATTTTCCATGTTATTATTTCCATGGCAGTATTCAATCTCTTATAACTACATATAGAGGGCTTTGTTTTCCAAGTGTGCTTGCATAAAAGAATGTCTTAATTTTTGTTCACTGTGAGAGAGCAATTGCATCTGTGCATACATATGCATACAGTATAAGATTTCCTAGGTACTGGCACTTGTAAATTTAAGGAAAAATTAAAACTCAGGTTTTGCATGAATTCCTCTAGCTGTAGAAAACCATTATTTCAATCCAAATAAAGTGATTTTACAGCTTAAAATTCCAAACCTTGACAGAAATCTACCCTTGGAGAGCTATTCACACTGTAACATATTTAGGAATGGAAAGGCATGTATTTGATTGTTTATAGGGTGCAGTTTGCAGTTGGGAAGATGCTGGCAGGAGTGGAGGAGGCAGCATCTTGCAGTGGCAGCCTCAAGTCAAGACTCTTTTTCTAGTGACTAGTGAGTGCTTTCCTTATCTATGTTTTGACCCATGAGTTTCCTCACTCCTACACCTGCCCTTCTCTCTCCTGTCCCACTGGTTGTGTGGGGATGTGGAGGTGAACGAGAACCTGGGTGGATCCCACATGCCAACAACAGCCTGGGTCAACCACCCACATCAGAGTCTAGGGCATCCTTTTGGTCTCCCTGGAAGGTCAGGGACCTTGGCAAGATGTCTGGGACCTGAGCAAGAGAGTTTGATACCTGTACAGGGGGGTTTCGGATCTGTACAGGGGGGTTACAGACCCTGGCACAGAGCCCAGGATGACACTGGTGTTGATTTCAGTCCATGGGAAAAACTTCCAACACTGAGAGAGGAATTGCAAGTCACAAAGGTGTGAAAGACAGTAATGTAGTTTACCACAGGGTGGAAATTTTTGTAGGTTTGGGTTTTTAGAATGGAGGTGAATAGAGACAAGATGGAGGATTTTGTCCAGCATCCTGAGTTCTGCTTCTTCTTCATCTCCATCTTCTGCTGTGATGGTGACACAAAGTAGTTCAAGGAGATGGGGTCAGAGTAGGAATGACCTGTTTAGTATAGGTGATAGGTATTGGTGTGTAACTGTAAATAATAAATACGTAACAATTGGTATAAGAGGTAACAAGACCTGATGGGAGGAGGAGCCTGTTCCCCGAGCTGTTGTGAAGACCTTGGCTGGGCACAGAGAAAATTGAAAGATAAGCAATAAGAAACAGAGCAAGAAACCTTGAGAAACAAGAACCTGAAGACTCCGCTTTGTTCTTGCGTCTGTCTCAGGGCCTTTCAGTGGGCAAAAGACTCTCCACAACCTGAATCTCAGGAAATAAAAATCCCAAGAAACCCACACATAGCAATTTTAAGGTTGTTTGGCATTTTAGTCATAGATATGGAATTCATGTAATCGTTAAGTATTTTTTCCCTAACATGTACACATTGAAATACATAATATATTTTCAACTACTAATTTTAAAGGACCAATCACCAATCCAAAAGAATTTCCCTATCCAATAACTTCTACTCTTTTTTCCTTTTATCTTTCTGGAGTTTAATAAAAATATAATTTAAAAAATCCATTCTTTGCTGTTTTACATTAAGATTCCTGACTGTTCTGCTAAGATTGCAGTCTCTTGCTTTAACCTTTGTGCTGGCACATTAGTCTGTTCAACCATGGCTCCAAAAGTCTGGATGATAGCCTTTTTACATGGCAGGCAGCTCCATTTTTAGCAGATATTTCCCATTTCTCTTTTTCCAAACAGTTTAGCTCAACTCATTTTCCATCAGACTATCAGTATAGCAGCATAAGGCAGTAATGATTCTTAATTAAAAATACAGGGCTACCTGCAGTGTAATTTGAGCAGAATCCAATTGTGAGAGAAGAATTTTAGTGGAATCACACATTTTTTTGTATCTCAGAGCTAGTAAAGTGAGCTAATGTAATTGTCATTGATATGACATTAGGATGTTTAGGGTTTCCAGAACTTACACTGCTGCAACACAGAGATAAAATATTTGCTTAGCTTCCTAATGTGTCATTGCCAAGTGTTCAGCAATAAGTAGAGGAGTACAAAGCCAAATGCACCAAAATTTCTTGTTAGACTTTTGTATATGATATTTACAGCCAATCTTGCTTAGGGTCACCTGCTCTTCTAAAAATTATATACAGCAGGTATATTGATACAGTTTTATTTTTACATTATAAACATTAAAATTACACTCCTCTGCTTGTTAAAAAGACAATATTTTGTTCTGCTGAAG
Source organism: Rhadina sibilatrix (assembly GCA_013400275.1). Lineage (NCBI taxonomy): Eukaryota > Metazoa > Chordata > Aves > Passeriformes > Phylloscopidae > Rhadina > Rhadina sibilatrix. The sequence goes on from VWYO01009982.1 coordinate 515,117, forward strand.
CAGAGGTTCCTCATACCTATTTTGACTTATTAAATATATATTTAGATGAGCTTTATATATGTAATAGAATAAGACCATTTTTGTATTTTGATTGGTGTGACTGATCTTAATAAAGAGGTTTAATAAATATTAGATAGTCGTAACATAAATATTAGAAGCCATAACTTGTAAGAGTACTTTTCAAGCTTACTTTTACATAACAAAAAATAATATTGTGTTTAATTTTGGCATATGCAGTCATGATTTCATGGTTTCATCTGGAACATAAAATTTAGTGTGTCTACTCAAATCTAAATGCTGAAAATAACTATAGATATCCACTATAACCTTAGAGAAAACCTGAAATAACAAATATTAGTTGTTTATTCACAAAGAGTTATACTTACTACTAGCCTTCTTAAACCAAATATAGTGCACCTTATGGTTCTTGCTTTTTAATTGTTTTTCTGAATTTTTCATATTAAACATTCAAAGAATGAGTATTTAAATTTAATATATAAAATGTTTGAAAATTTATGGAGTATAGCTCAGATCCTTTGAACATGTCTTAGCATAGAAAGCTACACATAAATAATTTTTTCTGCATTTTAGAAAAGAGACTATAACATTTTCACTTTGAAAAGTTATCAGAAAAGTGTGTTTTAAGTCATGTTTTCACATTTTTAAAAAATTGCAAAGTTAGTTTTACTGGTAGAAGAGTTGTTACTTAAATATCCCATTTAGCTTGATTAGTTCAGCATAAAGTCTTTTAAAGTACAAACTAAACATCCTGGAGATCCTGACCTCCACAGAGTTTCTCCTTTCCAAATATTTCTTCTTGATACTGCTTCTCTCACGATCTATCATCAATACTTTACCATACCAAAAATAAACCCTCAGATAATTAGTGAGGGCCTTTTAGCTTCCCTTCCCTTCCCTTCCCTTCTTTTTTTTTCCCCCTTGGATTTCTTTTCCCCATTAGAAAACTCACGTCTATAACACGCTCTACTACTTTAAAGAACAAACCCAAAAGGGTGAGCACTGCACATGTTCACGTAAAGCAGTCAGTCGCCCAAGGAGCAGCATTCAGCACTCTGATCAAGCTAACAGGCTGATGCAGATGTGCAGTGCCCCCTGCCTCATAGAAACTAGGAGGGTCTACATTTCATAGTGGGGACAAAAAGCCTGCAGAAACCTCAGGGATAATGTCCTCCATAAAACTCTGTCAGAAAGAAGAACACAGCCTTGCATAAACAGACCATGTGACCAGGATTAACTTGTAATTAAACTACTCTGGAGTGCCTTTGTTATCCTTTCAAATTACATTTAACACAGTGTTAATTTGGTGTCCTTTTGGATTTTTAGAATCAGTAGGTTCTTTTGCACAGACTTTTGGAGATGTGGGTTTACTGTATTGCTGTACTTTGAAAGCACTTGTGAGGCCAGATTTTTGTCATCTGTCCTAGTCACTTATTTGTGGTGGTTCCTAAAAGCATGGTGGTGGCTTACTGTAAGCCAGAGCAACACTTCAAAGCATCCCGGGCAAAACCAAACAGACTTTCCTGAGATTGCCACATCCATTCAGAATACTTCAAGAAATTGCCAAGAGCTGGGAGGCTGGGAGGGATCAGAAGGGGTATTGTTGAACAGCTTTGAGCAGACAAGGCATCCCAGATGGCTACTCCCTCTGGATGCTGAGCACAACACAAGAAATTGCACAGCTGTGGAGCAGGGGTTCTGCTGCCACTCTGGGACAGAGAGAAGCCCCTGCTGCGGTCCAAGGACACCACCTGAGTACCTGCTTCCAGCAGCCTCCTCTCCTGACATCCTTCTGGCTGAGCAGTTTGGAAACATCTCACCAATGTGATGGGTCTTAGTTGAGAGCTCCCACTGAACAAAGTCTTACCTAATCTCAGCAGGGATTGTGGTACCTTGGTGTTTGGAGCAAGGCAGTCTCTTCTGGCTCACTTTTCTCACCAAACCTGAACAAAAACCTGCTGCTGAGCTGGGATCATACTCCCATAAGTCTTCCACCTCTCACACTGAGAACTTGCAGTAACCTTTGATCAAAAATTCATTTCTGCATACTATAATGTCCTTTTGTGTTCTATAGCAACTCTCTTTGTGTCATTTCTTCTGTGTGTGACCAGAATCATCACCATGGCACAGAAATTCTCTTTGTTGCTATATCAGAGATTAATTTGTTTCCTAAAACCAGAGCCATAATTGAGACATTACTCATTAAGAGGCAGAGGTCTGCATTTTTGTTTCCCCTCTATGGGCACAGAACCAAATTGTGTTCAGAACATTCAGCTGAAATCCGTACCCTTAAATTAGGTCATTGCCCTGATAAATCCTTCCTAACTATATATCCAGAGAGCTGATTAAAATCCAATCTATTTGACATTATAATTAAGCCTCACATCTAGTTTACAGTTTTATAATTACAGCTCTGCATCCTGAGAAAGATCAGAGGTCTCTCTTGTTCAGCTAAGGGATCAGAACAGTTCTGCTGAGAGCATCTGAGGGGAGGCAGAACTGGTATTTACACATATGCTGGAGATAGATAAATGCTGCTGAAAGAGGCCCTTGCTGATGAGCAGATCTGCCCAGACCTGCAGATGTGTCCTGCAGGAGCCATGTGACATTTGGAAAATGAGGGGGAGATGGGGTGACTGATTTTTTAATGCAACTTAGCAAGTAAATGTCTGTGACCTGAAACAACACAGGCTGATTCTTTTTTATCATTATGGTATGATCCATCTCTCTACAAAAGTCTGCTGTTTCCCTTTTTGTCTAATTTGTCTAATTTTTGTATAATTCATTTTCCTAGACGGTTTTTGCTTTTTCGTGTTTCTGAAAAGCAGGGGAGGGCACAGGAAGAGGAGAGAGCTGCCCGTATAACCTCAAGGTTTTTGTATCACTCTGAACTTGCTTAAAATGTGCCTTGAGGAGATGGAAGTTTGTGCTTTTCTTTCTGACAGCAATGAATCTGAAGTTATTTAGAAAGTAAGCAGAGAAGACTGAGATACAGTGTCACTTTTACTACAACATCCCAGCAGAAGAGCATCCTTCTTCCAGTAAGAGACACAAAAATCCCTCTTGTTTCCTTGTTAGACTGCCACTTTCATTATGCACAGGTTTCTCCTCTTCATTCAGATGTTTCCATTGTTCAGTCAATGCCACTTCAGCATCTGACATGAGCAGGTGCCTTCAACCTCATCCACTGCAAACACCCCACAACTTTTGCCACGAGCTGAAGCATGCACTCCACCTTCTGCTGAGAGCAGTGAAAACTGGTGCAGAAGAACAATCCATGTGTTGCTTCCAAAGGGATTTCTTCGAAAGAGTGGCAACATCTGCCCTTACATACTTTAAAGACCATTTACCTACTTACTTACCTGTTAAACATCTACATGAAAAACAGTATTATCTTTTAACCACCATTATATTTTTTGGAGTAAATGTGAACAGGGGCACATGGGAATGAATGAATGAATAAATAAATAAATAAATAAATAAATAAACAAATAACTAAAGGTACCTGGCATTTATATTGTGTTCAATAGAAAACAAAACCTCCAGATATCCATTTCAGCTCCTCTGTATATCAGCTTTCCTTTCAAAGCATACTAGAGATTTCCAAATCACCTTTTGCCAAGGTCCTCCTGTACCAGACCCATAGTCAAAAATTTCCCACTGATATGTCTTTAAAAGAGAGAAAAGTTTTACCGGATTATTGCCTTCAGAAAATTTCTGGACATTGTAGAGAGATAATTTTCACAGCTGTTATGTGGCAGACTGGCCCATACCTTAGTTGCATTTAGTCCCAAGAACTAGTGGTGGTTTGCATTTATTGTCTGTTCAGTTCAGTTGCCATTACTTGGGTTACATAGCATCATTTTGTTAGAAGAACCTTTACCTCTATACTGTACAGCAGGATCAGGAACATGCACTGATCAAACATTTTTCCCATTCAAACAGATGGTGTGCTACTCTTCATTACCCGGGGAAGCTTCCCAATTCATCCTAATTTTGGCCTTTGCTTTTTCACTGTTTAAAAAAAAAAAAAAAGAAAAAAAAAAAAAGTAGGAAAGAAAAAAAGCAAAGCAAAATTGCATTATGGTTAGTTCTCAAAATAAACCCATTTGTTAGCTTTGGAAATTATATTGGTTTTAGAAAGTGTGGTTCTTCCATACATAGCATTTTTATTTGATTTGATTTTTTGAAGATGTACAATATACATCTTCAAAAGATATTAAAATATTTTCTTGTACTTTTGCGATCAGTTGTTTCAGTGCATCTAGACCTCTTTCTTAGTGAATGTGAAGAATTTTATAAGGCTATTTTGATATGCATTGCTTTAACATGATATTGCTGGCTCTGTTTACCAAAATATTTTCTGTATCTAGGTGTTGCACTGAGGAGGCTGGGAAGTATCCTCTTATCAGTGCCTTCTCCAGCTGAAATCTCACTTCCTTTTTAGTCCATGCTCCTATACAATGATCCCCTTTTGTAAACATATTTCTAAGAGTTCTAGAGTTATCTAACCTTTTTATCAGGCAAATATATATTTCAACATGATATTACGTGCTTCCTTTTCTGGTGGGAATTACATAGACATATATATACTTTTTGAATTTGGCTTTATTTTCTGCATATGGTCAATCACATTCTAATTTTATTTTTCAACACAGACTAACCAGTACATAAAATGAATCTTGTATTACCTCTGTGATCTGCAAAATATTCTGCAATAAGACAAACAGGGCTTGTTTTTTTCCTTCTGCGTGTTTTTCTCTTGCCTATTTTGGTTGGTAATATGCACTTCTTGCTCCATGAAAATCAATCCCATTTATTTCTGACACCACTTTATTTTGCATCAGTCATATAACTTAGCTTGTGATTCTTGGGGTGTCCTAAGGGTCGGCATAAGGCCAGGAATTGGATTCAATGATCCTAATGGCTCTTTCCAACTCAGCATATTCCATCATTCTATGAGTCTCTTTGCTCATCCAACTTCTGTTTCTCTCTATGAGGCATGAATGAATAAAATTAATGTGTTCTGTTACCTTTCTGCTACAGACATACAGGCAAAGTTAATGTAATGTCATCTAAAAGGACCATTTGTCAAAACTGGTTTTCTGAGGTCAGTTTTATTAAAAGTCACCCTTTCTCAGTGGGAACCCATGAGCCAGTCAGTGTTGTCCCTCTCTAATACAAGTCTGCACAGTGAGATGGCAATTAAAGTTAACACAAGGAAGTTTGATCCTTTTGTTGCCATTTGCCCTCCACTTACTTAGATCAGTCTGAGTTTCTCTTTTATCCTATTTCCTCTGTGTTTTAGTGCATGTGAAGAAGCTTTGCCCTGCAATCAAGCTTGAAAGACCTGAGAAAAAGGATTTTTAACTAAGTCAATAATAATTCTTTCTAAACTCTATTCCCTCCATGCAATTAATTTAAGTGTAGCCTGCTCTGAGACGCTCAGATCGAGACAATTCTTCTTATATATTGTGTTGTGCAACCAGAAAAACATTTACAGTTGGTTGTATTGTGTTTGTCTAGGCTTTAGGCTTTTTTTCATATCAATACTAACACTACTGGGAAAAAAATTAATTTCTTGCTAGGCAATTGTCTAAATCTCTAATTCAATGGAGAACTATAATTTTATATATAAAAAGTATAGATCTATGAGTGTCTGGGGGGGGTATGAATATTTTAAGTAAATAATTAGACTCACATAACCTGAATAGAGTTCTAATAGAGTGTCCTGCCCTACTGATTTATGTAGCCCACCTTTCAAACTGTTTGACAACAACAGATACTCATATTCATGTAAGAGTAGAAACTAACCACACTTACTAAGTCTGTCTCTGCTTGGCGAGACAACACTTGCTTCTAAAGTCTGAGTCTCATCTATATCAATGTAACAGCATCCTGGAGAAAGCAACTGGACACAATGGGTTCAAAAGCTGGATTATTTGGAAGAAAAAACCTGTTGTTTATGTTAACGTTGACTGCTGAATTGGAATCCACAAAAATGAGTTGTAAGGGAAGCACAATGCCAACAGGTGCAGTGCCTTCATTTAGCAGTTATATTTTTTCCTAAATACTAAAATGCTGCATTTTAGAGAGAAGATATAGCAAAAGATGGCAAGACAATGGATAAGTTCTCAGTGCCAAAGCTTTGCGCACTCCTACTATTATTTTAAAGATATTTATAGCTGAATTTCCATGGCAAAGTAGTTATATATAAAGCTGGAGATAACTTGTGATAAAGAAATAAAAGAAGGAAGTATGTAAAGTTAGAACAAAAAAACCAAACCAAAAATAATTTAAAGAAATAGGAAAAATATGTTAATAAAGTAAGTGTTAGTGCAATTTTAAACACCCTGTATATAACTTCTTTGCTATTTATTCACTTTCAGAAGTCAAAATGGTCATCTAATTAGTTTCTCCACTATCTGATATACATTTTTTAATGAAAGACTGACACATAGGAGCACTAAAAACATTTTATCTAGCTAATGAGAACAACAAATTAAGCCTAACATTCCAAGTGTAAAATAAATGCAGTCACTAGGGTCAAGGATTCCCTGTGTGCACAGGATCTTCAAAGGGGTCATAACTAGGTAACTTCTATTATAATGAACATTTTAATGCAGATTGTCTTTTCTTAATGTTATTTCTTTATATTTGTGAATCCAAAGTCTTGTGAAATAGAATACTGTACAAAGTCAACATCACCCTGAGCAAAATGAAGCAGGAAAGAGGAAAGCAGGAGAATGAGTAACATGTGAGCAACATCTAGTGGCTAACATCTCATTAGGAAGCCTGGAGGGATTGGGCATTATTTTAAGCTTGTTTTTGACACTGAATACTTCTGTGAGTAAGTGAAGCATATGAGGGGGAAAGGCAGCACTGCCTGCTGGTGCAACCTCTGAACTTAAAGTTCCCAAGACTCCCAAGTTCCCTCTTGACTCTTTCTTCACCTTGTGGCCTTAGGTAATAAACTGCATTTTAAGGATAAGCCAATACCTGCTCACAAATGTAGGTTCACTGGAAAGGGAATGTGGCACAAAGCCATTTTTTTTTTCAGTGTGCACTATGGCACTGCAACTCCATTTCTTCAGTGAGCTGGAACTTGTAACAGCTCTTTCCAGTGCGGTAAAAAGAAGTGGGGGAAACACCCCATCTTTGATTTCTGAGAGTAATTTTCATCCTGTCTGAGCAGTTGCTGAACTCACATATCAGCCACTGGCTATACAAATGAGGAAAATGATCCTACTATAATCCTGCCTCTCTTGCCTTCACTGAAGACACAAAATAGTGATATTTAAAAGCAATAGACATAGCTGATTTAAAGACAGCTGTTTTAAAGAAATTTCTGATTACTTTGTACTGCCACAGAAAGAGGCAATCCAAGTTACTGAATAACCTATAATCTTGTCACCTCATCCTAGAAGAGAAACAGAGCAGCTGTAGGGAATGAGAACTCAGTGTTCTACCTGGCAGGGGCAAAAAAGTCAGTACACAATCATGAATATTTTTTGTACCTTGTAATAGAAAAACAATACATTGCATATTCACACATGTCCGTGGACAATCCTTAAAGCAATGTTAAAAGAATACAGTGAAAAAAAATTAGTATGCTCTATGCAACTATTTTGTGCTATCTCATTTCAAAAAAATTTTAGATGTACTGAGCAGCTGATTCTCCACATGTAGAAAGTATTAAGTATGAAGTAGGAACACAGATATCTCAGTTAATAAAAAAATTAGAAAAAAATTAGATATGTCACTTCACAAATGTACCTTATGAGGTAACACTGGATGCATAATTTATTCTGAAGAGTTATAGTTTTTTTCATCAAGAATTTTAGTTTTTCCTACACTTTGTCATGATCTCATTCTCAGTTTCTTCAAGTAATCATTTTCTGTTGCTAGTGAACCAAATCCCACTCCTAAAGATCTGCTTAAATTTTTTCTAGCTGTATGCCAAAAGCAGATAACAACATGCCTTCCTTTAGCAAGATTTAGCTAAAATTGTCATAAAAATCATGTAACTTCACTGCTTAAAATATTTTATGTTTAAACTGTTTCTCCTACTACCACTTTTTGAGACAGAATACTAGTGTAATAGGAATACGTGTTTGAGTACATTTTTAAGTGTTCTTACCTTATTTTTTCAGTGAATTACTGTTCACAACCTTGTCACTGGAGTATTGCCTTCTTCTGCAATCAGAGAAGACCCCTTTTTCCTTCTCTTTTTTCAAACCCTCGAAGTCTTATTAGAAGTTGAGAAGCAGCTCTGTGAAGACTGTGATCTGGACAGTCAGCCCACAGTCCTCACTGAGAATCCTGGAGGAATGATAAATCTCTCCCTGCAGTTGTGCATGGAGACAGAACCCTACATGACTTCATTGACCTATTCCATATCATGGAAGCCTTCTAAAATATGAAATTATAAGAGATGTTTTCAAAGGCACAACTTATGCACTAAGATCAGTTCCAGTGCAATGTATCTGGAGTCACAGGTTCATTTTGCTGGGTTTCCATGTACAGAATTGTCAGACACTCTTACTGAATGTCCAGGTAGTATTTCAGTGTTTGTCAAAGTATTTTTCATAGTTCACTGGGACAGCTGAACACCAGTACCTATTCTGTTCCCTTTGGAAATGCTGAAAACACAAAAGAAACAAAAAACAATGAGACAGCAGACGAAGTTTGGAGGCCCCTTCTGCAAGTCACAACTCTCCAGCACAAAGTTGGACAGATTGCCACAGGTCTCACTCAACCCTCATTAGCTATAGAGATATTATATTTTGTGGAAATGTACACCATAATTTTAAACTGTTTCTTATTTAAAATGCAAAGGCCTCTCCCCATGCTGCTAAGCCGATCACAGTTTGGCAAAAACACACTTCGGAGAATACACACTTTAATTTTACAATACATTGAACATAACACCTTTTATTCCATCTTATCCTGCTTTTGGGAAAACAGCTCTGCTTGTCTTCAGCTAATAAAATAAATTGAAAAGCTATTTAGAAATTTTCTTGTTTCTTGTTGTACGTCCCTGCTGGCAAGATTTAAGATGTGACCAGCTGCAGAAGACCTTATCAGGTGACTTTATTAAACAGTTGTCATGCCCATGACAAAAGCTTCCCCAAGAAAAAGAAAAAGGAAAATACTTCTGTATTAACTCTGCTATCTTTTGACATCCCATTGTATCATGGATTTAAAAGAATAACTGGGAATGTGGCAGGCCTGTTCTGAATGGGAAGCTGTACAAGATGACCTCCAGACCGTCCCTCTGTTTCTTTAATTCTATGAAATAATCCCACACTGACTCCCCAGGCTCATGAATCAGCCCATAAAGGAATCTAGCTAAAAGCAGAATTCAGGACCTGAATAGACTCCCAGAACTGTAGTTTCCTTCAACTCAGACCCTCAGAATACATCATCTAATTGCCTCCTAGCCTCAGCTGTCATTTTTAGTCTTTCATAGAAAAGTTCCGAGTGAACTCAGAAATGGGCTACTCATTTTTCTGCAGGCATCTGTCAAATTTAGGGAATTTATAACACATTGGAAGGCTTTTTTTTTAAAGTGTCAACAACCTTATCAGGCAGTGCCAAAGAAATACAATCAAAGACCAATGACACTAAATTGCAATAGATCCTAAATTACATGTTTTGCACTTTCAAAAGTTGATTCAAAATTTTCTAGCTCCTCAGCTGACATGTTTAAAATTGGTGCTTCAAAATGCCTGCCTTTTAGCACTCAGATGCTGACCTTAAACCTGTTATTTGTGCAAAAGGAAAAAATAAAAGGAAAAAGAAGGAGGGAAAAAGAAGTATTACCTGAGGAAAGACTGTGGTAAAATAGCGAGATAAATGGAGAAACTGAAAAAAAAAAGTCAAAATGTTCAAAAACTGGACAGGTCAAAAAAAAAGGGGGAGAAATCAATTAAAACAGAAAGATAACAGGGAAGGTGAATGGAAATGCAGCAAAGCTAATGCAAGAAAACACTGCCTTATTGAAGATCTTTGATTACTAGAGGAGGTACATTTTTCTCTATATATTCATGTTCTGTAATATAAAGGTGATATTTTGATACAATATTCAACCAATAGAAATATGTTTTTTGTTCCAGTTGTCAGTCTTAGTTCCTAATATCTCTGTGTATTTATTGGTATTTTTTGAGTTTGAACTCTTTGAGATACAACAGAATACCCAGAAATTCTTTTTAGGGAACTTGTCCCTTGGAAATTTTAACATAAAAGAAAACTGTATACAACAGGATAGAAGGAGGAACCATCATTTTTCTATCTAAAAGATCATGATGTCATGTACTTCAAGAGAGTCCAAGATTTAAAAGGAAAGGCTTGGGAAATCTTCCTAATGTGTATGTGCACTTGATGAAAGAGTCTGAAGAAGATGGAGACAGACTCTTCTCAGTCATTCCAGTTACAAGACCAGAGACAATATGCATAATTTAAAATACAACAAATTCCATTTAGACCTAGGAATTTCCCAGAGGTTGTGGAGTCTCCATGGCTGGAGATAATCAGAACAAAACTGTGCAAGGCCAAAATAACAAAGACAAGACTAGGCACACTCAGTGTCCCTTTCTAACCTCAATGATTCTGTGATGTTAAGAAGCTGGGAAATGGGTCTTGGGAGAGTTACGTTTAGAAGTAGACAGAGTCTAGATTTGGATGGGAAAGCAGCAGAATAGGAGAGAAAAAAGAAGAAAAGAGTGGGAAAATAGACTACATGATAAAAGATACTTGGATTTGGATAAATCTTCAGAGCAATTCTAAGAGGTGATTCAAATAAAGTGACACTGCTATGAAAACTGAGCATGATTACTCTTGGTGAAAATATCATACCCTAAAATGCACGTGCAATCTCTGGTTTTGTTTCAGGGGACATCAAAAGCAGGGTTGTTGCATGAGGGGGACAGAGCTGGAAGACAAGAATGACCACATGGACTGACGGAGACAAATTTGGAGACAAGAGTGAAGGCAAAACTATGACATAGGACTAAGGTCTTTGTGTGAGACAGGATTGGAGACAGGGTTCTTACAAAGTCTGTTCAAGGTCCATCAGGAATCAAGGCTGGAGACTCCAGGGACTGGAGACAAGTGCATGTACAGCATAGCTGGGGGAACTAAACAAGGCTCAGATGTGAACTCAAATGGGCCAACATGCAGAGTAGGTGTGTGCATGGAGACTGCAGATGAGAGCGTGCAGGGGGGTTAAGGACCACTTGTGCACACAGAGCCCTAACATGTTGAGACTTTCTGGTTCTGATGCTCAGCTTTGAAGACTTCATTTTCATTAAATATGATGCTGATACCACAAATCCTTAAAAGAACGACCAACACACAGTGATTCAATCATGTTGACATTTACCTTGAACACCACTAGAATCCTTACCATTACTGCTATTTGTGTCACTGATGGCAGATTTTTGGCACCAATAGAGACAAGGGTCTCAGGCTTTACCCTTATGGATCAGTTCATCCACACGCCATTGTTTACAGATGTAAGGCATGAAGTTACCTGGTCAGAAGAGAGATCTGTGAAGAATTAAAGCACATTCCCTGGAAAAAGAGCAGAAAATTTCCCCACTATACTCTATATAATAACCATGGAGTGTTCATGAACTGAAATTATTTTCAAAATCAATTTTGGTTAGTTTTTCACTAAGCCATCAAAAAGCATATCCATGAGCAAAGAAAAAAGTAACTACTCTATTATTTAGTTCCAATATTGGTATAGTTAATAATGCACATATTTCTTATCATCTTATTGTCAGAACTTGCCTGCATGATTCATTTCCAGAATAAAAGCAAATCTTCTCTTCAGCCTCAGGCAGAACATTGACACAGAGAATTTAATTCCCAACCTTTACATTGATAGGGAACTGACCCATAATAAAGGCTATCATGCAAATTATTTGATAAGATTAAGTAATGTCAACAACCCCCCTTCCCAACTATTTCACTTTGAAGTATGGTTTGAAATCCTGAAGCTTCAATTTATTATCCCATTTAGCGAGCAGAAACATCTTGGGTGCAATAATAAAGTACAGTTTTGCTTATACAGCAGTATAACATTCTCAGTATTAACTCTAACACAGGAGTATTTTCCTTTTTTTTTTTTT
>VWYO01009982.1:527315-546314 GCA_013400275.1 Rhadina sibilatrix
TTTTTTTTGCAAATACATTTGCCACAACTGAATCCTTTTAGAAGAGTACTAAAAAAAATTCAAGTCAATTATCAGTCATGTATGTAAATACTAACTGAATTTAAAAGAATGAGAGAAAAAAAACAGGGATTTTTTGAGCTTTCTGCTCTTTTTTCTGCCATAAAAAGATAATACAGTTAAAAGGGTCACAATGAAGCAGTCATGAGAGTGAGAAATGTCAAAATAATGACAAAGGTATATTTTCACATTGATGTGGTATTTCTGTACATTCTTATTTTATATTCTGTCTAGAAAGTAGTTCTTTTGTTTTTAGAAGGTAATCCTCCCCCCACACATATTGAAACAGCTGATAATGACTCCTAGAAGAGTGAAGAACTCAATCAGCTATGTGAAGATCTATTAACAATATCCTATGTTTCTGAAAGATGAATTCAGTGTAGGATGAAATATTTAACAGCTCTATTTTGCCCCAGATGCATCTGAGATAAGAAACAAATACTAAGAATTTTATCCCACATAACAGGCAGAGATGAGTGACACATTTCCTGACACCATTGAAATGAGCATTAATATTTATCATGCAAAAGGTGTAGTAACAAACTTTGGGTTTATAATCTATTTAAATTCAATTAAAGTGTCAGTTAACAACCAGAATTAATTATTCTGCAAGCATGCATCCACTCAAAGGTCGCATTCAGTGAATCCTGCTGTTTTCTGGCATTTTGTACACTGAGATAAAATACTTTGTGGCTCCATCTATTATGAATATACAGTACTACTGTATAATATTTTCTGTATTTACATCTGGTTAGTTGAGAAGTTCATTAGTCTAGTTCACTTATTTTATTCAAGTCAACAGATGATTGTTCAGGGGAAGGAACAGGAAGTCAGGAGCATCTCAAACTATGTCACTCCTCAGTAGCTGCTTGAAAGCAGTTTAGTCACCAACATTGAATATTGAATATTTGAATATTTTTGAATATTCAAATTGAATATTTTGCCTCCATGCCTGCCAGCCTAAATCAGTTTTTAAACCATGAACATAAGAAGCCCACAATGAATAACAAAAATCAAGGGAACTATCAAACAAAAATCAAGAGAACTATCAAACAAAAACCAAGGGTTAGTTTATGAGGAAAACTTTAAGTAATAAAGTAGGACCAATTCTTTGAAGGAATAAGATTCAGATGTGATCCCTCTCAAAAATATCTCTAAAAGCTTTGACATTTCCATTTTCATAATAGACTAGTGTGGAAGATTTTTAAAAAACATTTCTCTAAGAATTTTCATGTATAAATAAGAAAAACAAACAGAATTTCTGTTTTGAGGAGACTGTTCTATCCATAGATTGCACTTATGACAGTGCAAGAAGAAACACATTTTGGACATCCAAGGAGAGAACTGTTCAGACATCAGCCTAGGAACAGAAGAAGTGGCAAAATTCCACCAAGGAACATTAAAAGGCAAATGTTATACAGGAGGACAACATGGAGACAACAGCTGAAGGCAAATCAAATCCTTTCATGCAAACTCCTGACATTTTCTGGATAGAGTCAAGAATTCTGTAAGTTTGAAGAGTTATGTTTTCATAGAAATTAATTATTATTTGCACAATGCATCCACACATAGGACTTGCTAGAAATAAGTATTTGTGGGGGTCGATAGAGCCCCAGTGGCTCTGCCTTGGAGAAGATAAGAAGAATTGCACAATACCTCTACCAGAGCCCTAAGATAAGAAGCAGTCCTTCAGTTACGGCGACCACTAAAAGGGCCCACAATCCTCCAGGAGATTCTATGTAGATCTGTTGCAAACTATTGGTTTTGTACCCCTTCCCCTCCCACCTCAGTTCCCCATAAAAACCCCCTTGAGTTCCCTAGTCCCTAGGGTTCCCGTCCCTGGCTTCCCTTCACTGGTAATCTTGCAATAAAGTTACCTTATGCGGAATTGGCCACACGGACCCTCTCTCTCTCATCCCTGGGCCGGCCACCAGAGAAGGAACCTCGCATGGGCAGGAGCTGACAATCACTGAGCTAAGAATCACAGAGCTGAAATCACTGAAGAGCTGAGAATCACTGCTCTGCCCCTCTGCTGAGGCCTTCTCTACCAGCTGAGGGAGTTGCTCTGACCTCCCAGGGTGTCTCTAACAAGATAGCTTTTGGTATCTGAGCCTCCTGGGTCCCCCCTGTGGACCCCAACACCCAGCTGGAAATAAGTATTGAATTTTTGACGTAAAATTTTGCCCTTGCATGGGTGCTAGAACTATGAAACAAAGCTTAAGCCACCATATTATCTCATTATATTTTAGCTTCTTATGCTGCCTTTTACCTGAATGTAACTCAGAGCTCAGCATGTGTGGCATGAGTTATGAGTATGGGTCAATCTTGTCACGACCACTCTCCCAGAATGAAAGCAGCCCACACTTGGACTGGGACTAACTCTTGACAGTGTTTATCTCAGTGATGACTTCAACCCTTGCTGCAAACAGTTGTGCCTGAAGGGAGGTACTGGATGTTCCCATAAAGCTACTGACTGCTATCATAAGGCTTTTGTGCATCTCTTTTTATGGGATCTAGATCACTGGATGACTTACAAATGAAACCTTGAATTCAAGGGTGGGGAAAAACACAAGAAGTTCACAGTAGCCTTCAAAGCACAAAAGCTGCACCATTTTCTGATGTAGAAATAAAATACAGTTTGCTCTATTCATGATGTCAAATCTCACCAGAAAAGGAAAATATATGTATGGCAATGTGTTAAAAGCAAGAACTATACATTTCAGTCTCTGGTTTCATGAGATATTACCCAGTCTTGATACTCAGTCACTTCTCCTTTTGCTGCTTCTCAGCTGGCTATGGCTTAAAGACACATAAGACACAGTTGGTTGGGTTATCCTATCACTCAGCTGGGCCTTTACAATGTTTTCTGTAAAATAATTTGTTCAATTTGGAAGGCCGGCGTATAAAATAAATGTGTACTATATAAAATCACTCTTTCTATTAAAGCAAAAAAGCAATACTGTATATGAAAAATTTGGTTGCAGTTCCAACAGTGTAAATTATCTGAAAGCCATTAGGGCATTTCTCTTTGAAGGTTATTGTACATAAAATGCATTATTAACTTACTAAATGTTATTGAAATGTACAGTTAAAATAATGTGATTAAAAGACAGTGACTCTAAACTCAAATTGTCCTTTCCATTATAGAGTTTTCTTTTTTAACAGACTATCTTACTAGCAGGAAAAATGTTCATTATAAAAAGAAGATTTTACTTCTCTCTCAGCTGGAATTATTCCGTTATGGTAAAATCTTTCAAGCAATTAAGGAATAAAGAATAAATTTGAATTAAAGGTATTAAAATGTGTTTCAGCATTTTTAATCTACTGATGATAGAAGCTGATTTTTGGAAAATCATAGAATCACAGGATCATTTAGGTTGGCAAATACCTCTAAGATCATCCAGTCCGACATTAACCCAGCAATGCCTAGTCCACCACTATAAACAATGTCCCTCAGTGCCACATTGACACATCTTTCAAGTATCTCCACAGTGACTCCATTCCTTGGGTGGCCTGCTCCACTGCTTGACAGCTGCTTTGGTGAAGAAATTTTTCCCAATATCCAAACTAAATCTTCCCTGGCACATATTGATGCCATTTCTTCTTGTCCTACCCCTTGTTTCTTTGGAGAAGACACCCACACCCACCTCACAATCACCTCCTTCCAGGTAGTTATGGAGAGCAAAAAGGTTGTATGAGTATGTAACCCCACAGAGGTATCCTCAACACACAAGGAAAGCAACAGACCAACAGGGATGCTGGACCTTGCAAAGCTCTAGCTGCATCCTTGTAGTGGATGATGCTGACAAGGATAAGTATTACATGGTTATACAATTGTCTGCCTTTGTATGAGTGCTGAGCAAGCATCCCTCACACCTGTGACTGATGGTGTCCATAAGCTATATCCAAACACAGAGCCATGTACGTGAATCTTCACTGTGCACCAAAACTATTAGGGGCAGCATCTTGCAAACACACACTTTTTTTGCCTTGCTTTTTTTGAAAGAAGGGAATCTGATTGAGTGACAAGAAAGGTGTGTTACAGCTCCCGAGGCATGTCCATTCTCAGGATGGTCAAGGTATCAGTGCTGCAAAACATATCTTAGCATATACTCACTCTTGATTCAGTCTAGAAGAGGATGCAAAGAGTGTTCAGAAGTGACATATTACCACATTTGGGCATTCTGGCAGCTTTCAGACTTCAGAAAATTAACATACCTCATGAAAACTTGGTTTCATTCTTTCCGTGTAATCAAATCTTAAAAATCCCCTAACTACGTTTTTCATTTTACTTATCTCCTGAAAATCTTCTCTTGCAAACTCTCTACTTCTTGCAGAATATCAGTTTTTGGAAAGGATGTAAATATCCTTTCTCTGCTAATACATGACCTGAATGTCACCGTTGTTTTTGTTCTGGTGTGTGTTTATACTGGGGTAGTAATACAGACAGCTGGAATGTGGCACACTACCTGTGTCCTGTGCCACATAAAAAAAAAGCAGTGTCTGACTCAATGATCTTATAGTTTAATCAATGAAATTCTTCACTTGCCAGTGTGTGTTGTTGAGTGACTCTGTGGAGGACATATATGTTAATACGTAAAGCCGAAGAGGGAAAGCCTGGAATTTCTTGTATATACTTGGAAAACTCAAGTAAACAACAACTTGAAAGTACAACTCAGCTTCAGTGATCTCTGAAGTATCGATTCACAAGGGCTTTGAAAAAAATTAAGTCTACGTCACCTGGGAAAATCCACTGTTTTACCCTGTTCCCTGCAGTAAAAGATGGAATTATGGAATGAATTATTTACAGCTTCAGATGTTTCCATCTGTTCTTATTTTGCAGTACTAGCATTGTATATGCACTTCTTTATACCTCAGTTGATCTGGTATCTGTCTCCCATTCTTAATAATCCACTTCCAGCTTCATAATCTGTTAATAGGCAGACAATTCCCAAACTGATGTCTACAAGAGCTCTTCAAAGATCTTTGTGTACATAAACCACTGGCTAACCATACTGAAGTTACAACCAGATAAGTAAAGTTGTAAATTTCTAGGCAGCTTTGAAATCATTAGCCTTATTTTCAACATTGTTGCAACAGCTGTTATGCATCTGAAACTTGAGAGTTGCTGGCAATTGTATAATACAGTAGTCAAGACCATGCTTTGTTAAATCAAAACTGTTTTGAAAACTAATTCAAAATATGTACATATTTTTATATTAAGACTTGGAGAGAAATATAGAAGCTCTTTTTTGTTGGTTTTGATGGTACTAATAGTTAATTAGGTATGCACAATGTAATTAAGATATGCACAAGATTCAAGGGTAATCTCCTCATCTTTTTAGCAGCTCTTGTTTTCTCACTCTTTCCTGACTGTTGAACAGGCTACATGAAACAAAGGATCAAGGGAAAAACCAACGCTTCTTTCAAGAACAGTACATACGATACATTCACTGAGTTTATCTAGTTAAGTCAAAGGTGTTCACAAATGACAGAGAAGAAAGCAACCAAAGACTCTTCATTTAAAATAAGCAATGAGGAATGACAGATTTCAGATTTTAAATAGAGGAACTGTGTAATTTCTTAATGTTTTTAAGATATCAAATGTAGAAGGTCATGTCCTGTTCCTTTTACCCTAATCCAAGTCCAACATATGCCAAAAGGCTGCGTTTGGGCAAATGTTCATGCCATTGTACTTCTGAACTCATTTATTCAAGGAGCAATGAGAAACTGCTAATACTGTTGTGGTCTCATGGGTCAGCAGGCCCCACTTTGCTGCTGCTGCTGGCTTTCGTGGTCAGCAAACAGACAGCAACATCCTCAAGGAAAAAGGATCTCACATTCTTGGTTTCATTAGGATATCTTCTAGCTGTTGTGTTGCATGCTGTGCTTCACTGCAGCTGTCTCTGCAGTGTCTCACACTGAGTGATGTGTATTTCACAAAATGCCTGTTCCCAGTACTGCCACTTGAACTGGGCAGTTTTCAACTGTATGTTTATTTACTTCAGAGTTCTGTCTATGCCTTGGTATGCAATTTAAATTAGATCATCTTTTTTTCCGATTCTTGTTCAAGGTTAACTAGTTTAACTGACTCTGAAAAATATCTCTGCATCTTGGCAGTATCCAGAGCCTACGTGGACCAAATTAGACTAGACAGTCAGTGCTCTCACTGATATTAAATGTGGGGTTTTGTTTGAGATTTTTTAATATATGCATGGCAAACCAATTTACTCTCTGTTTATTGCTTCGCTTACATATGATTCACTTTTCACAGGGTAGTAAGGAAAAGGACATAGAAAAATTACAAATTCTTAACCATTTAGCCCAATGCCATATGTTTCAGTCTGAGAACTTTTGGGATAGGTAGGTTCAGAGCTGTAACCTCTTGGACTGAAGTGGATGAACCAGCCCTTCAGATTCAGGTAAATTATTCTTATAATAGAGCCTTTTCAGGTACTTTTTGCTTTTAAACATGTTGATATATGCTTTTCTCAATGGATATTTGGGGATGAAAGGCACACTATCCAGTGTTCTTTTTTTCCCTGTGATCTCATTTTCTAGCTAAATCTTAAATGGTAGGAAGTCATGTTGTGTATGTTATCACTGTGTATGTTATTATATCAAGAGATGCAACATGAGAGAACAGACTTTAATTCTTTCTGCTGTTGAGCATATGTTGACACAAAATTATTCTTACATATAACTGTAAGACCATATAACAATGAAGGTACTTTCATAATTAATGACAAATCATATTCTTTTACCTCTAGTCCAAATATACTTGAAATATTGTTAATACTACAAGGTTGAATTCATCTCCATGTGAAACTTCTTCTGTACCTTAAGGAGGAAGGGTTTTGCACCTTATGGATACCTATCAATTTCTCTGTCCTATCAGTTACTTTCAGGAAATTTAGGCAGATGAAATGACCTCTTCTAATTTTATGTAGTAGCCCAGTCTGCCCGAGGGGTAAAGTATATTTTTCTATTCTTTTTTTTTTTTCTTTCATAATTAATTGATTTTTTTTTTCCTTTAGTACTACACAAAGAATGGGAGAAAAGAGAGGTTATTTAAATTTATGATACTCATTAAAGGTCGGAATCACAGGTAGCTCCAGTGCCAAGTTCTGTCTTTAGTGAATCACTGTGTGGAACTGCATGGGGTGCCTCACAGAGAGGTGGAGCGAGCAAGCAGCTGGACGGGGATTTTGCAGTTAGCCAAGGCTAACCCACCACAGGAACTGAAAAGGATTTATGCCTTACAACAGCCCTGAAACTAGCACTTGCCACCACAACTACTCACTAGGAAGAAATGTTTGCTCATGCATGTAGCCAGTTGATTGTTTTTAATTGATGCTACATTGCTTCAAGCCAGATATCACCGTTACACAGAGAAGCAGACAAACCATTGCATCCTCCATCATCAGTAACCTAAATTACAGGTATATCACGTGTATCTTTATGGACAATTGTACCTGTACACAGATTTTAACAAAAATCTGGTGAAAAGAGTAAATATATTCTTCATTCCATAAGGGGCATTTTTTGCTGTATTTGAATACAGTTATTCTCCCAGTGAATACGTAGAAAAAGAATCATCAGTACTTTCAATTTTAATTAATTTACTGATTTAAAGACCTCCCTATCTGTAGACACCATTCATTTGGAAAGAACAAATGAAAACAGGTTTAATAGGACAGATTTAGATAACTCACTCATAGCAATTGTAAAGTCAGCTCAAGGTGCTTTGTAAGAGAGTCCTTGTCTCAGTGATGGTACAATGAGAAGAGCGATAGAAAAAAATCACTAGGAAAAAGAAAATAATATCTGTGATACATTAATAAATATTGCCTACTTCCAGGATATTTTAGAATAAGCAATTAAAATTTTTGCCCCATATATATATAGAGTTATTCAAAATTAATTAATAAAATAGACAATATATGAAAATAGACAAAATACAAAAATCACAAATCAAAATATACAAAAAGAAGAGGGAAGAGTGAATAAAAGTTTCTAATTTGAGGAGAGGGGTTTGCTGATCAGTCTTCAATAAGTAAATGTATTTTAATGTAATCTTTCTAGTTAGTTATTGATAGATGTATTTTTTTTAATAATTACTATATCTAGGAAGTCTAGATCAAATGATCTAGGACCTTTTATTATTTGTGAATGAGTCACCATCAGAGAGTGACTTGAACATGATAGTCATTTATTCCTTGAAAAACAGATTTGCATATTTGCAGAGATTTTACAGAGCTGTTTAAAAAAAATCAACACAAAGCTTACAGACGTGAGCATGAATGGTGGATAAATACAGAAAAATTATGATACTCCTTACATACAGTTAACAGAAGAAGCTAATTTAACTGAATAAATTATTTACTCATCTTCAGTCTTAAACAGTCTTGCTAAAATGGTATTATTTTCAACTCTTCAAATTTTAAAATGATTAGGTTATTGAAGTTATGTTTCTATTCCCATTATACCTGTAATAAACTTCTCTTACTCTCAGCAGTTTTATCTGGCCCAATTATTTCTACAATCTGTAAGTACAGCCCTTACATTATGCCATCAGATATGACACTGAAACTTTCATGGCTAAAAAATTTATGCACTGTAGCTTTACTGAAATGGAACTGTATTGTTACAATAAATCTTCAGTATTTAGTATGAAAATGCACTCCCATATTATTTACTGATTCTTTTCATATATTTTTGTCAAAAATGTAAATGGAATAGAAATCTGTGAGGTGATAATTTTACAGCTGAGTTTTTTGCAAAGAGAAAATTGTACAAAACAGATGATCTGTCTGCAATCATAATTGCCACCTGATAGGATTATTCAACTGCTAATTAAAGGTGCTGAAACCTGGGAATTGTAAAGGATTAGGGATTCTGTAAAAACTACTATTCCTATTAGAAATTGTCATTCAGACTCAGGAATGGGAAGACTCAGAACATGAATTGTGAATGACTTTGATGACATTAGTCTTGATGGGAAGATATGTACATTGGAAATTATGAAAACTTAAAAGAGTATGGGAGAACTAAAAAAGCCTTGAAAGTACAGTATATATGGAGATCTAAGCCCAAAATATCTAAAATGCCTGAGTGTATCCACATAACTAAAATATAATAAGTATTTGATAATCTTTTTTGCTTTAGTGGGACTACAAAGTATATAGTTTTCTAGGATGCCACAGTGCGCTTTTGGAGACAGAAATTCAGGCATTGCATTTCTCTGGTGTAGTATATTAGTTCACAAAAAATACTTTTTACATCTATTTTTCACCACTGAGCAATGCAAGATGGTTTATAGCATTGGATGCAGCACTCCAGCTGAAATCTCATGAAAGGAGAGTAGAGAGCCAGAACCTCTCCCTCCCCTGCTGCCCACGCTGCTTTGGATGCAGCCCAGGACCCATTTGGTTTCTGGGCTGTGAGTGCCCATGACTGGGTCATGTCCAGCTTCTCACCCACCAGCATCCCCAAGTCCTTCAGGGCAGGGCTGCTCTGGATCTGTTCATTCCCAGCCTGTGCTGGTACTGGGGGTTGCCCCAACCCAGGAGCAGCACCTTGTACTTGGTCTTGTTGAACCTCAAGAGATTCCCATGGCCCACTTCTTGAGCTTGTCTGAGTCCCTCTGGATGCCATCCCATTCCTCAGGTGTGCCAGCTGTACCACTCAGCTTGGTATCATCTGCAAATGTGCTCAGGGTGCAGTCAATCCCTTTTTCTATGTCTTTAATGAAGATAATAAATACAACTGGTCCCCACACAGATCCTCAAGGGTCCCAACATCACTTATCACTGATATCCATGAGTATTCTGAGCCTATGACCTCTACCCTCTGGATATGATCACCCAACTGTTTTCTTATCCATCTTACAGTTCATCCATCAAATCCTTCTCTCTCCAATATGGAGAATAGGATATTGTGGGAGACTTTGTCAAAGACCCTACAGAAGCCCAGATAAACAACATTCATAACCTTTCCTTGTCTGCTCATGCAGCCACTCTATCACAGAAGGCCATCAAGCTCATTAGACAGCTCTTGCCCTAGGTGAAGCTGTACTGGTTTTCTCAAATCACCCCAGTACACTTCAATCTAAATTCTAGAAGTTCCATGATATTCCCAGACACAGAAGTAAGGTTGGTAGGTCAGTAGTTCCCAGGGTCCTCCTTTCTATTCATAATGAAGATGTACAAATCCATATGATCAAATTCCGGGGCCCAAAGGAACAACTTTCTCTCCTGTTCTTGGTGACTATTGGTCAAGAGCTGTTTCAACATGTGAGCTACTGCTAAATTCCTCTTTTTCAGGAGTACTTTCAATATCAATCTAGATGCCTTACCTTCATTTGAAAATAATTCACTTTTATGTCAGTCAGAAGTTTCAGAAAAAAGATATGGATTTATTGTGTTGATGGTCTAAGATCATTAGACAGGGAGTCTAAGCTCCTTTTGTGCTTTTAGATTGTCTTTGTGTTCCTCAATAATTTACATAGATTCAATTTTGAACTATCTTTTGCTACCTGCAGATTATGTTTAAATTACTTTATTTCACTTTTAAATTTCAAGTTCAGGACAAACCTCATTTTGCATTAAAAATCTAACGGGCTGACTTTGATACAAAAACAGCGGAGGGGGAAAATTGACAAATAAGAAACGTACTTATTTAGGAGGCTAAAAATTTTGAATTAAGAGCTTGATAAATTGTTGCATATACTATGCATCATGTGCACATTATATACTAGAGTAGACTGAATCATCCTAAGAGTCTATTTGCACTTGAATTCAGCTCAATGCTTTATTTTATCATGGAGAGGAGTAAAGAGGCTTGTTGAAAACAAGAAATGACGTAAGACAAGAGCGTTCTTAAAGTTTTGGAAGATTTGATTAGCCATTTGTTACTTTATTGCTCTTGTACATTTGTCCTAATCTTTAAAGGGCTTCAAATGGATAATAAAAATACAATGAAAAATAGGAATAATGTCAGACAATCTAAAGCAATGCAAATGAGTGTATTTTTAAGAATTCAAAGGGACTTACAAATATTTACTTTAGCTGTGAATGTGGCCTAGTTTTTTTTACATTCAAGTTTAAACAAGCAGTATTTATAGTTTACCAAGCAAACAGAAGAGTGCATATATTATTATTATTACTTACCACTCTATCCAGACAGCCATAAGAAAAAGGAGAGGAAACAGATTGCATGAACATAAACATGTTGGGCCAAAGAAGAGGCACAAGATGTCAGTCACTTGCAAATGGATGATGTTGTCCATCAAGTTTGCTAGAAGTCTTTTCAATCAGAAGAAAAATATCAAAGTCTTGTAATGATTGTAAATTGCATGGATTTCCCATTCTCATGAGCTAGTTCTGATTTGGTTATTAAATCCACAGCCCATACAAAGGTTTCTTTATATAAATATCAATCTTTCTATCAGTGGTGCATGGAACCTACTAGCAACATAAGGTATTAAGATCATCCATCAGCAGCCTTATAGCAATCAAAAAGGTTTCATCACTTTCTTCCATTGGTTGGCTTTTCTAAAGGCCAGATAGAACTTAACTGGATTTTCATATCTCAGAGAAACTGTGGCCATTAACTATGTCTCCATACCTATGAGAAAATGTTGACATTTGCACTGGCAGGAATAGCACTGATTTAAACGTTTTGCTTTCATTCCTAATATTTTCTTGACCAAGAAAGATTTTTATAAAAAGAGAATTTTCTCTCAAATTCCCTGGGTTATTGAGGTTCTTTTTTTCATAAATTTACTGTTTCTCAATTGTATAACAGGGAAGAGAAACACTACCTTGTTAGCATGTCTCTCTGTCTGATAAACAAATACAATTTGATGTGTGCTAAAAGAGGTGTGAGAGAGAAAATATATGTAGGTAAGTAGTCACGTACTCATAAAATAAATGGTTTCTTATGAAATAAAGTTGAGGAAGTGAGGAAGTTAAATACAAACTGCAAAGTTTTAAATTTAATCTCAATAATAAAAAGATTAATTCATTCTCTCCAGGTGTTTCACTCCTTCTGTGGTTCAGAGCTGAAAGGTCAACACATTGCTCATCATGTCACAGTCTTTTCTACAGAATAATTTATCACACCAATAACTAAAAATATACTAGATCAAAGTATTTGAAGATAGTCACAATTATCTTGTTCCTGTGATTGCTCATGTTTGACCAAGCTAATAATTGTTTCTTTCTAGATTTACAGTAATTGCCAAAGCATGTTTTTAGAAGGATAGCTGCCAGAAGGGCAGAAGAAACAGCTCAGAGAACACTAATAGGACTTAAAACCACCAGCTTTTTAAAGTGATGTGACCTGTCATCCTGGAATATCTGACTCCTGCACCTTAAATAATAGCAGGGGAGTAGGGCCAGTAGTTTGATTTTGTGATTTGGCTTGAAATTGATGACACTGCTTCAATCCACAGAATAACAAAATTTATATGGTAGACATAATAGTATTTATGATTCACACGAAGGAGTTAGTGTTGTCCTAAAGTCCATTTCAATGCTTCACTGTCAAAATATATCTTTATGTATAGCCAGATCTACAAGTTTTAAAAAAAGAAAGACTCATTTTCAATTACTTTTATTTGATTATGTTCAGTAGGTGCTTGATTTTAAAGAGTAATCAATTGATACCATTTTGTATAAACCCTGGAAAAATTTGAGAATGGCACAGCTAAATCATGCAGAAAGTGACACAGAAATAAAATAACTAGAAGCTTTGGTGGGAAGACTCGTTCATAGCTTACTTCTTCACGCTGTAAATTAAACACTATTCCAAATATCTTATTAGATCAGCTACAGCATATTGCAGTATCTTTAATTTTTAATACCAGATTATCAACATTCATGAAGCAAACTGTTTGCAGTCAAACCTTAATCAGGGAATATCTTTTTAAAAGTAAGAGCGTAAATTTAGAATTCTACTACCGTCAAAGATATTACTCTTTCTTTAGACATCCAAGGCAATAAAAAGAAGTTAAAGTTGAGAAGCATATTCTTTAAAAAGCATTGTTTGTTTTGTCCTTTAAACATGCAGAGATACTGCTGAAACCTGCAGCAACATAACTCATCTAAATCTACATTCCTTGTTTCCAAGTAATACTGAGTAGATTACTGGAGTCCCACAGTAAAGAAGGATATTTTTGTAATTTAGTATTTTAATATTGTCATTAGTAGAAGTCTCATAGCAATTAAGCTGCTGCTATTACCTAAGCAAAGAAGGCTCTTAGAAACAAATCCATAATATAAGTCAAAACATAATGTGGGTCCAGCCATGACTGAGATTTAAAGCTGCAAATGTGATCCACCCTAATGCAATAGTTTGCACTAGGAAAATCCTGGCCAATCCTAGGCCAAGGTTATGGGAGACAGATCCAGCTCTACCTGCAACCTGATACAGTTTAAATTCACCCTCTGAATATCCTCAAAGGCTGTTCCCCATTATGGGTGAAAGCACGGAAATTGATGTTTTTGTTAAAATATTCAAAAAGCACTAGACCAGAGAAAGGAATTGAGAACAGCAGTAAGCGTGACTTCAAAGATTGATGATTAAGCAGGTAGGATCAAAAGAATCATTGCTGTCAAGCACTATTCAAAGGACTGGTAATGTTCTCTGTTCACTGACTTCATCTGAGAACTATGCTCAAATTTCCTATTGAGGACCTTATTTTTGTCACACTTTGACCACCCTGTTTCATCTAACAGTGAGCCAAAGAGGAAAGGAAGTGGAGGATGTGCTCTGAAGACTCAGCATTGAGACTAACAAAAGTCTGTTGGAAGTGAGGCCTTTGTGTACACTACAGAGTGTTACTCTCGTGATTAGTTGATTGCTTATATGCTCATTTTAATTCTTATAATCCCAATATATTGTCTTTCAACATATCACATAAGAACTTTTGCTTTGCTTGCCTTGTTATCTGACAATTTTTGCAGTATTTCTGATTGTGCAGGATATACTTAAAATAGGAATCTACTGCTGCCATCTAATCTGTATTGACTGCATTTTGTAGAAAGGTTATGAAATTTTGTGGTACTAAAACATTTAGCTAAGCACCAGCACTCAGCCTCCAAGCATTGTCTTACAGGTAATATGAATTACTTTCTTCTGATGTGTCAGTGATTTTATTCCATTTTCTTGGATATCATTAACACATTGAAGTGCTACAGCTAATCATGAAATCCAAAGACAGTATCACTGGAAGTGACAGTACTGGAAGTACTGATCAATCAGTACCTAGGCAGAGATGAAGCCAATTTACCTTAATATCATCAAAAATGGTCTGCCTATACAAGATGTATGAGCTGTTTAACAGCTTAAATACCCCCTCTATTGGATTAGTGTATTTTATCTGTTCTGTACAGAAGATGCAGTGCAGTAGTGGCTGAAAAATCAGGTATGGTATTTAGTGATATTTTAATGCCTTTGGGGTACTCATCTAAACAGAAATTCCAATTCTGATTTAATTAGTTATGGGAATAAGCTAAATGTGGGAATGATTTTCCATTTTTAATACACTGAGCTCAGTGAAACATTGACAGTAAGGGTAATGGGGTGAAACTGCACATACTGCTGCTTTCAGAGGATTCTTTTACTATCACCCTTTTCAGCTAGACCATGCAAGTCTTGTTGATAGCATTGTATTAATGTGACTTTATTTACTGCAGAATCAAGAAAAAATAAATGCTTATATTTTTTAATAATTTCTTCCTTACAATGCTTGCTATGAATGAACACCACACTGAGTCTATTCATAATGTAACTGCTACAAAATACTTGGGTTTTTTCCAGGCAGGGTTGATCTTGTACTGACATTGGCTCTATAATTCGTTGGGAAAACCCTACAGGAGACTTGTTCTAGCACACAGTCCTGGAAGAACTCTCTTCTACTAAGGCTTCACTCACAGCAGATCCTTACAGGTTGCACAGACAATTTACTCTTTCTGGGATTTGAACAGGCTGAACAGAATGACAGAATGACAAAGGTTATTCTTTTTGAAGCAGAGGTAGAATAAATCAAACGAGGACAGTTTAAGTTAGCTTTCTAATTCTTGGAGTGAAAGTTACATGAGAGAATTGTCTCAATCATATGTACCTGGATTTATGCTAGGGTTTGAAAAAACTGGATAAGCATCTCTTTGCAGTATTGATGTTGATTTACAATAGCACCTGGAACACTGGTAATGACCCATAAGACTGAAATAAAACAAATATTGTGATAGTATTTTGAAAGAGAGAGACAGGCGAGAGAAATGGTCTGATGGGGACATAATCAGCACAAGAAATGAAAGTACAAAATCTTGCACATGGGGAGGAGCAACCTGATGCACTGCTGTAGGCTGGGGGCATCCAGCTTGAAAATAACTTTGCAGAAAAGAACCTGGGGTTTGTGGTGGGCACCTAGTTGAGCATGTCTGACCAGGAAATTGTTTGAGTCCCCATCCCCGCAGATATTTCAGATGTGTAGTTGTGGCACTTAGGGACACAGTTTAGTGGTGGGCTTGGTGGTGCTGGGTTAATGGTTGAACTCAGTGACACTAAGGGTCTTTTCCAACATAAATGAAGCTATGAGCTCGTGATGTGCATTTGCCACAAAGAATCCTGATGATATTCTGGGCTTCCTTAAGCAAAGCACTGCTAGCAGTTAAAAGGAGGTGATCCTTACCTTTTTTTGAGCACTGGTGAGGCCACATGTGATGTACTGGGCCAAGTTCTGGACCCCCAGTGACTGTGACAGTGAGGATAAAATGAGATATCTATGACTGCTCAGTCTTGACAGCAGGCAGCTTAGAGGAGATCTTAATGTCTTGTAAAAATGCCTCATGGGAGGGCAGAAGAAGATGGAGGCAGGCTCTTTTCCATGGTGCCCCATGGCAGGACCAGAGACAATGGGCACAAACTGAAACACAGGAGGTTCTCCCTGAGTATCAGAAAACATTTTTAATGTGAGCAAGTTCTGGTACAGGTTGCCCAGAGAGGTTGTGGAATGTCTGTCCTTAAAAATATCCTAAAGCCATCTGGACACTGGTCCTGGCAAATTGGCTCGATCTAAATGTCCCCATTCAAGCAGAGAGGTTGGACCAGATGACTTCCAGAGAACTCTGCAAACCTCAAGAGTTCTGTATTTCTGAAACTGATAATTTTAATTTTTTTTCTTTTTTTTTTTTTTAATTCTGTCAGCTTAACATTCAGCTTAGGGAAAAAAAAATATATATATTAATGAAATATTTCGTGATAGCTCATGTGTGTTTTAGCTGTTCATTTCATATTGCAATATGCAGTCTTTAAAGATGAATGTGTCCAAATCATGTGGATTCTTGTGGAGAAAGGTAGTGGATGGCTTTTTCTCTTTAAATTGTCTGACCCTTCTAACAGGAAGACTTAAATATGGGACAGAAAAAGCAGAATTATTGAAGCTTATTTTTATCACAAAATTGTATACCAATTTTAACAATGACCAGAAAATGAGTTATTGATACTGTTTACAGATTACTCAAAAATTGAGGGAATGATATACAAAAAGAGAGAAAAAATCAGCAAGAAAAAACATTCCAAGTTTCAATACAGGCAAATATAAAGTCAAAGTTTTTTTAAAAGAAGGTTTGTGTTGGACATCTGGCAGAAAATATTGTCTCTGATGAAGCCTTATTAAGAGTTTTAAACTTTCATAAACTTCATTGTGATCTATAAAAATCTGTGACATTGCTGTTTAAAGATGTTCATTGAGATATACAAAGATAAAGACAGACTAACTGAATTAGACTGTGCCCTATCAATTAACAAGATGTCAAGAGTCTCAATGGTAAAAACTTAGAGTCAAATAGAAACAAACTAAAAATAGTCAAATGAGTGAAAATTTCAGTGACAGGCTTTCTCATATTATGTTATTTGGGTTGTAAAGGGAGATTTCACTGTGGTTTGTGTTTTCTGGAAACAGCACAGATCAGCGTCAGTTCCAGACAACATTGACTTTGTTGACAGAAACCTGTCAACTCTTTCACATTTGCCAAGCCAAGTACCTGAACTCTAGGCTACCAAAGGCAGAGAAAGAAATAAAGACAAAATCTGAAAACCAGTATATACCTCATTGCCTTCTCCCTGCTCCACACATGAAGGGAGACTTGGCTCTTGCTGTCACTCCATTCTCCTCAGCTCCTTCTGCTTCCCATCTTTATTTCTCATGTTTTTCTTAGTCTCACACCTTTTGTATTCCACTATGAAAATTCTACCTCAGATGTTAAAAGACTTCATTCCTTATGCTATTGTTTTGTGCAGGCATACAGAAAAAGAGGAAAACATCTCTTCTTGAAAAACACCTTCGTATAAATCTGTAAGGATTCAAGAGACCTTTGTTTCCAGAACTAAAGGTGTAGGTAAAGATGTAAAGGTGAAGGTGCACAACTGAATTTGCAGATGAACCCTTTAATGTATTTAATTTAGTGTTCCTGGTTTTCTCTTTTTATGTGCATGATTATTTATATGGTAAAAAAACCCAACAAGATCAGAGTGTTACAACGGCCATAAAAAAATACCCAGCTTATTTTTAAATTACTTCCTCATTATTCAGGAAGACTAATTAAAACTACTTTAATACCATTGAAAGTCTGCAAGACGCTTGGCCTCCTTGAAAAATAATGTCTTAAAAAGAAATCCTTACTTAACACGTTATGTTTTGATATAATAAAGTTTTATTTATCTGCACCTTTACTGAAGAGGATTTTAAAAAAAACCAAAAATACCAGTTACTGTGCAACTAAGCAAATTGAGTTCTGTGTTTTTGAAATGCCAAATGTTACTTAACCACTTAATATAAATGTTATATATCTAAATAATATTGTACATAAGTGGGTTAAACTGATATTGTGATTCTTCTAGGCCAATTTATTTAATCAGAAGTACTACAGCATCTCCAAGTGCAATGATTATCCCAAAGGAATAAAGCAATACTCTGATTTATAAACACGTAAATCTCAAATGACAGCAGCTGGAGTCCCTTGTGTCTCAAATTGGGACTGCAGCTGATGCAGAGCACAGTCATGGTTTCACAGCAAAAGATGAATGTTAATACATGGTAGCTGGATAAGTACTGAAGAAATCAGAATCATTAAATCCCTGGGAAATATTTAGGGAAATATATCTTCCAGTTTTGTATAATTAGAAAAAGAATATTTTTTTTAATCATAGTCCTTACATAAATGCAACGAGAAAGAATCTTTTAATTAGCGAGAGCACTGCAGGAGCCTGTGGATAAAAACTGGCAGTGGAAAAGTGCAAATTACAATAAACCTGCTCTATTGTAGCATGTATGATATTTAATCATTAAACACATTTTTTTTCAAAAATTATTTTAGAACCCTTTTTCTATAGTGTTTAAATTGTGATAGAAATATAAGTATACTCCTGTCTTAGACCTGAAATCAGACTACATGGTCACAGCAGTCCATACTAGTTTTCAAGCCTGTGATCTGAGCAGTGGCCAGTGTGGAACACCTATGAGACAAGGTTCAGAATCCAAAGCAATTACACTTTTTTTTTTTTTTTCTTTTTTGTAGCAGTTTATGGCTCTGTTGATTCACAACATGTACGCACACATTGGAAGGATCCACTCCCTCNTTTGTGAGAAATAAATAAATTAGTTTTTAGCTTCAGCTTCATAACACAACATTCCTTTTAGGTTGCAGGATGGACTTGAACTAGGGTGGAAATCGGGTAAATTACATCACACAATGTTTCTGTGCCCCCCCTCCAGAAGGCTTTGTAGCATTCCTAGAACATTTGACTCAATTTTCTCAAAAATATCACCTAAATCACTTATAATGGACTATTGGGCCGGTCAGTTGTTGTTTTGTTTGTCTTGGTTTTTGTTTTTGTTTTTGGTTTTGGTTTTGTGTTTTTTTGTTTTGTTTT
>VWYO01009982.1:546330-570592 GCA_013400275.1 Rhadina sibilatrix
TTTTTTTGTTTTTTTTTTTTTTTTTTTTTTTTTTTTTTTTTTTTTTTTTTTTTTTTTTTTTTTTGGTTTTTTTTTTTGGTTTTTTTTTTTTTTTTTTTTTTTTTTTTTTTTTTTGGTTTTTTTGGTTTGGGTTTTTTTTTTTTTTTGGGTTTTTGGTTTTTTTTTTAACCAGATCTTCCATATTATACCTTCTGCAATCTAACTTCAAGAAGAACTGATGAAGATTAGTGTTTATAGTTAAGAAAATCTATCTTTTATAGATAAATTTAACTTAATTTAAACTTCAACAGTCTTACCATGCCAAAGACATTTCCTTTGCCATGGTACAACTATTTCACCTCAGTCTCTTATATTAAAAAATTAAAAGCTTCATTATAAACCATTTTCAAATCCACATGTAACAGCATCCACATACCTGTATTATATTCATTGTGATAACTTAGATGGTGCTACTCAAATAGATAAAGCAATTTTTCATAGTTAAAAGGATTTATACAGAACAGTGGACAGTGATTTTTTCTGTTGAAGAGGCAGCAGTCTCATTTGCATAATGTGAAAACACCCAGGCAACAAAAATATTTCATAAATTTATTTAGGGTCATGTTTTGGGATATGTCTAATACTATGTATGTGACCTGAGGAAGTAAACAGGCAAGATGGGGCTAGAAGGGTACAAACACCACATCAGAGATTCATAGAGCTAACTCAAAGAACTAAGCATAAAACATTTTTTCTCTTTTGTGATATTTTTGTGATATACATCCTTACTTTAGCATCTAGACCTCATACTCCACAGAACTAACTTAGGCTTAATGTATGAGCAAGCTAGGGTTGCTGACTCAGCAGCTGCACGTCTCCTCTAGCCGGATGATCATTCTTTAGACAAAACTTAATTTGCCTTCCTGTAAAGGTCCTGCATCTTCTCTAGGACTACAGAGTGTTGATGTTGACATATATTTATCTTCTCTTTCTGAACAAAACGCCCTATTCAAATGCATCAGCAGTTTTCAACTTACAGGTGTGAGGTGAATACGTGAAAGGGACTCATAAAATGTCTGTGAATACAGTTGGTAGGTCAATAAGAGTCCCCATTTCTGGCACCTCTGTATCAAAAGTAGATGAAATTTCTACACAAGTATCTATGAAAATGCTTAATTAAGATATGTTTAGGTTACATCCCTACTTTTTAGTGATTCAGCCATCCTTCTTGAATGGCTACATAGTATTTGTGCGTCTATTAACTGATGACATTCAGCTAACTGATGTAGTGGAAAATAAATCTGGCAGAAAGGAACCTGGATATGATGCAGAAAAAGTCCAGAAATTCATAGCAAGTATAGGAGAAGGGACGGAATGGATCAGGACTACCCTCTTTCATGATAGTTTTCTCTTATTTCTTAGTCTTTACATCAAGATACACTGATACTCAGAGTTATGATATTATCCAAGGCTAAGAGAAAATTTTAGTTCTATTCCCAATTCTGATTGAGCACAAGCTAACTAGATTTGTGTAGGAGGTTAATGGTGTTTCTCTTTGTCATCATATTATTCATGTTCTGCCCACTGAAAGTCAGCAGTGATGTTCCTGTTCCTTGTTTAAGCCTGGGGAGGTGCTATAGCTGGCACAGGATTAGATTTTTGCTTTTGTTACAATTTATTACACTTTGTAAGGTCAGTCCAGGTAGCTGTGGAAGGCTTGAATATTAGGCTCCAACTTTGTAGAAAATATATAAATACAAAAACTAACTATCTATGTCACAGCTGGAGAATATGTTTAACATTGAACCTGCTGCCAGTACTTCATGAATAACAGTGAATTTGCCTAAATATATAATTCTGTATTATTATTGACACAGCTTACTTCCTGCAGAGAGTTTATATACTCAATGTAAGTAGCCACAGGCTATTTTCATAGCTATTAAATAAAACATCTTAAAGAATTAAAAGAACAGATACCATTCTATTTTAATTATAAATTTTAGACAAAAATGTCAGGTTTTGATAGGGAATGTCCTTCCCCTTATCTTATGCGCACAGATAAATCCCCCTTTACATATTTTGGCCCCCTCAGAATTTGTAGTGTACTGTAGAGAACATCTTCAGTTGGTTAGGCACAGCTATAAGTAACTCAGCAATGAGCAATACTGGAAAGAAAATTTTTAAAAATCCACTGAATTTAATCCAGTTGAATCCAAATGAAACAGTACTAAAAGGGATAGTCTGGCCTGGCACAGACTGCAGAACGAAATAAAAAATGAAGAGAAATACTATTCAGCTTTTTGGTAGTAAGTAATACAGCTCAATATTTATCTTTTCTATTGGTGCAACCTACTGAAAATTCAGATGCAAATAATGTTATTTAGGTAGAGAAGCTTTTAGCACACTGTTGACAATTCTATTTAATGATGCTACTCTTCACAGCTTTTATTTCATGTGTAAATAGAAGGTGTATTTTCCACCGATTCTTGTCCTGTCTAACGTGAATATTTACTGAACATCAAAGGGAAATAGCAATATTCCCTGAAGCTGTGGTCTCAAAGGACATGAACTCTCTAAAGTGTTGTGCTTAGGATGTCATTGCAGCTTCTGCAAACATTGCAATGAATCCTTCTCCTGCATCTGCAGATTTATGCCTTAATCCATTGCTGACTTAGTAATAATAATGAGACACAGTGATATGGCTGCAAATATAAAGCTAACATAACTTCCAGCTTGTTTTTCAGCTGACTTAGGGCATTTTTTTAAGCAGCTAATTCTGAGTGAAAATGGAGTTCAGCAGTGACCTGAACACAGGAGTTGAGTACGTACTAAACTAAAAATAAGTTTTCCAAAAATGCTAATTTAGGAGGAGTCATTGATTCCATCAAAGATAGAGAGGCTGTACAGAGAGGCCTTGATAGAGTGTAGAGCTATCACCAACCATACGAAATTTAACAAGGACGAGTGCTGGATTCTGCATCTGCAGTCGTGTAATCCTGCAGGTACCTACAGACTGGGAGCACAGCCCTGAAGAAAGGGATCTGGGGGTCTGGGTTGGTTTTTTTAGCTCTGTATGGGTCAACAGTTTGTGCTGGCAGTCAAAAGGGCCAGCCACATCCTGGAGTGCACTAGGCAAAGTATAGCTGACTGTTCAGGAGATGCCATCGTCCCACTGTGCTGGGGACTTCAGCTGCCACAGCTTGACTGATGTGTGCAGTTCAGGGCTTCCCAGTATAAGGAGGGCATTCCCTAGAACACATCCAAAAGAAGGCAAAAACCATGGTGAAAGGAATAGAGAGCATGAATTATAAAGAGTGACTAAGGATACTGGGTTTGTTTAGCCTAGAGGTGAGGAGACTGCAGGGTGCCCTCATTGCTGTTCTGAGCTTCCTCACTAAGGAGAGCAGAGAGGGAGATGCAGAACTCTTCTTTCTGATATCCAGTGATAGGACACAAGGGAATGGCTAAAAGCTGAATTAGGGGAAGTTCAGATGAGCTGCCAGGCAAGATTCTTCACTTGTAAGGTGGTTGGGCACTGGAACAAGCTCACCAGGGAAGAGGTCACAACCCTCAGCCTTCAAGCATTCAAGAGGCACTCGAACTTTAAGATACATGATTTGCCCTGTGTGGAGACAGGATTTGGATTCCTGTTTGTACAGCACAAGTTATCTTTTAAAGTAAGGTAAGTCATTCTACTTAATTCTTGACTCATTTATTTAGTTTTAATTTAGCTCAGGCAAGTTCTTATCCTGTGCATAGATTATTTACGTGATTGAAAAACAGATTAACATGCTTTTCATATTCTGGTTTTGTGCTCACACAAAACCCTTACACATGAAAAGCTTAACTACTTTTCTCATTGTACACAAAGATCTTATTTAAGCTAGTTTGAAGCTTTTGCAGCAGCAGGACCTCTTGGTTTCAGTAAAACAAGTCCCAAACCCAGAATTTTGGAGAGATTTCTGCTGCATGGCTATAAGCAGAGTCCAGTGTTACTCAGCACAGTAAACAGTTCTATTAAGAATACATGTGCTGTGCAAAAACAGTTGTTTATACAAGCCGTGCTACTTCATATTTCCCTTTTCTTGCAGAGCACAACACATTGTAATGACACACAGTATGAACAATTTTCTACTTCCTTTTCTGCACTGAAGCTTATGCAGAAGCCTGAGACAGTGTGTCCTCTCTCACAGGGATCAGTAGATGTCCCACAACTGGCCAGTGTTAGCAGTGCACTGAGGAAAATCTTTGCTAGACTCCCTGTAAGTGAAGGGAAGGAATTTCTTAGGACTTAAAAATTTTCCGCATCTTGAGACGTCTAGTTACTTTGTCAAGCCATATAATTGTTGTGTTAGTCATATAAGCATAGACAGTTTCTTTTAGCTGTACCCAAAGTAAGGTCATTTGTGTTATGTAAGGTCCAGTGCCCACACTACAGTCAGGTCCTAAATGATCTGCTCAAGGTCACATTACAAATTTACATTAGTTCGCAGAACAGAATCAAGCGAGACTGCCAGGGTGCTAAATGTGGCACACGTCCTACCCCTCCGTTTATTACGCTTTTTTTACCAATTAAATTATCAATATAATAAGTACAAATCCCAAATTTTACAGATTTTGTGATTTTATACATGAAGAAATAATTTTCCTTCTCCAAGTCTTATGACAAATCATCATACTTCAGAGAATCTGCTCTATGCCCTAAAAACAGTTCTACTGCTGACAGCAAAATTATTAGACCTGCTGCTGTTTTAGGAGTGAGAAGATAGGCTTTTCTTACCTTTGGTGTGTTGGGAATATTAAATGACACAAGTATTTTTTTTGCAAATAAGGATTAAATTACATGTCTTTAAAAATATACTTAGGAAAGAAGAGTCTGTAGATATTAGACAGTTAAATGAAGCATTCAACCACTTTATTTCCATTTTCTTCATTTAATAATAGCAAAAACCTGAAAAGTGTGACTTTCAACTAACATTAACTGTATTTTATATTAGTCTCCTCCTGAGTGACAGTACAGTGGTGCCCTAACCTGAGGTAATAACTGGTTGTATGTTGTAATGGAGAGGTTTTGTCCTCTGTTAATAAAAAAAAAAACAAAAACCCCAGTATGAACTCTACCATTTACCTTACTGAGAACAAAGGCTATACCTACATATCCAGTTACACACCTTTGGTACATCACTGACTTCTTCTCTGTTTGTTTGCATTGTCTTTTACTTTTGTTTTTAAATTCTTTTGAGAGCATTTTCATTTCAGCTTTACAAAGAACATTTGCCAGAGTATTTACTGATCATTGAACTATGTACTGTGATTACAAACCTGATTTCATATAATTTCATGTCACTTGAAAAGATTAATGTGACTGAGTAATATCTCTGCTGCTTACAGTCATGCAGATCTGCAAGTTCTCCTTCACTTGTGACCTCTTTCTTCAAATGCATCAATTTCCTAGACTTAATACTAAAAGCCTAGTCATAAAGTGCTCTGAAAGAATTTTCCTCTGGAGCTATTCTGAGATTTTTCCAATTAACTTAAAAAATGACAGACGCTATAAAGGTCACATATTCCATCTCCTTTTCTGTAACACCACAATGTCAGGGAAAGGTTTGTAATAGTCACATAGGATTTTTTTGTTCTAGTATTTTTTTATATTTCTTTTAATTGTGATGGAAGAAGATTCCAGTGTATTCAAGAAGTGACAATAGGAGAAAAAAAACCCAAACATAACAAAAACAGCATAAAGCAGTATAAAAAACTTTTTTTTCATGGTAGACACCTAAATTACTGGTATTAGCTTAGCTTCCCAAGCAATTAGAGTCTATAACTGCAGATGCACATTTGGCCCCAGTACTATTTGAAGTGATTCAAGATATAAAAACAGATGTCCTCCTCCAGATGAGGGAAGTTGAAGAGAAAACTCTCATCCCATGAAAGCCTGTATCAGTCATATCAGACATCAGAGAGATCAACTACAGGAGACTTTCACAGTCCATAAGGCTTCATTAATGTTGTCATAACTATAATTAATTAATTGTGTTAGTTTTCCTAAAAAACTCTGAAAAATACAGAAAAAAACTCGGTAGAATACTCTTTAGGNNNNAAAAAAAAAAAAAAAAAACCGGTAAAAAATATCTTAAAAAAAAAAAAAAAAAAAAAAAAACAAACAAACAAACAAAAAAAACACTGATTCCTTCCTGAGAAGTCAAGAATGGAGAGATATGTGGTTAGTAATTAAAATCTGTCTTTGTTAGAAAATATAATGGTATTTGCATATTTCAGTATGGTTTGTTTTCCAGATTTACAGCTAATTTGTTTTAAGTCCTTCACATAAATTAGCCCTCATAGGGTAGGCAAGGCATTAAATAACAAAGAAAGAACTTATTGGATTTATTTTTAGTTAAAAAAAAAGACCTTGAAAAACTTGGGAGTATTTCTGCAATTGTTCCTTAAGTATTTATTTTAGGCAATCTATGCCATATTTCACCTTTGCTTTGCTTTTTCTTACAATAAGATATTTTTATTGTAGCCATGCTTTTTTCTTCATATCCAGTCATTCTCAGCTAGCCTTGCTCTTCTTCTTCTCTGGCTATTCTTCTTTGACAACACAAAATATCACCAGATAATAACTCTATTACTAGTGACCTTCATTAGTTCTTTTCAGAGACATTGAAGATGAAATCTAATTTTTTTTTTTTTCCTTNAAAGCCTTGCATAGAACGTTTTCTTTTTTTTTCTTTTTTTTTTTTTTTTTGCTGGTGGCCCCAATTAATATATTTTGAGCAGGGGTTTAGATCTGCTTCAAAGGGAAGATAAGAAGAAAGTGTGGTGGAAGTATTTCTCGAGGAGATTTGCTAGTTCCCATCATGTGTCCTTGGCACACTTACTGAGACCTGGTCACCAGATCAAGCCCTCTCAGTAGTGAAAGCACTTCCCTGACGTGTGTCAAAGGTCTGCTGTCAAAGCAATCTCACCAGGAAAATGGGATACATTTTGTAAGGCTGGTTCAAGCTTCTATGGAAATCTGGCTGATGGAAAAGCAAAGAAGCATGGAATGTGTCTATGCATAACACTGCCTTATACCATTAGTGTGAACCTGGGAGTAGTTAAGGGTTCAGTAAGACTTAAAGAAATTACAGCCAATATTTGACAGGCTGACACAGCACCCAGAACAATAATAAAACACTTAGGAACAGCATTCTTTTCCCATCATTTTAAAATAAAGACTGCAAAGATGAAGTGTTAGGATATTTATAGGAACATATTCTATCAAAAACACCACAAGGAAGGACTCTGTCTTCCACTGGAGAGACTCAGATGGTTACTGCACTCTCATATCACTGAATGCAATGTGCCACACATTATAAAAACAAACTCATAAGAAATGGAAAAGAAAATTGGAAAATCCTCTATTGAAAGAAAGAACAATATACATTAACTGCTTAGAGAATTAGTAAAGCATATTTATTCACTGATGACTCAAATTCACCTCTGGATGCTACATGGTTATAAGAGTTCCAAACTTCAAATAAGCAAAAGAGGCCCATGCAATGCCATGAAAAAAAAAGAAGACTGGAGTGTATTGTGTTGGACACTTAAAAAAAAAAAAAAGATGTTCCTGTCAATTTTTTTTCAATGTGCTGAGGATGGAGAAATTAGAACTTAAATGCAATAATTTCTTACAGGTAAAAATAAAACAATTCTGAGAAAAACATGTTCATTGTTTGTACCTGCTGTGAATCATATCACAAAACTAGAAAGGCTGTTTCAGTGGTCACTTCCAAGCCCATGCTGGTTTTAGGGAGCAGAATGCTCGGTCCAGGTTACCCAAATCTTGCCCTTACTTCACAAGGAAGTGGGCAGTGTCAGAAAACCTATCTCAAGCCTTAACCTGGAACAAAATAACTGACTGTTTTCAGATATAACTATCAAAAGTTTCTGATTACTGTGTCACAAGCCCACCAAAGCATCTGTCACAGTATTAAAGCAGATCCAGAACAGCTGCATTAATATTAGAGTAATAGCACATTCTGCAGTCAGTGAGGGGAAGACTGAGAATTACTTGGGAATTACATTGCATTCCCACTTCCTAAGGAAATGAATGAGGAGAGAAACGGATGTTTTTCCTCAGACTTTTAAGATTACTTTAGTGAGAACATTTCTGAAATCTCCATGTGTTTCTCGGCTGTAATAAAGGTAACTATTTCTTTGATTAAACACTAATTTCAGCTTATTATATCTTTAATCATCACATCATTTAATACAGATCATTTAATTTCTTGTGAAATTATTTTGACATTGTTTTTCTCAACATGTGTTGACAGAAGTTGTTATCCACCAGCCTGTCAATAGGATATGACAGAGTAATTTCTGTCTGTCTGCAGTGAACTGAACAGGTCCTGATGTGCTGGAAAGCAGTTTTTCAACTTAACACTCTGATTGAATTTAATATTAATAGCATTAGCATTCTGGCAATGCAAGGAAATATAATGACACAGGTTATTAAACTTCATGCTGGAGGGAAGAATCTAATTGTCTGTAGAAGTCAAGAAAGAAGTTCCCTTTACTACAGTCTATCATCTCACAATAGGTTGCTGTATTACCCAAGAGTCCACTTTCATTTAGAGTATCAGCTTCAGCCTCTCTCTCAAGGGAGTCTGTGTTCTGCCCTCAACAGGAGTTCTTATATTTTTGCATATGAGCATTTGTTTCTTATCAGTTACATTTAAGATAAGACAACTTCATGTTTGATACCCTACCTGTTATGAATCTTTGCCCCAGTCATTTACATGGGAAATGTGTCTCCTAGGATCTCTTCATTTTGGTTGAGAATCCTGCTTAATTTAATGTCTTACACTCCCAAAAAACACATGCTGAGTGCGCCTAGTAAAGCAGAAGTATTGAATATTATACAAAGTATTTGAAACCACTTTTTCAATGTATAAACAGTGAATGGCACTATAAATTGGGCCATTTATAGAGCTTAATTTCTGGTGGCATAAAGCATTGTTTCATAAATACTAATCAGAAATTCAAACATGCAAAGCTGTTTAGCCTATATTCAAAAAGAATATAAGTCAATTCATTTTCCTTTTGCATGTAGAAACTGCTGCTACAAAAACTCTGTATTTTGATAGGGAAATAAAGTGATACAA
Organism: Rhadina sibilatrix; assembly: GCA_013400275.1. Taxonomy (NCBI): domain Eukaryota; kingdom Metazoa; phylum Chordata; class Aves; order Passeriformes; family Phylloscopidae; genus Rhadina; species Rhadina sibilatrix. Next base: position 555,465 of record VWYO01009982.1, read on the forward strand.
AAAGCTATGTTTGTAAAGAAACCTGTAAAATTTCCTACCTACTTCACAAGAGTACTTGAAATGCAAATACTCTCAAAACCACTTGATATTCCTTTGTGAAATAATTTCTGTTCGGGTTAATATAGCAGCAATACTCCTTGATGTTACTTGTAAGCTGGTTTATCTGCCAGAGGTATGTGGGTGCCCCAGAGGTATAAGGCACAGAGTGGGATCCAGTATCGATCCCAGTGGGACATCACTTGTTACAGGCTGCCAGCCTCAGTAAAGCCCATTGATCACCACTCCCTGACTGTGACCTCTTAGCCCGTTTCCTACCTGTCTCACAGGCCACCCATCCAATTTGCATTTCCCCAATTTGTCCATGAGACTGTTATGGGAAGCAATCTTGAACACTTTTCTCAAATACAGGTAAACAATACCCACTGCTCTTCCTGTGTTGATGGAAGAATTTGTTGTTGTTGTTGTCTAGGATTATTAAGTTAGTCTGGCATGATTTAGGTGACACTCCTCACCAGTTTGTCTGAAAACTTCCCCTTCTTTCATTGGCTGCCAATAGTGTGTAGTGGAAAGGCACTTCATATTAGTCTCTAATTTGTTCAGGGTGTAGAAATCTCATTCTGGATGTCGCTATTTTCTTTTTGAGGTGACCTCTTGAGAATAATTTTCTGACTAAGAAACACAGGCAGTGAAAGTGAGTGAGCCTGACACCAAAAGGGATTCCTTGCTATAATCTAATTTCATAATTACTTTATTTCCAGGACAATAAGTTCTATTTTCAGACTTTATTTCCCAGATATCAATTATATTATGTGAAAAGTGGGAAGAGGATTCTACTAATTACAGCTTAATGGCTGAGTCAAAATTGTGTTCCACTTATCTGCCCTGCCTCTTCAAAGAAGAGAATGCTGCATACGCTTTCTCTGCTGACAAATCCTTCAGGATAATGTATCCAGAAATAAAATAAAATGGATCATTAATTAATAATTCTCACCAACCTCTGGGCCTTCGGTTTTGGGAGGGGAAGCGATGAATTGTTTACAAATAATTTTTAATTGCTTATTTTTTTATTACTTTTAATTGCCCACTCCAGTCAATTAGAGTCAGCACAGGCTGGTTGAATTTGCACTGAGCTCAGGGATCCATAACAAACTCTTGACAAACTGTATTTGTTCTTTTCTTCTTGGTAGGTGACTGAGCAAAGACTTTAACTTACTGAATGTGCTAACAGTGATTTTTTTTTTAAAAAATCAGTATTTAAAAAGTCTTTTCTGTATGCAGTGATGTAATGTGTTTTGTCACAGTGTTACCTTTCCATTAACACCAAGAACATCATAGCAGCAATAAGACTCACCAGATCTTGAGCAATAGGACAATTACATTGTCAGCAGTGGAACGCTATGTATTAGTGTGCTTAGAAGGATTGGAAACTGGGTTGTTCTGAAATCTGATGGAGAGTTTCTTTGCTATCTCAGATGCTGAAATTAGAGTCTTGAACTAGAAATGATACTTTAGAAAACTTTGTTAACAACTTGTTACAGAGATGTCAGGCTTTTCAGGGGCTGTAGTGATTCTTTTTCTGTGTGTATCAAAGCCTGTTTTATCTTCTTCATATAGGGGTCCTCAAATATTTGGACTGGATTTGCAATAACTTCAAAAGTAGGAGACAATGTTAACAATAGAAATTGTTTCTCAGCTAAAGGTAATTTATGCTTTCACTTACCAGATTATAACTGGAATGAGACTACCATGGAAAGATTTACTCTGGAAGGAAGCTCTGGACATCTCTACTTCAAGTTCCTTCTCCAAGAATGCCTAAATTCAAATCTACATCTGTTTGCTCAGGACCTCAAATAGAGGTTGAAGATCTTCAGGGATGGAGATTCCGTGGTTTCTCTGGTTAATATTTCCCAGTGCCAAATAATTTTCATAATGACATTTTTTACCTTGTCTTCATCCAAACATACGACCAACTTGCCAAGTATTTATTTATATTGCATAATTGTATCCAAGGGTTAACTGGCATTAAAAAGACGTCAGAAAGAAACATTTACAGTCCCACTGAGCTACAAGAGAAGAATAAAAAAGAAAAGAAAGACAATTACTTGAGGAACTAACTTCCTGATAAAGGTATTTGTATTGGGAAACAGCTGGTTACAATTTAATTCCTTCTTCCTTAAAGAAATACAGAATTCTATTGCCTTTTTGACATGGCTAGTTAATTCTTGATTCTGACTGTGTTTCCCTTCAAAAGAGAAAATCTGATCACAAATGAAAACTGTAAAGCTGTTGGCATAAAATTACGTGAACAGACAATATCCAATTCCTTTCTCCATCATGCCTGCAATTTGTCTTGTAACAGTGTAGGTGATTTGACATGGTGTTGATTTCCATCATAAGTCACCTTCTGCATTAAGCCTTCTCTTATCCTGCTTGAGAGATACACTTGGATTCCCAGGTAATGCTCAGATGTCATAAATTTGTCATAGCTAACTTTCCCCAGACTGCTAGCATATAGGAAAAATTCCAGTGGTTTTGATTATCTGTGGTCAGCCTGTTTTACTTTGGTGCCCCTTCAAGCATAGTGTTAAGCCACCTGAACATTGAAGCAAATATTAAGCAACCAGTGATATGACCTTATCAAGGAAATATCATCTCAGGAACTTGAATCTAGTAGCAGCCACAATACTGATTTACTGTTGTAAGCATGTGCTTGGAGCCTCAAGGTTTATTGCTATGTCACATGAAGTATCAAGCAGAACATATTCACGGGCAGATTCTGTTCATTTATTGCTGCATCCCAAGGGTGTGAATGCTGGCAAAACATCCCAATTTTATCTAGTACTGATGTAGTTCACTGGGTTTTCAACATGCTGTTCTTACAGGGAAAGTTTACATTTGCTTAACTAGAAATTGACTGAAGCCACCTTCCCCAGTAATACTTTATATATGTGTTTGTTTGGGTTTTTTTCCAACGAACTTAAAGATCTTAAATTTGAAGTAGTGACAGATCTCCTTGACACCGCTGTAAGGAATGTGAAAAAACATCTAGAAAATATTCAGCAGCTTGAGGGATCTTAGGGAGGGCCCTTAAATTCTGTAAAATGGTTAGAGGAAGGTTCTGGTCCTTAATAAAACTTTGACCTTTGTACTGAAATGAGTGTTTCTTCCATGTTGTCTCCAACTTAATTTCCCTGAGCACCCTGACCTACATAACAGGATCTAAAAGACTCACCATGCCAACTGCAACCTGTGTTTCATGAAGGGAAAGAAATGGAAAGCCCTATGGTTCAATGTGGCCTCACCTGTTGAGTTTTCCCATAGTTTGCAGCGTCAGCTGCAAGTCCATGTTCTTCTTCCCCTTTCCTCCTTTTATCCTTGTGCAAAAACCATCACCTAACTAAATTCCCTGCTCTATCACACAGCCATCCAGATCCTCAAAGAATGACAAAGAATTTCCACAACAACGACTATTTTTCAGTAACTCTGACATTAAACAATGGCAAAAGGAAAACAACCATTCCACCTTGCTGTGGCTTCCAGGAAAATGTGTTATCTGATTACTCCCCAAAAGGGAAGACATTTACCTCTTTCTGGTGATCAGAGCCATCTTCCATGGTTCTCCCAAGCCCCTTATGATACCCTGGTACAGGATTTGGTACAGCATAAACACAAGTTGTGCTGAGCATTGCTTATTGAAAGTTGGTTTCCTCCCTTCTACTGATATAATATTGGCACTACTCAAAGTCCAGGTTCACGACTTCTTTTTATCCTTTTTGTTACCATTGGATCTTCTTCTCAAGTGTCACAGCAGTCTTCAGCGTTGTCCACCCCTTCCACCTTTATCCTGACAAAGCATGAACACCACACAAATGCATTGTTAATAGACACATTAAAAATAGCTAGTTGCAGTTCTGTTTATGTACAAAAGAGGATATTCCAAAATCACTTTTCTTCTATCCATGAGACAAAAAAGAATTACTCAGGTTTTCAAAACTCTCCTGAGACATGCTCTAAGTTTTCTGTCAGTCACCTTTCAAACAGTTTGCAAGTGTTTGCCATACACACCACACCAAACCAGGCCCTTGCCCTGTGTCCATTATTAAGAGCAGTGCATGCAGCACTCCTTGCTGGTATCCAGTCTAGTGGCTTCCTATTTTCTTCCCTGCTAATAAACATATGGACAATTAAAAATTTCTTCCTTCTACCTGAAATTTCAACAAAATAACTCTGTTTGTTCACCAGAGTATTATACTACTTAAATCTTACATTAACTGTGAATGGTTGCAAATGATCAAGCTGCTGAGTTTAACAAACAAAAAAAGGAGGACTACTGCATATGATATTAGAAGCTGCCAGTAAAAAACAGTAAAAAATATAACTGATAACAGTAAAAACAGTAAAAAAATATATACTTATAACAGCAAAAAAAGCTGCCAAAGGTTAGATAAAACACTGTGAAAGATGACTGGACTTCACAGGTTGTTAATGAAAGCCAATTGAGGAAAATGGCCAGACTTTGCATATAATGTAAGGGGAATATCAGAGACCTTTTGGTCTCTTCACTCTTTTGGGGAGTGAAGCCATAGTATGGGCAGGCAGCATCTATGTAATATGCTTATTAGTAATATAATTTACCTAGATTCAAGGTAAAAAGTATCAGAAATATGCAATTTTGGTGCAGCAAAATCAAGATCAATGGGAAGGAAGTAATTAATAGTGGGTTATTTGGGAGGAAGCTGGAGTGGAGAAAGGATGGTACAAGAGCAGTGAAAATGAGGATCAAAAAAATGGAAAAGGGTTTAAAAAATCAAATTATGTTATTGGTGTTCTCTGGGGCTAACCATGGGACAGCCCCACTTCTATCCTGCATGATAACAAACCAAATCCATTGTTCTGACCATGATACACATGTGAAAAATATTTCCAAGTCAAGATGAATGGAACAGAAACTTTACCTGTCTGTCAGGACAACACCTGGATGATCAGATGAAACATTAGCGTGTAACTGCTCATGCTAGACCTGATGGCATTGACATCTTCCCAATCACTTCCAAAAAAGTGTATTACATCCTTTACATTTTTTTACTAGCTCCTCAGGGAAATATGGGTAATATTTTCAGTACAAGTCAACCTCTGCCTGGCAACCCTCTAGGAATCAAGCAAAGAAAACATGAAAAACAAATGTGGAGCTGAAGAATCACTGCTATTTTTTCTTTTTATTTCCCTGGAGTACCATTAACCTCTGACATTTCCCCAGCTGTTTTCTGAAGAGATACAGAAAATGTAACTTTCCCAATTTGCTTAACACAATATTTGTAGAGCCAGATTTTCCAATGACTATTTTCAACAAACATTCATACAGAGTTAATACCCACAAGTTTGATGTGCCATTCTATTTAAAAAATCCTACCAATAGAAAATAGTCTCATATCCTTTTTGTCTTGCTCTTTTTTGGTAGATTTATTTTTAGTTTTTGATTAATGTAACAGAATTACCCTGTAACTTGTCATATATTCACAAAAAAAACTTCCCACAGTTCAACTGCATTTTCCCCAGGCAATGCAGAGACTTTGCTTATGTGGACAGCTTTGCTTTGGGGACTATGCTTCTTAGTGCAGTTGGTTGTGGACATTCATATGTGTAAGTTTAAAAGATCTATGAGCTGATTTATGTAACACCAAGATTTGTTTGTTACTGGTAGTGTAAGGATTGGAAAGCACTACCTCTACCTGCAAGTGAAGTTTCCCAGCACCTCCAGTGCTTAAATATAAGAAACTATACAAGAAATTTAGAAAGTATGAAACCAAAGGCAGGAACACTGTTTATTTGGCATTGTCTTACATTTTTTTCTACATATGATTTGAAATACAATCTCTGATTACATGTTCACATAGCACTTTCCCCTTAGGACTCCAGCTTACCCAGTACAGAAAGCAGAACTTCTCTATTGATTCTTTGTTGGTTTTTTTTTATTAAAATGATGTAAGGATGTGTCTATTAATAGAATCTTTGCCTGTTTTGTTACAGAAGCTAAAGGTTTGGAAACAAATGAGAGAGAAGTTGCAGGTGCATAAGAGGGTTAAAGTCAATGAGTATTGGCTGGAAAAGTGCTATAATATTCTTATACCAAGTTTATCTCTTTTTTGCCTGTTAATCTAAAATATTATTAACACCTGTGACCTATATTGCCCAAGTTGGTAGTCAAACTTATACAACACTAGAGGTCATATTCTTTCTTGCCCTTCTACACAGAGTGGAGATTATGGCATTTTCTCATCTACTTGTGCAAATGCATCATTTTTAAAGTATTCAGGCCTCTCAATTCACTTATTTGTTCTCCATTCTAGTTTCAAATGCGCACACACCAGGAAACTTGAGTTTTCTCCATAATATTGTCATGTCAGCATTTTCTTAGTTGGGGAAATATACTTGGGGTGATCCATTTCTGGCTTTATTTTGTTGAAGTCCTCCTTGTCCACCGCTGCAGAAAGTTTTTATGGATTATTTAAATCTACATTCTCTATGTGCAATGAAATCACTCCTGCAACACGAATAGGAACCTCTTGACCAGGCAGATTTTCTACCCAGGATTTCAATCAACAATTAATAATAACAACAAACCAAACCAAACCAAAACAAAAAAGGTCTAGGCTCAGCAAGAAATTCTCTTGAACTGTCAAAAATTCTCCACAGGAACTCCTTTAGCAATTGTTCAAATACTTAATTCTTTTATGGTAGTATGTTCATCTAGTTTCAAGTCAGTCATCTAGGGAAGCACTTCAACATTCCTCAAAGTGGTAAGTGGAATTAAGCCCTTCTATTGCACATTATCTTTAATTGTAAGACACCATGATGCTCTGGTTCCTTGTTATTTTCAGGATCCAATGTAAGCTTTATTCCAGTTAATATTTTCCCTAATTACTTCAGCAACACATGAGAGAACACATTCATAAGTGTGTGGAAGAAGACCAGCAAACCTCTACTCATCAGTTGAGATACTAAATAAAATATATTGAAAAGCAGTGCTCATCCTGACCTCTGATGAATCCTTTTAATACAGGTCCTTTTCACCAGTCTGGCAGGCTTCAGAGGGTTGAGCACACTCTGCACAGGTCCACTCAATCCTAAAGAAAAATTTTTCCCCTGTCGTCTCATTTCTAAGCTGCATGTGCCTCTCTCAGAGCCTTCCAGCTTGATTTCTAACTGTCTGCACCATTTCCCTGCCTTCTCCACCCTGGAGCTTCTTGCACTCACATCGCTCCAGTGATACTCAGGAGACATCTAGAATCTGTGCTTTCCCTTGAGGTCTATGCATACTAAGGTGTAATATCTGAGATGAAGGAAATTAAGAGCCTGTTAGTAAACAAACTAGAGTTCTACCAGATTTTCTTATTTTAACCATCTTAATTTAAAAATATGAACTACATCTAAGAATTGTTTGAGACAAAGAGCCTTTCAGTCCTCCTGCTTCTTTTCTAGAACAGTTGTTGCCTTGACCATTAGTGCCCAAATCATGCTCCCAGGGGCCCAGAACTAGAATGGAGTCTGCGGTTAGGAGGCAAAGCCCCAGAGATCAGTCACACAGCACCAGCATAGACAACCACCAATGGAAGATAAGAGAATTCCAATGGGAGTGTTTCCTAGTAGGAACCAATAACAACTTTTGTTTGATTCATTTCAAATTCATTTATGCATTCATAGGCTCATTTATGCTCTTGTAGCTGTTGTTTAACCTTGAGCAATCTTCTTAACATGCTTTTTTATTTAATGAGTGTGTATGGAAGACTGAAGCCTAATGAGGTGTTAATATGATTTATCTGTTTTAAAAATGCTTCATGTGGACTATTCTTCTTGTGGTGTATCAGCCTTATCTTATTTGGTGACACTAAAAAGGTCACCAGCTGTTGCATACCGAGTCACATAAAACATAATTACAGCATCAGTGAAATTAACCCATTAGTTCTGTAAAACTAATACATAAAGATGTTACTCTGAAAGAGATAAATAGTCCTTAAAATGGTTGCACCGTTACTTCAGAAACAGTTAATGGCTTTTTTAAATACAGCTCCTTATAAGGAGGAATTGATACTGCAAGCACTTTCAATTAATACACCAGTACAGAGAAATTCAAGTTGAAATCCATTTTTCTATGCAAGCAAGTATCTTACAAAGTGTATGTACAGCCTATTACTGTTAGAGGTGCTTTGTTCATAGTGGCTCATGGGCCATAACTTCCAAATACAGGGGCAGCTCCTCAGATGATACAAACTGTTGTAAAATTGGTGGCTCTGCCAGGATTATGGCAGCATATAAGGACCCTGTCCCCATGGGTTTGGTTGCCTTGCAATTCCTGGTAATTGCCAGCACAAATAGAATCTGCAGAATTAAGACATTTGAGGTTAAGAATGTATTAAGTGTCCAAGATGTAACACAACATGGCATGATATAACATAACATAAAACATATAACATAATATAACGTAAGATAACATAAAACACATAACATAAAAAAGCATAACATAGCAGACAATTATATAGTACCCGATTCTCCATATTCTTCCATAATCAAGAGATATATTCAAAGAAACCAGATAATGAGACCAGCTTCTGATTGCATCAACCATAGCCACAAAACTGGGGTCCTGTGCTCTGAACAGTGACATCCTAAACCCTCTTCCAGCTCACAGAGAATCTCCCACAGTAACAGAGCTACTACTTTCTTTACAGTCAAAGTTTCATGGCCTATGTCACCCTACCTGTATTATCTGGACTAGAATACAAATTCTCACACTCTTCCCTAATCTCTAGTAACCAGGTTTACTGTTCACTGTTTTATGATTATGAGACCTCAAGCTTTCTACCCTGTACTTAGTGAAGTAGATATTGCCATAAAATTCTCACACTCTGTGTGCAGTTATTAACATCTGTGCTTGTTTATCTTTTTGAAGGACTGACACAGAACACTTTAATCTGGAAACTGCAAATGAGCTGTCAGTTATGTAACTAAACCTATCAAAATCCTTTCCATCACATGTCAAAATTCTAAGAGTCATGGCAAATTTCCTAGGTGAAATTGAGAATAATGATAACAATCAATGAACAGAACAAGAATATGGGTCATTAAGGGCATTATCAAATTAAAATGTGAAAATGATGAGCCACATCTATACCTGTATGAGTTTTGCTCGTATCTCATGGTGAAAGGTTATCTTTTTTTCCCATGTTTGCTGCATGTTTGCTTCAGAAATATTTCACACTAGACTGGAACCTGTAATTTGCTTTTTGCAATATTGAATAACACCAAACTGGCCTATTATTTCAACAATGTTGTGTTAGATATTCCCACTATTTTACAGCACTTTAGGAAAGAACTTTAATTTTGTGTGAACTTCTCATTTTTGGACAATTCATTTAATTGACTGTAATTCCCATTACACTCTGAGAAAAGGGCCCTGGGATCTACCCAACTCTCAGCCTCACCTCTGTGCCTGAAAAAGTCATGGAACAGATCCTCCCAGAACATTTGCTACTGCACAGAGAGCTCATTTGAGTCAGCCAGCATGGCTTCAACCAAGGGCGAGTCCTGACTTACTAACCTGGTGGTCTTTTATGACAGAGTGCCCACATCAGTGGACAAAGGAAGAGTGGCAGATGTCATTTATCTGAACTTCTGTAAAGCCTTTGTCACAGTCCCCCACATCATCCCTCTCTCCAAATTGGAGAGCGATAGATTTGATGGATAGACTATTCAGTGCACAAGGATTTAGTTGGATGGTTTGATCCAGTGGTTTACAGTTTAATATCCAGAGAGCTGTCAGTGACAAATGGTGTCCTTCAGGGGTCCATATGGGGACCATTCCTGCCTCATCTTCATCAATCATGTAGTCAGTGAGATGAAGTGCACCCTCAGCAAGTGTGCCGGCAAAACCAAGTGACACCAAGCTGACACCCCTGATGGAAGGGATGCCATCCAGAGGGACCTGGACAAACATAAGTGGTGGGCCCATGCAACCCCCATGACCAAGGCGAAGTCCTGTACCTGGGTCAGGGCAGTCCTAAGCACAAATGCAGACTGGGTGGAGAATGGATTGAAGGCAGCCCTGAGGAGAAGGACTTGGTTGATGAGAAGCTCAGCATGAGCTGACAGTGTGCATTTGCAGCCCAGAAAGACAGTGGTGTCCTGGGCTGCATCCAAAGCAGTGTGGCCAGCAGGGATGGGGGGGATTCTTTCCCTCTGCTCTGCTCTGGTGAGAAACCACCTGGAGTGCTGTGACCAGCCCTGGAGGCCCCAACAAAAGAAGGACATGGACATGTTGGAGACAGTCCAGAGGAGGTCTGTGATGGTGCTCAGGGGGCTGGAGATCCTTTCCTGTGAGGAAAGACTCAGAGAGTAGAGTTGCTTATCCTGAAGAAGTCTCCAGGGAGACCTCCTTGTGGCCCTTCAGTACCCAAAAGGGGCTTATAAGAAAAATGAGGATATATGTTTTAGTAGGACCTATTGCGATATGGCAATGTTTTAAACTAAAAGATTATAGATTGAGACTAGAAACTTTTTATCACGAGTGTGGTAAAACACAGAAGCAACTTGCCCAGGGAGGTGGCAGATGTTCCATCCCCAAAAACATTCAAGGTCCAGCTGGATGGAGGTCTGGTCTGATCTAACCTGATGTAGCTGAAGATGTCTCTACTCATTTGAGGGAGTTGGACTAGATGACATTTACTAGTCCTTTCCAACCCAAGCTATTCTATTAGTCTAAGAGTAGATCTTGATGCCACAACATCAATTCGGGCTGATTTTTACAAGATTGATTTCTCTCCACAAAGAGTTGATGCCAAGAACCTTTTAAAAATGCCTCCAGAGCAAGTATTTTGGATTGAAACATTTGTCTTTTTTCCTGTAATTATGTATTATTGACCACTCTCTGTTTGTTGTAATACTTTGATTTATGGCATGGTGGAATTAAAATTTTCATGTGACTCTATATTCCCAGAAAAGATTCATCAAAGGAATTTTTTTTCTTTACCTTTTTTTTTACCAGTGGTCAGTTGGCTCATGATTATTCTCTGAAGCTCAAATACATGTTGTATAAATACACAGGTGTTCAGAGATCAGGGAGGAGGTAGACTGATGCACGGGGGTTTTGCGTGGTACACACAGGATAAATACTTGGAAGATTTCAAGCAGTGTATTGTAGAATGCTTCCTAGAAGAGTTACAGAAGAATTGTAACTCTTTTGTCTCAAAGTTTTTATTACTTGTTTCTTTCTGAAATAAAAAATATCCAGGTAGAGGCCTCCTGGGTTGCTTCTTTTGATTAAAAACCTCTCTTCATAAAACAAATAAAATTATCTCAAAATAACCTTCAATTTCCAAACTACCTTTTCTTCTAGTGAACCCATTGTTCAATATTTTTAATTTTCAGTCATTGGTGATTCTTTTTATTCACTACAAAAGTGTTTAGACATTATTCAGTGTGATTTACTAAATTATCTAACTGGTCTGTACGCAATTGAATTTCACAGGGATTATTTAAATCTAACCCTTAAAATTGTCCATTTTATTATGTTCCCTGTTCCTACCCTCCTGTATCTGTCTCTAGACTTTTCTTCATGAAATTGATATGCCGTAGACTTTGGTTTGTGAATGAGTGATACTAAGAATTTAAACCTCAAGGTCATTTTGAGCAGTGCCATATAAGCACCAGCAGCTATTGGATTACATAAAGTCAATGAAGTTAATCAGGGCCTTAAAACCACTTCTGGTAATTAACATATACAATGTATGCTCTGTGGAAAAACTATATGACAATGAAAAGGACAGTATAAATCAGACCAGTGCAATCACTCTTTCAAATTAATGCAATTCCCAAAACAGTGCATAAGATCTCTGATGAAAGCTTAAATAATTTTGTAAGTTTCTATAACCAATAAATACTTTCTAGCACACAATAAAAGACTACTCTAGAGTATCCTCGTGATGTTTCAAATTTCAATGTGCCAAGATTTATTAGGATAATTAGTTGAAGCTACTCAAAAATTGGATCATCTTAGCCAGATATCCACTGTTGTTAGTGAGCTCTTGAGTAGAATTGAATAAAATATTATTAAACATTGTACAAGGTGAATGGCTTAAGTTTCTAGCAAACACACAGGACACATATAAATATATTCATATAGAATTACACACAGTTTAGTCAATAAAACATAGAATTAAACATATGAAAAGGCAAAATACTTAGATTCCTTTAAAAATACAATGTCATAATGTTACCTCTTTAAATTTTAGCCTCCTTAGCACTAGCGTAGCTCTTGTCATCTATCTGGAGAAAAAAAATTATAAAGAAAATCAATATTTATTTATGTTTTCAATGTAGTCATACAAGACTAATACTAATGTCTGTATACAGAACTAAAGCATTGCTCAAAAAATTCTCAGAAAGTGCACAATTCAGGAAGTTCCCTGTAATTCAATGAAATATTTAACTTTACCCAGTTGTTGTTATTTTATCCCTGGGTCTTCATTATGATACAGAAGCAGAGGAACCCTAAAGAAGCAAAGGTATCTTCTACAGGTTCACCATGCCCAAAATCAGAATAACATGAGAACCTAAGAAGGATTTTGTAATTACTGTTGCTAATTTTCTGGAAAGATAATAAATATAAAGAGGTTTCATTCTTTAAAAAGAAATCCCAATAGAACACACAAAATTAGAAGTATCACAGTGAAGCAATGTATTTTATTAAATTATTTTGCTATAAGGTTTTATTCCACGAGCTGGAGGCATAGATTGCTTTTGCAGCAGCCATTCAAAGCAATTCAATTATTTATTTGCAGCAGTATGTACCAGCAAACTCCCTGTTGCTCAGCAGAGTTCTCTTCAGAAATACAACTGCTTCATTTCAAAGGGTATCAGAAAGGTAAAGAATTTGATTGCTGCCTACTCTCTCTTTTAGCAATATCAACCTGTTTAAACTGATGTGCAAGAATGGTTGAATTGATAAAGCCCTTGTGCTCTAGAACAATTCAGATATTCTTGTTTTAATTTTAGAATAACTCTAGAGGTAGAATATGATTCCTGTCTAAAGCACAAAGGAGGGTAGAAAGGGTAGATATTTATATTTGTAGTTTATGAGAAGCATGGGGACTCCATAGTCAGCTTGCCTCTTGTCAGTGTTTAATGTTTAGTGGTAATTTAAGATATCATCATATCTGTATGGCATTCTCATGAAATACCTCAGCTTAACCTTCTCACTCTGTAATACCAATCTTCCACAAAAGTTTTGTGTCTTTTTTAGTAGGGGATTTAGTATTGTTCCTCATTAAAAAACTGCATCCTTTCATTTACTTTATCATTCCTCTGAGGTTGCTCCTTCAGCGTCTTGACTTTTTTATAATTTTTCTCTATATTAATTTTCAGACTTTCCTGAGGACAGCCCAGAACTGTAGGCAAATACCATTCATAACATCCATGAACAATAAGAGGCTGATACCCTCTTCTTGTGTACAACTCACAACAGCTTTGGCCCTTACCTAGGTGTTCTACACAGCAAAATCATCAATCACTTCCTATTTGGTATCACATCTCCTTGGGTCTATATTGCTGATCTCCTTTTCTTCCTCCCTGTCAAAATACCTCAGTCCAGGCAGATGTCTGAGGAAATTTTTCTAAAAGACTTTGATCCAGTCCAGCTTTAGATATTAAATGAGATTTATAACAACATAGATGTTATAAACAGGGCAATACTTTTTGTTTCTTTTAGTGTTGAATCCTACCACAAGGCCTTCTTGCAGACATCAGTTTTACTGTATACAGATATAGGAATTTCCACTACAGGGTAATAAACAAAAAGCCAGCTTCTTATGGATCAAAAGCCTTGGTTCTCAGTCAGCTCTGCTAACAAAAACAACTGATATGGCACAGATCTTTGCCATCAAGGCACATTATTTGAGAGAGTTATCAGAATGGCTCACTCTTCACAGGAATGTGGAATGCACAGAAACATTCAACTACACATGAATTGGGTGTCTTTGCATCAATGATTCTTATGCTCATTTTGTTCCCCACGAACAGCTGAGTAATAGTGAGTTTTGTGTTTAGGGTTGAAAGATACATAAAAAACCCAATGAATTCTGAAGTCGAAACCCAACCTTCTGAATTTCTTTTCTTTATTCCCCATCTTTTGTTCTTCCTCCTAGTTTGTTTTAGGTAAATCTCATTAGTGTTCTTTTGGCACCAATCAAAGTGCAAAACATTACAGAACATAATTGCCACAATAGTTGACTAATTATTTCATTTTGCTGCACAAATTGCAGTAGGCTATGCTCTAAGGTGCACAGTTGTACCTCCTCCCATGGGTTCTATTTTAATAAGAAAGGGTCACATTAAAAGCTTTCTATGTGAAATCACAGGTAAGTGAACATAGCTGGACCTCACTCCAAATCTCAATGTGTTTCATATAATTTAGAAATTAAGGACTCACAGTTTCTCTGTTTAAGAAACAATAATTAATCTGTATTTCTGCAGGATTTGGAAATTATGTAGCAGAAGGGGCAAATAGTAGCATTTAATGTTCTATTCCTCAGAGGGACGGAGGTAGAATGAGAAGAATGAAAGTGACAGAACTTGTAACTTGTGTATTTATATAAACTCAGCTTAAAAGGAAAAGCAAAAGCCATACATACAAGCAAAACAAAATAAGTAATTCATTCACCATTTTCCTTGGGCAGGCGTGTTTGGCCATCCCAAGAAGAGCAGGGTTCCATCACATAATTGTGATTTGGGAAGACAAACGCCATCACTCCAAATGTCTCCCCTTTCTTTTTTGCCCAGCTTTATATGCTAAGCACGATGCTGTATGGAATGTCCCCTTGGTCAACCAGGGTCAGCTGTCCCACTGTGGCCCTTCCCAAACTCCTTGTGTATCCTCATTTTCCTTGCTGATGGGGTGGGATGAGGAGCAGAAAATGCCTTGGCTCTGTGCAAAGGCTGTTCAGCAATTGCTAAAATTCCCCTGAGTTAACAACACTGTTTTCAGCACAAATCCAAAACATGGCCTCATACCAGCTATTGTGAAGAAAATTAATTCTATCCCAACTAAACCAGGACATTACTGGGAAAAAAAAAAAAAA
>VWYO01009982.1:570615-591712 GCA_013400275.1 Rhadina sibilatrix
AAAAAAAAAAAAAAAAAAAAAAAAAAAAAATGAACTCCTGAGAGTCTTTAAGGTATTCATGAAATTACCTGGTTTTCTGAGATGTCTGTGATGGCTTTTTGCCATTTTCTGTCAACAGCAGCATAATAGGTAACATGTTGCAATGTATTTGCATAAAAAAATCGAAAATATTTTTAAGCAGCACTTGTACACACAGTCATCTGATTTGCATCTGTGTCAGTATGGCTGGAAGACATGGTAAGTGAAAGCTTCTGTTATCACTTCTATCAAAAAAGATATCAAGCTCAAAATTATGGTGCAGTTATCACTAAAAATATAAAAATATATAGAGTTTTGCATATGTATATATAATATGTGTACATATTTTGTGTGCTGCTCTGTGATGCACTTATGAGAGTTCTTCCCTAATCCTTGGAAAGATTCTCTGTTCAAAGCAAGATTCAAGCTCTGAGTATTCCTAGTGTTTTATATGGTAACAAAACTGTCTGTTTAAATGAAACATGAGGAAACCTTCACAGCAGGAGATTGCTGTGAAACACTGATGTATTCATCTGACATTTTCAGATATGTTGCCTAGGGTTACATCCAGCTACTTCCCACACAGTTTTATTGAATAGTTTGTTCCTGTATGACAAAACAGAGATAACATTCAAAATGCACAAAATTATATTTCTATTATTTCCTGCTTTTAAGTATGAATGTCAGAACAAGACTCACAAAGATGCTGCAAATCAATATAAAATTCAAGAAAGTCATTAATATTAGTTGTTTACCCATAAAACTGTCAAAAATTCAGATGAATCAAGAAGGAGGAAGAGATTGACTTTTCTTAAAACAATGGGGGGAATAAGTATATCATATTTCCTCCTGTGATATCTACAGCATTTAGCCTTTTATTTTGTATGTAAAGAAGCAAAGCCTTTCAATTTATAAGCTTTCAAAGTCCACTGAAACCATTTTTGATACTGTTTGCTAGTATATCCTGGAGACTAAGAGCCACAATTATGATACCTATATTCAAATATATTTGATGTGAGTCCTCTACTTTTAGTGACCTGCAGTTTTGCTCCATCTTTAGTCAGTGTTTTGAATCAATCTCAATGTCAAGGAAATTTCCATCTTAATACATAATATATAAATAAATACATAATATATAAATAAATTATGTATTTATTATAAATACATAAATGTATTTATACAATATTCAGTGTAGACTAATACAAAGGTAGAAGGTCACAGAGGCTTCTTTGGCTCAAGACATAGAGTGTCTCATAAGAACACATAACCCTAATTCTTCTAAATTTTCCTCATCTTTGACAGATGCTTCTTATTTGTTTTTAGTGCTTTCATATGAAAAACTAAGTCTTTTTAAATATGCCAAGGAACAAAACAAGAATCTGGACTTTTAGGTACCCTCTCCCCATTCTGATAAGCATATCACAGTAAAAGTTTTCTTTAGAGGTGGAAATGCATCCAAACATTCCGATATCTGTTTCTCCATCTCTAAAATTATTAAAATAAAATATTGACTGATCAGGGCTAAAATATTTCCAGATTGTAAAAATCATGACAACATTGGGTAATACTATAAGAAGCCAAAAATAAATAACACTATTGAGAAATTATTTGAAGAAGTGATGTTTGCCTCACCTGGGAGAAAAAAAAATTAAAAAAAAACAACCCAGATTGTTTATAAACTAGATTTCGATGAACACAGAAGGAATCCAAAATTCCACATGAAAATGTTAAGGATATCCTGGAAATTTTAATGTGTGTTTAGAACTATCAGCAAAAAATACCAGCAAAAGTATCAGCAGCTGAGCATTCATAAATAAATATCCAAATGCATCAATGTCAGACTGAAGGATAGTCAGCAGCTCCTAATAGAAAAGGAACCAAGACTGTCTCTATATCTCTGAAAACTATGAGTTTTGATGAAACTGAGACATTGCTTGATAAAACAGAATTGCTACAGACAAAAAATTAAATATGTGGTTTGAATTCCTGAGTGTCTCATGTATTATCATGTCCAGTAAGAATAAATTGTACATCTTTGCTCTGTACTTATATTGGTATTTATCTTATGTGAAGCTTCCCCTTGTTGCTGGTGAGAGATAAAGAAGTATGCTCTGCTTGCCTCTGAAATGCAGGACTGTGAGAACAAGAGATGTGCTGTGGGTGGCATAACATGGCTTTGTAATTGTTGTATTCCTCTGGGGAAACAGTTTTTCCCCGGAAATCCCTCCCCTCCCCGCCCCACCCCAAAGACTGTAACCTGTAGTTTAACCCTACTTTTACCTTATCTCTGACCTATGGCTCTGTGCCAGCTATCCATTCTGAGACAGAGACTAGATAAAAATCCCTGCTCCTCCTTGTTCGCCCTCTTTGCTGCTGGGACTCCCTTCAGGAATAAAGCCTTGGAACATTTCCCCTGAGGTAAGAGCCTCTTTTGAATCTTTTACCCTATTCCTTGAAGCATATCCCCCCAAAGCTCCCCAGAAACTGAGCTAGCACAGCAGCCAGGGGGCCGGTCAGGGGGGTAGTGCTTCATGTAATCACTGATCTCTTCTCTGAGGATGGTCAGACACTGGAATAGGCTGCATAGGGAAGTGGTGGAATCACCTTACCTGAAAGTATTCAAAAGGGACGTGAATGTGGCAGCTGGGAATATGGTTTAGTGGTGAACACAGTGGTGTTGGGTTAACAGTTGGACTCAAAGATCTTGGAGGTCTTCTCCAACCTTAGTGACATTCCAGTTCTGTCTCCTGCATGCTCAAGACAAATCTATTGAGCAATCAGCAGGGAATGACAGGGCATTTTCTGCATAGGCATATGAAACCTCCTTTTGGGAATGTTAAAGGAGTCTGTTTCTTAGAAGTAAGAGGGAGCTGGTATTGTGGGGTCCAGCTATGCCTGAGATTGCTCATAACTCTTTTCCAACAAAAAGAGATGTGGACCTATGTGTCAATTCATATTCATTGTGAAATAGCTGTCCTGGGGAACTTTCGGGATTACACTCCTCAAGGTGACAGACCAAATGTCTGTGGGAGGAGTGAACTCTGAGGTCTCTGCTGATGGTAACTTTCTTCTCATCCACTTATGAAATGAAGCTGTGACTCAGCTGCCGCTGAACTCAGCTGCCTAATTTCTAGGCGCGGTCTAGTATGAGGGAGAAGAGTTGAGTTTGGGGCAGATACAAAGAAATTCTGAGGGGGTCATAATTCTTGTCTCCATAGTCTTTGTTTCCTACATGTGTTTGTATTCACTTCAGTGAACAGCATTGCCAGTCTCAGCTGGAAAGGGAAGGGAGGGCAGGTGCACAGTGCCAATGACAGATCCGGGTCTGTTCATCTGCAGGGGTCTCAGAGAGATGTGGTGTGACCAACACTGTTCAGTGAGATATCCTCAGCTGAATCAGACTGTGCAATGAATGTTGTTTGAATGTGAGACCGATACACAACTACTCCTGTTGCACAGTTAGTATTTTAACTCATACATGGAAAGGCAGAGGGAAAGGTTCAGATCTTACACAGAACATTTCTAAGACTGCAAATCCTTATCCTTGCCTAAAAGGAAGGGTGAAGGACCAGCTGTTCCCCCACTCTATTTAATACATATGTTCTCCTCTTTTACATCTGATATGGTGCACCCATTCTGTATTCCCTGCCTGCACTAATCAATCATCTCATATCAGAGGATTTGCCTCATCACTGTTCCAGCCTGTTGTACCACTTAGCTTCTTCTCAAAAATGTATAACCAAAACAATTGCAAATGGCTTACACTTGTTATGGCTATGTATACTGAATCTCTTGACAAAAGAGCCAGCACTGTTTTAATCACCCACAGTGAGTCTTCAGGAAACTTGAATTGCACTGCAGCTTTTTCCTGCCCTTTGCTTGGGCAGTGTTTTGTTGCTTGGCTAAAGTAAAATCAGAGTCCGCATGTGGCTTTGAGAACACACAGAGGATTTTGCCTTGGAAGGAAAATGATGTTTGGACTAACTGCAACCATGCTGATATTGTGCTGTAGCTTGGCTTTGTCTCTGTAGGACAGTGATGAATAATACATTCTATAGGAAGTAAATTAACCAACAGACAAATTTCTGGTTATTTTCTTTTATTAAAAGCCAGGCATTTTTATGTTAATGTCAAAGTTATTGTGCCTGTAAGGATCAAGCCTCTAATCATGATTTGTTGAAGGAATAGCCTGTTTCTGCTCTGAGTACCAATATTTTATACTGTGTATTTTTGTCTTCTCCTTATCTGCAGGGCTGCTGTGTTTTTGTTTTCCATAATACCAGTTTTCTTTAAACTGTAGAATCTTAACTGGAAAAGCCATTTATCTATCTCCGTAGGTTTTTATACATTTATAGATAGGTAGATAGATAGATAGATATAGATAGATTTCAGCTGCAGAAAGCTGAAAGCCATCAAGTAATTTAACTAAAATATTAAAATAAAATATTATGAGAACACCATGAAGGGAATGCCTCAGTAACTCAAAAAAAAAAAAAAAAAAAAAAANAAAACAAACAAACAAAACCTTATAAAAATCACTTTAGGAAATAAAAAACCCCACTTATTTTAAAATGTATCAAATTATTCAAACCCACCAAATACCTATCCCATGAGTTCTTGCTACGAATGAGTGTCTTTTTTTTTTTTTTTTTTTTTTTTTTTATAATTTTTTTTTTTTAAATTTTTTTTAAAAAAGGGGGTGGGATTTTTTTTTTTTTTTTTTTTTTTTTTTTTTTTNAAGCCTTTTTTTTTTTTCTTTTTTTTTTAATTGGGGGGTTGTTGTTGCTTTTGGTTTGGTTTAGTTTGGTTTGGTTTGGTTTGGTTTGGTTTTTTTAAAACTTCATTATAAAACATGTTCTTCTAAGAAGAGAAAGGACTGGGGCAGACAAATCTCTGGAAGAAGGAGAGTATGATTGCTTGATCCCTCTGAAATAACCAGCATTTCTTCAGAAGAGAAGGTGGACACTTCAGAGTAAATCTGAAGGGAAGGTTTCCTCGGTGAGCAGGGACTGAAGAGAAGAGGACAAGTAGGAGCAAGCACACCTGTGAGATGAGCAGCATCTCTGTGAGGATTGAAGAGGAGCACACAAGAATATGTTTTGTTCCAACAAGACAGAGTTAACAGAAACCAAACACAGGAGCTAAGGCACATCCTCTAAGGGTACAGCAGTAGGAGGACATTGATTTATCAAACCTCCTTTTCTGTTCTGACATAGTCATTTTGAGTTTTTGCTGTTCTAAAAGTTAAATAATTTGGTTTACATTCTGTTCATGTAGACCTGGATTTAAAGCTTTCTTGAGTTATAGAGAGACCTTGAGCTCATTATTAGAAAAATTATAGTTCAGTCCATTTCATAACTCTACCTGATTTATCTTCCTATGACAGAGATCATTGTGGTTTATTAAATAATGTTTTAAATAGTGTGTGTATTTACAAGTGCATGTATATGTTTTGTTTACATTACACTAGAAATAAATTGGACATCTGAAATCATAAGGACAAAAATTGGTTGAACAACATAAATTACTTTGTCTCTGTGATTTTACAACTCAAGAATTTTCAGTTTTTCACCACATATTTCTTTTCTATTATCTACCATAGAAATAGTGGTCTTGACCTCCTAGGAAGTACTTGAAATTCAGTGGATGTAACATGTAAGGGAGGGAATTATTAGTTATGACTACTGTGAATACACTCCTAGCACTACCATGATACCAGAGATATTAAACAAGCAGCTGTTTCAAGTGATAAACAGGCTGGCCTATGTTTGATAAAAGAGTTTAGCAAAGAGAATGTCCCCTTCTATTTGCAAATTTCCTCTTCCAAACATCAGTGATACACAATTTTAAAACACCAATTTTATTGGAGCATTATAAAATAAGTCAAATCCTTTATTTCCTCATGTACAGAATTACATTTTCCCCTGACATTTATTATTTTCTATTTATTTCATTTCTATTCCCCCGCCCCCCCCCCGTCTCTTTACCTCTTTCTAAGATCTTTAAGCAGGTCTGGCATTTAGAGACGGCAAATTCTCAGGTTGATTTAAACTACTTGAAATCAAATGGTAGGATTTTAATATTTTCTGCAAATTCATGAGATGTCTAAAACACAATCAGACTTTCAACACTTGTATAACAATAATAAATAAAATAATTCTTTTAGGTGGGAGTGCTTTTTTGCAATGATTAATTTTTTTCCCATTTGCTGACCACTTCAAAAATAAATAAATGTTTTTATTTTGCTTTTCTTCTGAATAAATATCTTTTCACAAAATCACAGAAGGAGTGGGTAAGGTTGGAAGGGACCTCTTCATTCCTCTCTTCCTCAATAATGCATAGACATAGTCATGACCTAGGTGTCGATCTGATGAGAAGATATCCACTGGATTGGTTTTTCACAGGTGCTGTGAATTGTGAGTGTCCACAGTGTGCTTTCATTTAGATAACAGCATGTAACTTATGAACATTTCCTTTAAAAGAGGCTACATTTTAGGTTTTTTCCTTCTAATGATTCTGACCAATCAAGTTTTAGATGTACTCAATTTACATTTTCTAGCTAAAAATGCTTCCTAAGCTATTTACCTTAAATTAAAAGTCCTGATGGTATAATCTCCTTATATAAAATCACAGTACAAAGTCTCTGAAGAGCAGTTAACAGAAGGAATAAAAGATAATAACTTTTTCTCACAGTGTAATAGGAGCAGAAAACAGTTGCAAATAACTTGGACTAATTGGAGAGCAACATGGGAAAGGAGACTGAAAAGAGCAGGATTTTGCACAGGCACTTAATCAGTTCCCTGAGTTTACTGTGACAGAATCTAGGAAAAGTCCCATGCTTGATCCCTTTTTTTCTGAGGGAACAATCAGATCATTTGCTGAAAAAGGAAACGAGTATAAAAGAAGGTAAAAAATAAATTTATAAAATGCACAATAAAAAAAAATTACCAGAGCCAGATGGCTTTTATCCAAGAGTTATAAAAAATAAATGGAGCCAACTGTAGAACTGTAAAGGTTGGCATTGTGTCTCTTGCTTCAAATTGTCTTGGTCTGACATCAGCTTCTAAAGAGGCTCCAGTGCAGCTCTGGGAACAATAGATCTGTAAACCTGATATCTCTAAGGACCCAAGAGTAGGGAATTTAATAAAGCAGAGAAGTGGTGAGTACTGGTAATTATTATCCAGTTAACAAAAGTCAACACAGCTTTTTTTTAAAAAAGTGAAGCAGGACTAGGAGAAATCACTGCCATTCTTTGAATTGTTAAACAAACAGGAGGATAAATGAGTCAAAATGGATTTCTGAAACACTTCTGACAAAGCACCTCACCTACAGGATTTTAAGGAAATTAAGATGCCATGGAATAAAATGGAAAGTCTTTGTTTGGATAAATAAGTTCTTAAAACAAGGTAAACAAACAGAAAGAAAAAACAGATCATTCTTACTGTGAAGAAAACCAATCAGAGAATTTCTGCAGGATTCTGTTACTGTCTGGGTACTGAAGTTCTGCTTGTCTCTCCTATAACATCATATCTGTATGGCCATTTGTTGTTGATGTATAATTCCTCTTCTTTTAAATCACTTTCTGTGTACAGACTTTGGCTGATTCTTTCTTCTCTGAAGAGTCCTCTGTTGATTGAAAAACAAATGTTATTTCTTTTTATGGAGGAATCTTTAACTTGATTTTTATTCTGAACTTCTTTTTCTCCCCCATTATTCCTCCTTTCTGTCCATTTGGGTTTTAAAAAGTTCAGGATAATTCTCTATAGGAACATAGTGGGTGTTTTCAGTGTTCTGTCACAGCCTTCACAACGACACACAAGATACAAGTGCTGATTAGCACTGGCCAAAATTTTATCAAAGCAGTGGTGCACCATCTCCATCATCACTGACTGGCTATCAACACTGTTGGCTCATCCTTTCCTGAACTGAGGAACAGCAGCCTCAGCTTCAGCTTCCAGTTTCAAATGTTTACATCTTGGGATCATTAGTTATGCTTGTTGGCATTTATTGATCTACCCAGGGGATTTGATGATTCTCCCTGGTGACATGGCCAAGAACCAAATGTGCTTCTTTGCTGTGCTCTCTGTTCTCATCTAGATACAAACACCTTTATCTACTGACCCGTGGAGTACTCCTTATGCCTAATTAGTGATAAAACAAAACAAAAAAATCACAACATTTTATTTCATGTTCCTCTCACAGGTACTTTGAAATTTATTACTTAAAACCAGAAAAATTCTTAAAAATACCTAGGTGATTTTTCTTCTTTAGAATTAGATGCCTGGCTGCTCTGCATATTGACAGCAGAAAGGAATCCTTGGTTATAGAAATAATTTGAAATTGATTAGAGAAGCATTAAAATATGAACTTTTTCTGCTGTCAGGAATTAACTATGATGTCTAAAAATCTATCCAGAGGAGGTAATTTCTGGTAAGGCTGTATAAACATTAGCAATTTCTGCAAAAAAAATTCAATGAGAAAAAGTCTGCTAAATTGGAATATGATTTTTTTTTAAATTAAATTTTTATCTGAAATATGGTGCTGAAATATTGATATTCAATATGGAAGACACTTTAACAAGTACCTCTGATGCTTCATTTTTTTTAACAAAGCAATACTGATAGAAAAGTGATGTTAACAATTGATACTAAACCTAAGAAAAATAACTGATTATTTCTAACACGTTAAAATAAAGACAGTTTCTGACACAGGAAATGGAGAGGTTCTTTATGTGTGCTTAGTGTGGTCCAGTGGAGTTCTTTTAGTAGTTTATTTATAGATTAATATAGTCCACCAGGTTTTGCCCAAAAAAGCTGTTAAAACTACTGCAGGGGGAATGTGCTTGCACAAAAACAAGCAGAATCTGAATTTATTTTATTTCAGCAATAAAAATAGTTCATTTTATTAAACAATGATGGAACTGTAGGACAGGATGAAAGGCAAGCACTGCTTGCTTCATGGATATAGGTCCAGGAAGCAACTCATTAACAGCCTCACCTTAAGTTATTCACATATTTCATCTATATTTACATTATATTAACTTTCAATCACTATGTTATTAAACTCAGTCCAAAATCTCTAATATCAAACCAGATAGTCTTCTGCCAGAACTCCTCTGCCAGGAATCACTGTTTTCCTCTTTCTTCTGAAACTCAGCTGTTGTACCACAACACAAGGAAAATATTCTACAGTCCTTCCAACCCAGCTTTTAACAAGATTGATGAGCCAACTCCTTAATCAGTCAAATACAAGTGCTATGTCAAAAGTAAATAATGCTTTTCCTATATTCAGTATCAAAGCTTGACTTCACTACTATAAAGCCAGGGTTTTTTCTAACTTATGACTAACTAAAATCATCTGTATGAGTAGCAAATAAAGATAAAACTAATGCAAATAAACATGAATCAGTTGCCTGAGGAATTAAAAAACTTTTAGGTTATAAGCACTTTAAATCATGTTACTGGACTATAGGCAAAGTTTCAAGGACACAATGCATTTAGTAAGATCTATCCCCAAGGTAATGTGATCCTGGGAAGTCTTTTCCGCATCTTGGCAAAAATCAAAATCTCCTTGAGTTTTGCTCCTATTTTTTTGAAACCTTTGCTAAACCAAAAAAAAAAAAAAAAAAAGCATAGAATTACTAAATTTCAAAAAAATACATGTACAAGATATAATTTATGTTTTTTTAATGGAAACACAGGTTTATCTTTTGCAGCCTAGGTTAGAAACAAATTACTTAGACAAACCAGGGGGAGAGGGGCAGCTACTGAGTCAGGAATAACTCTAGGTTCTCCTTCCCTGTATTCTGTGGGCAGTGAGCATACCTAAGAGACTGCAGCTTTAGCACTGACTCAGTAGATCAAGATTCTGTTCTCCAAATGAGTCACTGCACAAGACTTCCTCAGAAGTTTCACACAATTGTGAAAATCTTTCTGCTTCTTTGGTAGTTTGAGACCTCAACTAGAAAAACATTGTATTAATGCAAAATAAATAAAATGGTCTGGAGGGGAAGCCGTATGAGAAGCAACTGAGGTCACTTGGTTTGTTCAGTCTGGAGAAGAAGAGACTGAAGAGAGAGAGACCTCGCTGAAGTTTACAGCTTCCTTGTGAGGGGAAGAGGAGGGGCAGTCACTGATCTCTTCTCTGTGGTGACAGTGATAGGACCTGAGGGAAGGGCCTGAAGCTGAGTCAAGGGAGGTTCAGGTTGGATATTAGAAAAAAGTTCTTCACCCAGAGGGTGGTTAAGCACTGGAACAGGGTCCCAAGGGAAGTGGTCACAGCACCAGCCTGAGAGATTTCCAAAAATGTTTAGACAAGGCTCTCAGGCACAGGGTGTGACTCTTGGGGTGTCCTGTGCAGGGCCAGCAGTTGGACTGTGGACTAATGGATCTCTTCTAAGAGATATTCTATGCTTCTATGAAATTAACTGCAAAATTATTTAAATTACTTTTGCCAAATAATAGAAAAAAGCAATCTCTGTACATGGTGGAAAATCTGATTGGTTTGGCAATTGCTTCTGTTTTTAGTCATAAGTTGACAGATCAACCTGTAACAAATGCTTTGTCCTGAGTTTTCCCCAGTGCCCTGATGACAGTCGACCCTCACGGACCAAAGAGGTGTTCTATACCATGTCGCCATTCTCAGTGTATAAAGTGGGGGGAAAGAGGAGAAAGGGGGCAGGGGATATTTGGAGTGATGGTGTTTGTCTTCCTAAGTAACCATCGCACATGATAGAGCCAAGCTGTCTTGGGGGTAGCTGAATCCCTGCTGCCCAAGTGGGGACTGAAGTACTTGTTCAGCTTTGCTTGGGTGTACATTTCCTGCTTTCCCTGTAAAACTGTCCTTATCTCAAAACATGAGTTTTCTTACTTGCACTTATCTGACTCTCTCCCCCATCCCCTCAGAGGGTAGTGGGTGAGCAACTCTGTGGAGCATAGTTGCCAGCTCGGGTTAAACCACGACACCCATTTTTTAAAAAATTTCATTATACATGAGTAGTTATATTATCTTTGAATACATTCAACAAACAACATAGTATGTCTTCTTGGAGAGTATTTGCAGGTGGCTGACCTTTGAAAAATTTTAGTGTCTGTCTTTGAACACATGCAAGTACATGAAAACTTTTTTTATGCAACAGTTGTGCAACATTTTGTCCAGAGAATACCTGAAATTTAAGATCCATTTAAAAAATCTAAAACGATATTGATGTATGATGTATGATGTATGATGTGTGAAACTGTATACTACAAATTAGTCACACTGATTAAAATAAAGTACTTTAAGTACTGCTGGCTATAATTTCATTGTGATGTCTCCAAGGAGTCTCATATGTTATGCACAGCACAGGAGCTTATAGAAACCATGAGTAAAAGGCAATATACAAACAAAGCAGAAGTGAATACACTCAAAAATTCAAGAAGATTTTACTATCAGATTTTACAATGTTCAGCAACTTCTGTTGCTAATGTCAGATGCTTCAAGTGAAAAAGTAAAACATATCCATTCAGTATAAAAGAAAATTGAAGCAAAATGATATTTCAACTCTGTCTATGACATTCTCTCTGAAAGAGATCTTGCTTAGTTCTCCAAACTTTAGATATGGCTTTACTGTTACTAATATGGACTGAGAAATTAAACCAGTACATGCTTGCTTGTTTACTTGTTTGTTTTACTTGAAGGTAAGATACTTTTCCTATCACTTTAGGTTTCCACCGAGGTAGTAGAACATCTTTTATTTAATGGAGATGTAATGCACATTTAGCAACACTTTTCAGTCACTATGGTGCTGGGATATTAATAAACTGGGTTATTATCAGCAATGAATTTAATTTATGGAAGTATAGTTATGGGCAAGTAAATGTGAAATTGAGAACACCCTAGATGACAGGATCATAGCATAATTTAAATTGAAAAGGGCCTCTGAAGTCATCTGGCCTAAATCCCAGATTGCAACAGGCCTAAATTCAAAGTCATATCAGGTGACTCAGGACCTGTATTTCTCACTTTTAGGGATCAATTTAAAGTGCTGTAATGTCTCGTAGTACTGATAACATATATTGGTACTGAAACTGTGGATTGGAGGTCAGGTAGCCATATATGGAATGACAATGTCTGGCCCAAAAGGCATATAATTTAAATCAGCACAGGAACCTGAGTAAATAATCCAGGTGAACTGATACAGGCAACTCAAGCAGTGCCAAGACTGTCAGCATCAGTAAGTAATTATCAGTGTGTCAGCTTTTTATTTCTGAACCCTGCATAAAAAGTTTAGCAGCATCACTTTTTAGTCTCAGCCAGAAGCAGATGGGTAGATGGTTTGTCTTGGAAAGGTATTACAGAGATCAAGGTCTGTCATAGTCTAGAGACTGAAAGAGGTTGACATTGCAAGTAGTAATGCTCCGTCGTGTAGTGAGAAAAGGAAACAAACCTGATAATACAAAGATAAAGTCTGATTGTGACTTCATGGGGTTCTCCAAATTAGTGCTTATTTAGCTATATCAGATACTAACTGCAGTGGAAATAACTTGTGGACTAAAGGTGCTGTATTGGACCTTCAGATATCTTAGCACAATATGAAAGCTATTAATTTAATGCTTTCCAATAAAGTCTTTGAAAATGTGAAATAAATGATTCTTTTTACAACCAACTGGAGCTATGTGTATCTCCGTCTTTTGGGACTGACAACAAATGCGAATGTTGTTCACTGATGTACATTTAATAACTTCAAAGTTATTAAACTGTGATTTATTTTGCTACAGCAATTAATTGGCTGAACTCAAGGGGTTCAGTGCAATTTATTATTGATTATTTTTTATATATATAACTTAATTTTTCTCTTGGATCTAGTTGTATAGTTTCACAATGAGTCTAATTTAAAACTATAAGTTTAGAATACCATTTATGTTTTAAGAAAGCTCTGAGGAATGGAAAAATTACTTGCAATTTTCTTTTCCTGGAATACAGGGCACACACTAAAATAAAAAATAATTTTAAATTCAAATAATCCACTGCTGAATTGCTGCTTTTTTCTACATTTTATTCCTCTATTCTACAGAAAATTAATTTCTAAGTTTGCATTAATTTGCTCAAAAAATAGTTATTTTATGCAGCCTAACTATAAGGTAATCAACAGTGTATTTGAAGGCTACTTTAAGAAATTCACTGGTATGACAGGAGAAAATATTTTTATCAAACTTACTGTTTGTCAAGGAAGAATAGAAAGTCCAGTCAGAAAAATTTGTGGGTCCATTCAATTCTGAAATCCAAAGTAAAAATAGTAACAGCATAAGTAAACTCAGGTCTAAAATATTTCCTTTTTGTTTTCTCTTGTAACAGAAAATTAATTCAATTAGTTGGAATAGACCATGCATGTCTAATGTGACAATTTGAACTGGGAATGATACCTTTTAGCCTTGAGACTTCTAACGACATCATTAATGTTGTTTATAGAAATCTACAAAATTAAATGATTGCTATTAAACACCATCCTTTCTGAAATGGAAGCTGGAATGGCTCCTGGGTCTGATAAGAGACAACAGTCTTTCATTTCTAGATCACTGCCTTGAATTCAAGCCAGGATAACAACAATGAGAAGTTATTATCAACAAAAGACAGGCAACATGCACTATGAAAGGAGGTTTTGGCATCAGGCAGTTTCTTAGGGTGCTGGTACCTTCCTGATCAGCATGTTTTGCATGCAGTGCTGTTCTACAAGGATATTAAGATCAAGCTACTGCCTAGCTGAGAATACAGTCATTGCTCTGCAGAGAGATCACAGCTCCAAGTATCACCAAATATCCATCTTCCACCAAAATTAAAGTAATTTTATAAACCAGAAAGCAATAGTCTCTAGAATACAAATTGTCCATGTTTAGGAGAAAAAGCATTCTACATCTGCAGACTAATCAGCCTCTGTGATGGGAGAAATCCTGAAGAATATCCTGGGTGTGACTGGCATGTATGTTTTTGATCTGGACCCTAATGCTGACTTGTAGACTTGATTTCCTGCCTTGTCCTCGTGTCTGTCTCACCACCTTCCTGGAGAGCACTGAGCTGTGGCTCAGTGGTTACTGGTGAGTACCCTGGTTACTGGTTGCTGTGTTTGGATCTGACCTGGGTCATGGCTGCGCCTTGCTGGCTTGACTTCCTTGTTTGATCTCTTACTCATCATGAACTTATCTGGGAGCTGGACTTGTGACTGGACTTAGTGACTGTCACCACACCTGCCCTGCTCACCTTGCTCAGCTCCATGGGATTGTTCCCTTGTCAGTGAGGTCCCTTTGACTTTGCTCTGTTCTTATGTGTGCCTCTGGCTACCTGTGCCTGGCAGAGCAGCCTTCTCCTGCTACTCCCTGCCCACAATGTTGGGCATAACCTGCAGGGTTGGTGTAGCAGGAGCTGTGGGTTGCCCTGAGTAGAAGGAAGTGACAAACCTCCCTGTGCTGGTCAGTCAGCTCCCACTGGCTTGGCGAAAGCCAACACCATTCCACTGCATGCCAAAACATCAACCAAAGGAGAACACAATGCTCCTGCTGAAATACATTTTTAAGGGATAGAGATGGGAAAGGCAGAATGGGTTCCTGCTAGTGTCAGGAGACACCAGAGATGTGAGGCCACCCACAGGAAAGGACACAAAGGAAGATACAGGAGGAGGGATGTGAAAGATGAGAAGTAGAAGGGGCAGAGCTGGAGTCTCTGGCTTAGAATGAGGCACTCCTTTGCTAGAGCAGGTACAACCTGAAGGGACTGGAGTCAGTGGAATAACCAAGGTAGACCACAGGGAATGAGTGGTCTACCACTCATTTATATATCAAATTTATATCATTTATATCAAATTTATAGCATTTGGCACAGTTTTTTGGCATAAACATTAAGAAATTTTTTTTTTATGCAGAGTCCTGTATTTATGGCTCTGAAATTAGCTGAGAGAAATGGCACTGAGCAGCAGAAAACAGGAACGAGGAGCAAGGTATGACAGAAAAAAAAAATTGTTTCTCAATACCTCAGAATCAGAAATTAAAAGTTTATCTTATTTGTAAATAAAATTAATTCATTGAACTTCCCATATTGAAGGCTTTTTTTACTCATGACATCCTGGTAAGGCAAGTTACACCAAGTTACCCAGACTTATTCTAAAAAAGCTGCTTCAGTATTGACTCTCCTAAAGTCTTGGTGTGAAAGGTTATGTTTAGAAGACCAGCATGATCCTAGATATTCCAGAGACTTCTCTTTAATGACAATTTTAAGATATGGCTGTGTGCAGAGAGACAGACAAGGACTAGTTCAGCACTTTTCCTTTTCAGCACTTCTTTCTGGAGCTCAGCTCACACATCTGACCAAACTTTAACCCCATTTGTATACTACAAATTTCTACCATGCACATTTGGAAATGGTAACGTTACCAAGCCTTTAAAGATCAAGGAGTACCTTCTGAAGGAACAGCTGACCATCTCATTTCCTTAAAATAATAATACATATTCTAGAAAAATAAGTGGATGACAAACAACACCACAATAATGCTGTTAAAGAAAATATTTCTTCCCACAGTTTGGACTTTTAAGCTCAGGCGTGCCATTTTTAAAAACAAAATATCTTCATTGAATTGATTATTTATAGCATTTGGCACAGTTTTTTGGCATAAACATTAAGAAATTTTTTTTTTATGCAGAGTCCTGTATTTATGGCTCTGAAATTAGCTGAGAGAAATGGCACTGAACTAGTTTAAACTGTTACATTTTGTGATAGTTGTTTTCAGGGAGACTTTTGAAGTGAAGAATATGTCCTTGTTTATGTTTTTAACAGCTTCTCTGAGTTATAGCATGCTAGTACAGACTGTTTGAAAAGATCATTCTTTGACTGCTGCAGCCTCTGAAAAGACTGAATGGGTTAATCATTTTATTTCTCTTTACAGAATACTTCCATCTTGATGTCATTTAAACTTTTCTCTTTTTTTTCATCCTTCCAGAGCAGTGTTAGAAAGTTGCAGTGGATATAAATCCTTCACTGTGGCTTTTGAAGCTGGAAATGCCAAGGTGCATTCACCATTTACCTCAACAGGCCTGTTCATGACAGCTATTACAAATGAGGTGAAATATATGTCAATGTCATGAAGCATTATTCTGACTTATCACTGCAGCTGTCTTTGTAAATAACCTTTACAACATCAAAAATAGAATTTTTTACTATTTCTATTATTTAAACACCTGTTTTTAAATGGTATTTCAATAAATTGCTGGTATCCTTTAATTGCAAACAAAGAACTACTGCCTGGAATGCATGGGTCCAAGTTCTCCACACTGTTAAGATTGCTTCTGAGTCCTGCTTTAGAGTAACCAGCCCCTTGGTGTTCAAAACTTGGGATAGTTGTGGTGAAAGGATTTTCAGAAAACCCATCACATGGGTGCTAGGGTTGAGATTGCTCAAGTTTATCTTGCTGCACTTGTCACAGTCCTCTCAGTCTATGCCAGCTGGCTCATTTGCCCTCGCAGTATTGCTCCAGGGAGTTCTACCTCACAAAAGAATCATATCATAATAAAATCATATTTTGAGACATTAGATAACATCCAGTCATGCATGGAAGCTGCACGAGGAGTTGAAGGACAATGGCAGAGGTTTCTGTATCTCTATCTGCAATTGCAGACACCCAGAACTCTTTTGCACGTGAGTGTCTCCAGACACTGACATGTACACCCTACGGGACTCACACACACGTTAGACAGTGGGTTTATGCAAGAAAATTTGTTAAGGAAAATTGTTTTCCTAGACTGAGATGATTGGCTAGATTGAGAGGATCAGGAATAGGGCTCAGACAAGCTAACTGACCAGCAGACTGTTTAGGCAGCCTATTTTTCTACCTTTTCCCTCTTTTCCCAAGTTTGTTCCTCTTAGATCCTTCCTGAACATAATTTCTGAGCCTTTGGCCCTTCATTTAGGCTTTCTGTAATGAGTTTTGTAAAGTCACAGAGCCTCTCAACCATCCCATAATACTCAGCCTTGTTTCCACCTGCTTATCTGTTCAGCTTGACCCTCTTCAAGACAGTGCCTGAGTAATTTTTCACTGAACTATCAATCACTGTCTGAGCAGTTCTGGTTTTTGTTACTGTCTCAATTATCACCTACCTGTCAGATTTGTGTATCTGTGTGTTCAATTTATCACCTTTTTTGTTATTCATTATTTAATTTATAATGAATAGTCAGGTAATTAATGAAGCAGATGGTCTCACATTCCCCATTCTCTTACAATGATCAATCAGCCTGAATGGTCTGCAAATGAAGTCCAGGATGCACCATGTGTGATAATAGGGGATCTTTTTTCTTTATTTGATTTCCAGAATGCAAACAGTATATTTTTATAAAGTAATGTAAAATGTTGTATTATGTGCTTTGTGAGGACTGGGTGGACCCCTTGTATGGCCTTCTGCTGTGCCAGTGAGTGAGCAGGCTCCTGTAGGCACATAACCACAAATGGATTACTTTCGTATTTATCTGTCTTCTCTGCTGCACGTTAAACTGTGGCGACTGTCCACTTTCAGGCTGTGTCCTGGGTTGTAGAGCCAAATATGTGTATTCTATTTTCATCTGTGGGAGAGAGGCCTGACACCTTCTGATAATGGGCCATTAGCACCCCCCCCAGGCTATACCCCGCCCCCAGAGCGGTGCATCTGCATTTCCATCACCCTATTGTGAGATGCATCACATGCCCCTGGCAGTGGGGTGGGGGCAGGCAGTTTCTACCTGGTATAAACTGAGACAGAGGGACTGGAAAGCGGCTGCTTCACCTGGTTTTCTGGGAGGAAGACTGGACCCCTTCTGATCCACTGGACCCTTTCCCATCCACTGGACCCTTTCCCATCCACTGGACCCTACTCATCACCACCGGACCCCTGTTACCATCACTGGACCCTTTTTTGCTACAGGATCATCTCTACTTCAACAGAACCACATCTGCCACTTCAGAAGGACTTACCTTTGGACTGCACCTAGCACCCTGACCAGCAGGGTGTCAGGTTGTAGCTCTGACTCTGTCAGGCTTTTCTCCAAAATTGTTGTTTGTTTGTTTGCTTGTTTGGGTGGGTAGTTTTGGGGTTTTTTCTACTATATTTGTATTATTAATATTCCTAGTAAAGAACTATTATTCCTATTCCCAAAATCCTTGCCTGAAAGCCCTTGATTGCAAAATTATACTTTGGCAGGTGGGGGTTACATTCTCCACTCTCAGGGAAACTCCAGTTCCCCTGGTAGATACCTGTCTTTCCAAACCAAGACAGGCTGGACATGCAAAAGCTGAAAGGCCAAATGCCACAGCAACTGGTCTGTAAGGAAAGGCAGTAATATTCTCACACAGGTTGTGCCAGATGTAGCCAGAACTTTTTTCTGTTCAGGAGATCTTGATGTCCAGCCTCTCCTCAGCATTTGTCAATTCATAAGCAGCTGGACATTTTCGCATGCCAGATTTCTCACCCACCAGCATCCCCAAGTCCTTTTCCTCAGCCCCTGCCCTGCTCAGCCTCCTGTTCCCTGCAAACCCATGCTGAGGGGGAGCTCCAGACACTCTCTGTGTCATTGAGGAAGCCATTCAAGAGTCTTGGTGCCAAGGCAGAGCTCTGAGAGACACCCCTCATCCACAGCCTCCACCCAGACATGGAGCCAGCGACAAGAGATGCCTGGCTGCATCCATCTGGCCAGTTCCTCATGACCCACATAGGCCACGCTCCAAAGCCAGGGCTTGGCAGTGTGGGGCTCAGGGACTGTGTCCAAAGCCTCACAGGGCTGTCAGAGACTGAGGCTTTATGGTTAATGGCTTAAACATTGTATGAAAGACTTTTGCCCATTATGGCAAAAGTGTAAAAAGCAGCTGTGACCACCAAAGCCCACCCCTCCTTGCCCTGACTGGAACTTTGGATTGTGAGTTAAACCAGCGAAGGGAACCTGAGATAAGATAAAGGTAATACTGTTGTTCAATTACTTCAGGTCGAGGGACAGGTAAACAAGACTAAGGGAGAAAAATGTATCCACAAGAAGGCCAAACCCAGCAGATGTCCTGAAAATCATCTCTACCTGTGTTCAGGCTGGGAGAGGCTATAGCCCACAGGCTCATCTGCTGAGGCCAAGGGGGAAAGGGGAGAGTTTTAGGGATGGGGCATAACCTCTGGCCAGAATACACTGAGCAAGGGCTGTCCAAGGAGGAGTCGGTAGCTACCATGAACACTCTGACTGGAATGAATGCATCTGGAGGTGACAGGTCCTCCTGAGAACCTCACTGTGATCCTCAGCTCTTCCAGCCTATCCTGTCTGCAGAGTGGGTTAGGCTTTGGTTGTCTAGCTCCCAAATCTCTCTACGCTGTGGGAAAGCTGTTGGCCCCAGCAACTCAGGCAGGCCACCAGACAGATGCTACCTACCATGGTTGGCCCACGACATTTTTAGCTGCACCTCCTGGATGTCTTGCTCATATGACGTTGTCCTAGGGTGACTTTATGCTGCTCGTATCCCCAATCGTCTGCTCTGTTTGTGCTGTATATTAAGTTCTGTACCTTTAAAACTCATTCTGGGAGCGAAGGGGGAGAAAGAAGCAGCGCAGTTTGTTTTGAGAAAACTGCCTGACTCCCACANCTGGTGAGAGACTGAGTGAGCTGAGCTGCACCCACGGCAGGGACTGCCTCAGTTTGCCATCTCTGTTCAGAGCTGTGAGAGGTTTTATTGTTTCATATTACTCATTCTTTGTGCTTGTGGGCATCTTGTTTGTTAAATAAATAGATTTTCCACTTCTCTCCGAAAAGTCTTTTCCGAGACCGGCTAAGGGGAGGGGCCATTTGGGTTTTGCTTTCCAGAGGAACCCCCTTTGGAGGTTTCCTCCCAAATTTGCACTAACCCAGGACAGACGTGCAAGCAACTTTCCAGGTGCTACAGTGGACAGTGAGAGTTCTGCCAATGGCCTGCAAAAGTGCCAAACCAGCCTGGCAAAGTGCAGCCGTGGCCAAAGGATCAGAGGTACTAGCAGCCTGCAGAGGAGCAGATGATGCAGCAGGGAGCCTGGCTTTGTTGTAGGCAGCAGATACAGGACTGCCTGGCTGCACCCCTGTGTGGAGGCTACAGAAGCAGTCACATGTCACACACGGAGCTGATGAGCAGTGAGCTCATTCCATATTCAAATAGTAAAGCACTTCCACAAGAAGGCACAAAGCTCTTTGTCATGTGGTATACAGAGCGAGATATCCCTTCAAGTGCAATGCAATGTGGATATAGCACTTCTCTCTAGAGTGCTTGCAGGAATATAGACATGAATGAATCTACATAAGCAGTCCAGAGGGGCAGTGAAAACTCTCCAAGCTGAATACCGTCAGCAGCATAGGCACAGAAATAATGCACTTAAGATGGTAAAGAACAAAGAAATATCCCTATTTTTTCATTATTTTTTTAAGACCCAAGCAGATCTTACACTTTTTTCTTGATCAGATTGAGACACTGTAAAGAAATAAAAATGCCCTGTGTAGGAGGAAAATAAAGCAAACTGGATGAAATAATGCCCTTATTATTTTTGATGCTGAATTGCAATTCCTCAGTAGTGTTATAGCAGGATGATTTAGCTCAGTATAATACTCCCAGTTGTCTTATTTTCCTGTTAACAATGTTTGTTTCTCTCTGTGGCTGAAGTAACTCTTCACTCTTTCTGCAAGAGTGATGTATGGAAACTTCTGCTAGTCAGCAGTGACTGCTAGTGGAGAAAACACTAAGGAAATATTTTTTTCATCCACACTATATTATCTAGGACATAAACCAACATTTCCTGGTGAAACAGAGCAGATAAAAAACACAAGAGACAGGGAAAGAACAGGAATGGCTGAGAAGGTAATTTTATATTCTCTGCAATTTTTTTCTGTAAACATAAATGTGGAGATGTTACAATAATGTCTGGGATAAGAGAAGTATTCAGCCATTGTTCAAATTAAGTGTAGAATAGAATATCAAGCCACTTACATTTCCAGTAGCCTTTGATTTGCACTTGGGCTGCACTGTGATATGTCTATGATCTAAAATTTAAAGCTCTAAAATAAATGTATATGGACAATAGCCCCTATATAT
>VWYO01009982.1:591845-643766 GCA_013400275.1 Rhadina sibilatrix
TCTTGTTTTTTTTTTTTTTTTTTTTTTTTTTTTTGATGAGACAGAAGGCTTCCACTGTAACAACCTCTGCCATGGTACCAGGTCTGGACTGATTTGGAGTTGGAGCAGGAGGAATTTGGGGGACTCTGGTTGTCTCCATTTACTGGAAAGCATATTCCTGTGTGTGTTTCTTCTCCTATGTCTGCTTCCTCTCCCCAAATTCTTCCCTCTTCTCTTACATGTTTAGACTTAACTGTTTGCCCTTAATTTACAAAATCAGACTCCAGACACATCAATATATTTCCCATTGATTTCAATAATTTCCACATGCACCTTCTGTGTTTTTCTGACACACCCACATATTCAGTATGTTATAGGAATACACTTCCAAGTCACAGCAGGAGGGTCTCCAGTGTGCTCTTTGATAGAATAGGCAAGGTAAAAACATCTGTTGGTGCACGCAGGTGTAATTGTGTGTGAAGAGGGGAAACATGGTCCTTTCTGTTTGCCTGTGGTCTTTACAAGAAATTGATTTGTGCCACATATATCTCTAAACATCTTTTAGTTCTCCAAAGTTAAAAATTGAAAGGTGGCTTCAGTTTAAAGTAGAATTTGATAGTCTGAATTTATCTACACCTTGCATAAACCTCTTATCTAAACTTAAAATATAATTTTTCATACTATTAAGACAATGGCTGATTCTCCCATACCTTTGTTTCTCAGTGATATTGGCTGAGAAAAAAGGAGAAATCATATAATGATGTCTTTGAACATCACATCTGGAGAGGACTGCTTAAAATGTAGCATTTGGAAAAAATGCTACTTTGATTTGTGACAGTGTTTCAGACTTCTATATTCACAAACTGAGTTAAAAATTATATTCTTTATTTTGTAGCATTCTATTCTTTTAAATTTTGACCCATCAGTATGAATAATGTTAATTTAACAAAAAATAACCCCATAAAATAATTCTCCTTTAGATACTTGATAAATACTGGATTTTCTGTAACTTTCAGAATGTCACTCACAGATCTTCCTGTGCTGGTTCACAAAAGGTTAAAACTATTTCAAAGATGAGGTAATTAATGAAATGGCACAGCCCTTCTAAGTGAAACCATGTCAGAGCATTCTTGTATCCTATTGAAAAAGAGAAAGGTGTGCCTTACAGAGCAGATCCTGAGATTAGATATGGCATTCATTCCTAAGGTTGGTTATATCAGCATAATGGACTCAAGGCCCAAATCCATCAACAAGGACTTTGAGCAGATACTTTGTACATGCAAGTTGTCCTGTTGTCTTCATCATTTTCCATCTGTAAAAATGTGAAGCAATACTGCTATTCCCTATGACAGCATAAAGATATCACTTAAAACTTATAAAGATGAATTCATTAAGCATTTGAAAATCATAAAAATAAGTGCACAAAAAAAAAAAAGACTTAATTATTTCTGTCAGAGAGGGATTTGGATGTGATTCAGTAAATAAAGTATGCAGCCACATGCTCAATGAGCATAAAAAAGACATATAAAACAGCTGGTTCCTCCCTTGAGCAGATCCATTCTGTGTTGCAAGGCCATAATCCAAAGTCAGTGATTGTCACAAAAAGATTTTAGCTAACAGGAGTCAGCTGCAGTCCAACTCTTGGCGAGGAAGGCATCTGCTCTAAAATTAGCAGCAAAACGTGTCTATAGACTTAGAACATATACTCACACAAACAGGAAGGATCCTGGAATCATGGAATAATTTGGCTTGGAAGGGTCCTCTGAAGGCCTGCAGCCCAACATTCTGCTCCAGGCTAATTGCAAGGACAGGCTGCTCAGGATCTTTTACTCTTGAGCTTTTAAAATCAATGATCTCTTTAAAGCCAGCAGGCAGCCAGTTCTGGGGCCCAGACAGTCTTGCTGAGAAATCTACATGGGGAGTCATCCTTCAGAAACTTATAGCTTTTTTGGTATTAAATTTTGCAGGTATGCTTTTAGAATAGTTGCTTTTTCAAGTTTGTATCCAAGGTCATTGTACATATGTGGGTAAGCTCTTTGAGAGGGAGCTGCATTTTGCACAAGCTTTGGTAGAGTCCATTCTTAATTGGTGAATTTGGTAACAAGTGTAACATCAGCCATAAAATTAGGATGTAAGGTAAGCAAGATACAGTTACATTTTATATTCAGTTTACTTTGGGTATGTCAAGCCTCTGTCCCTTGCTTCATTAAAAAGTTCTTTGCCCTGGAGATAGGAGTGACATGCATCCTCCAAGAAGTCACTGACAAAACTGAGAAGCACTTTAGAAAATCCCTTTGTTCCCTAATGCAGACAAGAAGGTTTTCGTATGCTAGGACACTTAGGAAGGTGCGGTTGCATATATTTTCAATCTAATAATGCATAAGGAAAGAAATTTCATGGGGGAAAAAAGCAGCTTTTCTGTCATTAGATCCACCTAAAATCTCTGGGTTGTGCAGGACCTGTAGTGGCACAGCTGTTAGTTCAGAAGAGAGCTGAAGTCTGCCTTCAACATACACACAAAATAACAAAGCATTCTTTTCTCTTGTCAAATCAATTTTATAGATTTAATATTCTGGGCTTATTATTTTAAAAAAATAACTTCTTGTTGCCTGATTGATTTATAAATGTTTACGTATTCTGTTTTTCACTGCAATGCTTGGCTGTGATCTTTGACTTGGTAAAAGTTGTTAGCCAATTTCAAAAACCAGACTTGCTCTAAGGGCTTCAACCAGCACATAGTATCAGACAGTTTACATAAAGTCTCATTTTCTGGTGTGTTTGCTTTTTGTGGGCCATTTCATTATCATGCAAATGGAGTTAGGCCATTTTGCAGACAATCTAATTGTTGGCATAATATGTCCTCATTATTTGCTCAGTGCAGCAGTTTGCATTAGGCATTACCAAGTGTAACAGATACCAATATAACAGCATGATTTTTGAGAAACAGAGGCTACTTTTCATCAAAGGCTGTGCACACTGGTTTCTAAATCCAGTCCAAAATCACCAATAGCCCTAAGCAAACCTAAACTACACAGGTCTTCCACAGGCTAAACAAGCACTGTTTGTGTCAATAGGAGCAATACCACTTTTCTGACCCATACATTTGAAGTTTTCATTCTCTAACGCTTTCATTTCTGCAGAAGCTTTAGCTCTTAAATGTTGAAGACAGTGTTACGCTATGCCTACATATTTGCAGCAAAGGAATAAAGATAAATAAAGCACTACTAAAATAGCAAATGGAAACTAAACTGATCTCTTTTGAGCTAGTAATAGGAATGCAAAGCTGAAACTTTTCATCCTGTTTCCAAACAGTAAATCTTATCTTTTCAGAAAATGCTGCCAATTTAGCACTGCTGAACTTTGGAATACAGCCATCCACACATAAACACATTTTGCACATTATTTTGGTTGGCTCTTGCTAAAGCCATATGCTGGGATTTTTTTTTTAATTAAAAAGACACCTTAGATAATCTTGCAGTGTTCACACAGAATAAAACATTCCTAAAGGTTCTAAAATGTCAACAAAATACTAAAGTAGAAAGGATAGTTTTATCTCTTCCACTAATGTAAATAATGTCGGCCAAGTGAATTTTAACAGCCATTTTTATGCCTTTAGGAAGACACTACTGTCACTTGTGTTCTGACATTTAAAGTTTTGATGTAAGAAGAATCAGTGACTTTTAAACCCCACTGACTGAAAACAAGCAATTCATACTTGAGCTGAAATCCTCATTTACGTAGTGCAGAGGATCAAAGCAGCTAAGGAGTTGGTTTTCATTTTTAAACAATGTGCAAAATTGCTTAATGCAATTGAGTAGATGAAAACTGAAGTACCAGAGATGAGTTTATATTTTTTCATATTACTCTCAATTTGCAGCTAATAAATGTACCCTGGAAATACCTGTTTTGCTAACTAAGAATAGATTAGACTGCAACTGCCATGATACCTCAAATATGAAGGGATTTGTTTCTCGTTTCCTTTCACTTTTGGCACTAAACCTGTGGATTATTGAACAATACTGAATGTAGATTTGCCTATTCTAGTCATCAGGAAGTGATCAATCACTGTTGAACTGTGTATATAACTACAGGGTACCAAGCTGCCATCACTAGTGCCACTGTTTCTCAGCCGTGAGAGGGGACAACACAAAAGGTCAAAACTTCCCTTTCCCTCCTTGCACAAAACCTCCAACACTCAAACAGACTTCTCCAGTCTTCCAATAGCTTCCAGTTTGTGAGTTTCCTTGCTGAAAAAGTCCTGAAAGTATTTTCTTGAATTAAACCAAACACTGATTTCTTAAAAAGGACGGAGAAAAAGAACAGAAGAATGAACCAGCTATGTGGGGAGGGGCTCCATTTTTTTAAGTTGCTTCTAGCAACAGCTCTGCTGCTGGTACTGCTGGAGTAGTTGCAAGAAACCATGGCTCCATTGCCTGTACTGGGGAGGGTGAGTGGAAGCTTTTTCCCTTGGTATGAAAGCGAGGAAGAACTTTTCCATGTCCATACAGATCAGTGATCTCCTCAGCATTAATGAGACAGGGATTATTTTAAGTGAAGATTCATGTCTACAGCAACCCACAGCAGCACAGGAATCTAAATTCTTTAAGGAGCAACAGATGTGCTTTCCAGAGGATGTGTACACACATACTGCTACAACTATGGTAGACTTATGTACTCTCAGAGGGAACAGCAAAAAAGGAAAGTGTATGTTCTTTCCTTCTTTGCAAAGACCTCTGTATCCCCCTTTTCTCCCTAGTGCTAGTGATGGAAATGCTGATGAACTCCTAATCTTGTCTCAGGATGTGGGTGGGTTTGGATGTGAGTCAGTTTCTATAGAGCAGTGGCAGCTGGAACCAGTCAAGGGTTTCAGGCTGATACTGTTTGCCTCACATTAGCAGATCCTTTGTACTGTCATCGCTGCTGCCTCTTCTTCATAGGACTGAGTTCAGCCTTGGCTCAGATCTCACAGTGTTTCTGCAAATATCTCTCTGAGTCTCTTCATCTTTTCTTCCAAAGGTTCCTGTAGAAATACTGGCTGATTGCAGGTTTTTTATATGAGATTAGAAATACATTGCTATAGAGCCTTCCAGCAGTTTGATTTATAG
This sequence comes from Rhadina sibilatrix, assembly GCA_013400275.1. Classification (NCBI taxonomy): domain Eukaryota; kingdom Metazoa; phylum Chordata; class Aves; order Passeriformes; family Phylloscopidae; genus Rhadina; species Rhadina sibilatrix. Next base: position 596,930 of record VWYO01009982.1, read on the forward strand.
CAATGTGAACACTTTGGTAATTATGTGTAATAATTTACTGGTCCAGTCTACAATATTTTACACTTCTTAATGTAGATAAAAACTTTTTATTTGTACAGATATTCTGAGTCTTGTTTACTTTTCTTGGTTCATTTTTGATACATTATTAAAAGGATGCTTTGTTGCATTGCGAAAACTATCTGATGGGAAAGTCCTTCTTAATGTATTTTGTGTTTATGCCTTCAGACTGAAAACATATAAACAATATTTTGGATACATTTTTTTCACCATGCATATTCTCATCCAACACATCAATAAATATTTCTAGTAAACTTTTGGACTAAACAGTGGTATAAAATGATAAGATCCACAGTTATAAATATTTTTTCTACTCAGTGATGTGATCACATCCTGTGAATTAATCTCTTCCTGATTTGTGAAAAAGTGAACACTTTATGCTTTCCAACCTTTCTGTTTCTACTCGGGTGCATTACTCATCTTGGATCCCTTTTGTGTGGCGATCATGTTACCACAGGGAAGAATCTGAATGTATGCTGTCAATGTTCAGAACAGTTTTGTGTTGCTTTAACCTTTCTGTGTTTATTCCTCTCTTTATTCATTCTCACAATCTTTGGTTTTTCGCTGAGCTAAGACTTTTCATTTGCAGCCTATAGCAACCACAGCTCTTTCCACCTGTTACAGTTAATCTAGAGTCCAGGAATATATTTGGTGGTCAATATTCCTCTGGAACCTGTATTTATCAACTATGACCGTCACTTGATGCAAAATTTCTGCTTACCTGACCAGATATGTTTGGGACTCTGAAAAGCCTCCATCTGCCATAGTCTGAACAACATCCTAACATCTGAAAAAAAATTTACTTCTTCTTATTTATTGTCTTTTCAGCCTTGTTACCATATTTTAGAGTGGTCCAGAAATCTGTTTTTTTTCCTCTGTCGCCATAATTTTTTAGAATTATCGGAAAAGCTGTGACTCTGAAATCATAACAAAAGATCACACAGAAGTAATGGATGCCAGTCTTTATTGGGAAGATGTGAAAGAGCTTGAAACGGAAGTGTCCAATCCATCAGGTAAGAACACAATAGCTAAAAATTGTTTTTGTTAGAAAAACTGGGAGATGAACAGATTTATTCCTCTTTGAAGAGTGATTACTGTTCAGCCTGCCCAGGCAGGTAGCTTTGCATTTTGCTCTGCAGCTGTACACTGCCAAACTAGGGAGAACTGAAAGAGCAAGGGAGGAGCTGCTGATTTTGATGAAATGGAGAAAAAAAATCTGAAAAAAAAATGCAATTTCATTACATCCAGATACAATTAAACAGTGTTACACATACACAGTAAGGTCCATTAGGAAAATCTCTGAAAGTTATTGTATCTGACAGATGTAGGAGTTCAACCTTCAAGAACAGTAAACAGGGCTCTTGCTGTACTTGGTAAGTCTTGAGCCAGGAAAATGTTCTTATTGAAATGCCAGTGAGTAAGCTGGGGGTGCACAGGAAGCTGGGAGGGGTCAGACAGCTGATCCCAGCTGGACAAAGGAATATTCCACACCATAAAGCATCATGCTGATCTGTCCAGCTGGGGGGAGTTGTCTGGGGAGCTGTCCCACAGCTGGGGCGGGCTGTGCAGTGGTTGGTGAACAAATGCAATGTGCATCACTTGTTTTGTATACCATATACATATACCATATACAATCATTACTAACATTTTCCTTTCCTTTTCTGTCCTACTAAACTGTCTTTACCTCAATCCACATGCTTTATCTGTTTTCTTAGTCTGTCCCCTGTCTCTGGTGAACAGAATGACCCGATGGCTCTGTGGTGTTCAGCTGCCTGAAGGTTAAATCATAGCAAAGGGATAATAAGCAAGTTCTCTGTTAGTAAAAGAATTCTTTCTAACATTCAGCACCAGGTGGGATTGCTGAAGAGGCTGTGAAACTGCAAGAGCCCTATAAAACAAATGTCTGCTGTAAATATCTTGGGGCATTACATAGCTGGGATTCATCTTGCCCAATTCTATCTGTCAAAAAGCATTCACCATTCAGTTTATCCTCTGGGAAGCCTTCACAGTTAGTGAAGGCAGACTTAATGCCGGAGACAATTTATCCTATGCTAAATGAGGTATCTAGACTTTTTGGAATCACAGGGTGTTTGCTTGGTTAACCTAAAAGGAGTCTGGAGGCACCATAGAGTTTTGGCCCTGTCACTGGCTTCTATAATATTATTTTAACAGTTGTAAGAAAAAGGAAAAGTATTCACTCTTTTTCACTCTTCTTCAGCCAGGAAGAGACCAATTCACATTATGTGATCACATCACTGAATATCAAAAATATTTAAAACTGTAAATCTTATAATTTTATACCATCACTTAGTCCAAAAGTTTGCTAGAAATATTTATTGACCTTTTGGATGAGAATATGCATGGTGAAAAAAGGTTGAAATGTATCTAAAACAAAAAGTTTTACATTGTGCTTGTTCAAGATATCTACATCTTTAGAGAACTGTAAGTTACACAGATTGCTAAGTTTTCCCCTGAGTGTAAAAATGCATGAGTATGACTTGAACCAATTGTTCATTTTAATTATGGTTCATCAGCTTATAGAAGTAACTGAGGAACTCCCAATATTTCAAAATCTTTAGCATACAGCTTTCTCTGAAAGACACAATTGTTAACAGCTATGTTTCATTACCTGCTACTTGTTCATGTTTTGGAAAGTTTAACTTGTGCAGACACACCAAAAAGATAGAGTGGAACCATTGTGACTCTCTATGAACCAAAAAAAAGGAATATTTTAAGAAAACAACTCACAAGAATTCCATGAATATATAATAAGTCATGTATTCTGCACTTACGAACCATATCTGCATTCAAAAACGAAAACAAAAGTTATCATCCTTGAATGGTTTATTTAGCATGAGCTATTTTTTTGTCTTTAATAATAACACCAACAATATAATTAATGTTAATTTTGTAATAAGTAGTGTAGGAAAAACACCAACACAGTAAGAAAGATAAGGTATGAAGGAGCATTGATCCTAAGCAAAGAACAGAAATTCCAGAAACAAGTTTCTCACTGTCAGATGACTTTTTAAAGTTGGTGTAAATAGGATCACAATACCTGAACTGATACTCACATTAAGCACCTTCCATTTGTAAGCAGTTCAGGTAGGAGATTAAACCAGAATGTTTTAAATGTGATATGACCATTGTATACGAAATTTCTTGCCTTAGAGAAATAAAAACACTTTGTAAAGAAAAGGCCATGTGATTACCATCATGCTAATTATTATTGATGGGTTCACTAGCACTAAATCTCACCCCTAGAAATAAGAGAAAATCATAAAAAATAGAGCACAACTCCCTCTTTTTTTTTTCCTTTTTCCTTCCCAAGCTAGTCTACTCAAACAGGTTTGCAGTCCAACAGCTCCAGTGCTTGTTAATGCGAGATGAGTCCATACAGCTGTTGCTTTTATACTCCATTTCAGGTTAATAACATAGAAAAAAAAAATCCCTTTTTCCAGTAGTAAGTTAACATATGGTTGATGTGGGAGTAGAGGGAGTACATACTAACTTCCGACCTGACAATGCACTGGAACCATAAGCTGTCAACTCTCTTTCACATCAACCAGCTACAACAAGAAAACCTTTGAAACCATTAAAGCTTTGATTAAAGCATTGATCTGAATCAGTAGAAATAGAATATTAATTAACTGTACCCAAAATAATTACTTTAAAATTAGCTTGACATTCACACTGGACACACAACTTGGAGATGCTTTCCTCAATACAGAATTAAAACAGCAAATTAGATTTCACTCAGGCAGAAAAACTTACAGCTTCTAATGCAGAAAACATACAAAATTGTCCATAGGTGTAACAACCAATCCTGGACAATTGCAATGCAGTGGGCTGTCATCCCTTGAGGACTAGTCCTAAAGTTACTAGTAAAATCTGACTAGGCTGGTGACTTGGAAAAATGTCATTAGGACTCATATTTTTTGTGATAAGGCTTGTGCAAGATTACGGCTAAAACAGGAGAGGATATATACCTCACAAAATGGTATAAAAACTTCCTGGGATGTGGAACTCTAATAAACTGGGAAGGACACTCTACTTGGAAAATCACTGTGGAAATTTTTTTTCTGTTGACACATAAACCCAGGTTTAAATAAATATGAAGTGGGTTTTTGTGTTTGTTTGTTTGTTTGTATTTGGAAGGAATCAAATCATAAACATTATCATAAAGTGACCTACACGTGACATCACTGATATAGTAAAAGGTTGGCAGAAACATGGTAAGTATTAGTCTTTTCCAAAGGATGGAAAGATGAATTACAACCTCATCTATCTGCATTTGATGGATGCTTTTGTATTTCTTTTAGCAATACATTCAACAGAAAAAGAACAACTCACTAAAATGTCATGTCTGACTACAGATTACTCCTGTGGTGTTTCACACAGCTTAACACAGAGAAACTACAAGATAACACAAAGACATGGAATTATAAATTATGAATTTAAAATGCCAATTGCATCACTATAAAATGAAATAATACAGAGTACAACCTAATGTCCTGGAAATATTAAGGTTGAGATTCATCTGCTACAACTTCAGACAGCTTTTCAGAAACTATCTGATTTACATTGGAAACCCACATTCAGATAAGAAGAATCTAATTCTGACATTCTTTATATACCCAACAATAAAAGGAGTCCTAACAACTAACAGTGTATTAAACATCTACAATCTAATACTGCATTATTGCAATGCGCATTGCAATGCTGAAAAATTCTATGTGCAGTCAGGTGAATGTCAGTCTAAGACAACTTCTCTGAATTTGATAATTTTAAAATTGCTTCCATTAGAATTAGCAGAATTTCTCTGGAAACCAGTATGAAAGCGGGTCTCTTCCACCTCAAAATATTGTATGTATCAATAGAGGACAGAATAACTTTATCTTCGATTCTCAACACACCACATAATTTTTAGGGTGGACCTATCAGAAGGAACAATGGTGAAACATTGCAAGAAGCATGTGGACTGTATCTTCTGCACACAGCGGGCTTTCCCTACGGGCTCAGGCAAAGCACAGGACTCATGGAGCTGCCCAAAGCAGTAGCCCTAAAGATGCAATGATAACTCCCACATATGCTCTTTGAACCAGTAATCCTTTTGCAGGTTTTACTTTGTGTTGTGTTGGGCAGCGTCAGCAAATAGTGATTATCAGAACCAGGTACACAAGAGATAACATCAACTGCTTCAGAAATATTGAAAAGTGAATAAAAGAAGAAGGAAGGAGGGTTCCCTTTAATCATGTGGAGTATATCTGAGGATGAGTTTTCTTATACCTGCAGTGTCAGTCATTCCAGGATCACTAAGTAGCATCCTGACCACTAAGCTGAACCAGAACACTGCTTATGAGACATAGAATTACTAAAGCCTGTATACAGATTCTAGCATTCCAGACCCTGAGCAAGCTTTTGCACTCTATGAAAGAGTCCTTCCAAGCAAAGGTTCTCTGGTGAGCAAACAGAATTAAATTTAAGTGTTTATTAACAAATAGTAAATACTTGAATTATCAATTAGTCATTCTTAAAACTTTACCGTGAAAAAAATGTCTTAGGTAAACTATAATTTGTTCACTTCAACTGGATTTATATCTACAGAGGTCAAAGAGGTCAGTGCAGATCAGATGTCACAATCCACTGCCTCAAATAAGCCATCAACACTGGTTCAGCATCTGTGTGTGGATAGACCAAGTATGTGATGGTATCAGCATCCTGTGGTAGTTGTAAAATCGGCATACCCAGGAGGCACTAACATCAATGCCAGAAGTTCATACAACGCCACAGTGGCTGCTCCCTCTCATGTGTATATTTAAATACACCTAAAGGAAACTTTAGGCGCAGTTTTGCATGAAGAATGTTTCTGCAAAACCTAACACTACCAAAAGCTGTGGCTCATTCTCCACTTTTACTCTTGACTTAAAGACAGAATGTCTTCTGTAGATCATGGTGTGCATTTCCATGCTTTGCAAATCTGAAGGTGAGATGATGTTCAGTTGTGGATAGAATTTTTTGTATTTTGCCTCAAGCTCAATAGAGCTGTTAGAGATTTAGAGGGTCACAGCAATGCTTATTAAATGACACTGCTGCAATCTGCCTTTTTACATTCTCGAAGAGGAAAAAAACACCCCTTGCAAATGCAGTAGCCAGTATTCTTTGGTAATAAATTGGATGATATGAAATCTCAGCAATATGCATGAAATAAGACCTTGGTCTTTCAATAGGTAAATTTCTAATCCATTTCAGGTTACCATTGTTTGAATGATGACTAGGTTTCTGGAAACATATATCCTGAATAATTAAGAGTGTTACTTGTGTTTGTTGCTGCATTTTTTATGACTGCTCTTCAAAATGGAGTTCTACCAAAAAAAAAAAAAAAATCAATTCTATAAAGCAGCCCAGGCTTCTTTTAAAAGTATGTACTACACCAAAACTTTTATCAATTCAAGTATCTCCAGAAATGCTATGTTCTTTTAGTTTACAAGTGTCTCCAGAAATGTTATGTTCTTGTTGCTTATGTTAGTGGCTGATGGTTTATGTTGGCCACAATTTCAGTTTTGCTGTCATCTGGCTGTATTCATCCTGAAGATAGAAGGGATTTCATGTGATTAACTTAGATTTCTGCAGGCTGGATAATATCTTGATTTAACTTCACATAGTCTGTTTGGGTCCTTGCCATCAATTGCATTTCCAGTTGTGTTCTGTCTGACTTGATGCAGGTTTTATCATACCATCAACTCCTTAATACAGTGCTTCCAAAAGTTATTGTTCTTTTGCTGAAACTTTCCATTAACTGGTCCTAATGGAAAATATAGACAAAAATATAGACATAAAGTTTACAGCATCTGATGGAGTAGTTGAGAAATATACCTTGCTCAAACCAAATTGCATATATCTGACTTTCTTATCCATAACAAGATTTTTAACTGCTTTTTTTGGCTCCAAATGTATGTCAACCCAGAAACAGAAAAGTTCCAACTCATTATAGCCTTGATTAAACTGCTGGAAAAATGCTAAAATATGTAAAATACTCATAAACAGTAACACTAATAATTAACCCTCATGCCTAAACAAAATAAAATAGGAACCCTGATCTTTAACCCTCACTCTAATCCTAAAATTAAACAAAACCCTAAACATAAACCCAAAACCTTAATCTAACCCAAATTTTAAACCTAGCCTTAATCCTACGCATCAACCTAAAACTAACAGCACTCAAACATAGTCCAAATTTTAAGTACCACCCTAATCCTAAACCCTATAATAATGCTAAAGCCAAACTCAATCAGAACTCTATCTAAATATGAATAATACCAGATGAATCATAATACAACCTTAAATGTCCCTCTCTGAAGAGTTGGAGTAACCCTGACCCTGAACATAAAGCCAAACCATAATCCAAATTGTTGTGTGCAAGCACAGACATAACTTCTAAAACTACTCCTGACCCAAACGCTAGTTCTGCTCTGCCCAAGCCCAGAATTATAATTTCAAGCCCTAATTATACAATTACAATTATAAGCCCTAATACTAAACCTGGTAATACTCTTTTGGACACCCTGTTACCTTCACCCAAGCAATAAATCAAATCCTCTGCTTGACATGAAGCATTAACAAAAAAACAAACTTAAACTGAATCCTAACTCTACTGTTATCCACCAGATTAGATTTAGGGCTTTGGTGTTATAGCATGAATGTGGGGCTGGATATTAGACGTTGGGGTTTTGGTTCTGGTTTGGGACTAGACCTTTAGCTATGGGTTGATTTTTTTTCTTAGGATATGTTTTATAATGGGGTTAGTGATTGGGGTTTGTTATAGGGTCTGGGGCTTGTGATTGGGGTTAGAAGCTGAAGTGACAGTTGCCATTACAGAGTGTTTTCCTATGGAATGGGGAATGTCATAGAAGAATAAAATTTAAATTGAAATCTGAATAGACTAGTCAAAGTAAAAAAAGGTCGTGATTACAAATTACTGGCTCAAGACAATTTTCACTCAGGCATTCCTTAAAAACTTCAAAGTAATTGAGCAAGTAATCCCGGCTTGTAATCTCTCACATAAAGTGGCCAGAAAACCAGAATACAGATTTGGACTTGCATTTACATTTACATTAATTTTTAATTATATTAGTGGGATCAAATAAATACAGACCGATGCATCTGTTGCTTACACAGTAAAATTACTGGCAAACATGATAAATGATAGAATTAGAGGAGTCATAGGTACTGGGCACTGGGGAAGTCCAGAAAAGTTTTGTAGTATTAAATTACGTATAATTTATCTCTAAAAAATCACATAAAGAGTTTGAGATGACAGACATACAATTCATAAAGTCTGTGTAGATAGACTTGCAAAGGGTATTCAAAAAGGTTAGCCACCAAATGCTCTTCAAAAAAATATTCTATGATGGGATAATACACAAATCTTTCACACGACAGAATAACAAAAGTTTGAAATCAATTATCAGTTTTCAGCATATATGGGAGCAAGTGGAGTACATTCTGCATCACCATATTTATACATATTAAAGTGATAGAGTTTGATAGTTGATACTTGGGATTTTAAATACAACAAATGAATGTGCAGGAAGATCTTATGAGACTGGCTACAGATACAGAAGAGTGAAGGAGCACAATATCATTCAGTGTAAAATGGATGCAAAATGACAGCGAGAAAAAAATAACTCTCACATTGTATAGAATGTGATTGACTCTGCATACATGCTGAGCGGTAATGGATTACTGGAACTTAAAAAAAAGCTCTTCAAGGCATTTCAGAAAAAAACCCCCAGAAAATAGACTACCATTACACTCTGCTCAGAAGACAACACAGAGCAGAAATAATACAGAGCAGAAAACATGACAGTATCAATGTATACAGGAAATATTTACCTGTTCTTGGAGTTTCCTGTGCAGTTCCAATACCTCTCTGACAAAAAAAGATGGAGTAGATTTAGAAAAGAAAAGAGTGAGAAGAGTAACCAAACAACTGAAATTGTCAGTCCCAAACCAAATTAAACAGACTAATACTCTTCAGTTTTGTAAAGAGAGTAGGGTTGTGAACAGCTGTTCAGTGTCTCTTCCAGTATAGGAACAAGGTGATACCAAATACAACTAGATTTAAAAGTAATATAAAAAATATAATGTATCGTTAAACTCAGGAAACCCTTGAATGTTGTGGTAAAGTTGACAAAAGTTCACTAAATGGATGGCTCATACTTTGAAGAAAAGTTGATTGTGTTGAGAAATGCAGAGATATCTGTAACTCACGAATCTTAGTTTACTAACAGAATTTCTGCAGTGTAACAAAATATGTTCATCTATGTATTTATGGTTGCTGGCCATGGTAAGAGATAAGATTCCAGCCTAATTACGCACTTTAATTTATCTTGAAGTGACACCTCTTAAACTTCAGTTTGGTAGAATGGATGAGGAACCAGGTCAGAGTAGATGGATAAAACGGAAAAACATAAATGAATCAAAGCAAAAGCCAAATGAAAAATAGGTCAGATCACAGAACAGAGAATAAAGAAGGATGAAAAAGGAACAGCAGAGCAGTGATGGAGAAAAAAAAATGGGAATAAAACACAGAAAACAATACAATCATCTTTTAACATGAATGATCTCTGACTGGAACAAATGTAGAGAAGGACTGCTGGCATAAATAGGAGAACATGTATTAGGAAAAGAAAAAAAAAAATCAAAAAAATTTAGGTCCACTAATCTAACTGAGAATTGAATAGAGCTATTACTGTCCTACACAAATAAATTTACCTACATCAGGAGCATAAGCTGAAGGACAACATCATGAGAATGAGAATGGGTATGTTGATCACATATAGATCAGGAATGGAAATTCAGTCAGAAGAGCAGTGAGGCTGTGAAACAGGTTTTGAGTTAGAATAGCTTGTGCTATTTCCAAAATGGTGAAAAAATATTGCAATGTGTAAAACAGGAGACTAGAATCTGTGAACTCACAGTCTATTACAGTTCAAGGTCCCATGTTTTAAACGCCAACAAAAAGTTTAAAGGGAAAAATGCCAGACGTGTCAGGTTGGTTGGGATTTTTTGTTTTGTTTTGTTGGGGGTTTTTTGTTGTTGTTGTTTTTGGTGGAGTTTTTGTTTGTTTTGTGGTGTTTGTTTGTTTGTTTTTCTAGAATGGGTTTATGCATGTATCTATCACTAAAAAAAAAAAGATTCACACAGAGTGGAGATCATTCAGTTACTAGTCTGGTGTCCAGTAATAACAGGCCATTACATTTCATTCAGCTAACTCCCTCTTGAGTGCAATAAACTTTCTTTGTCCAAAATATATTTTCGAGGTGGGTGTCTGAGTTCAGTTCAAGGAATTCAAAAGACTGAGAATGCACCACTGCTTTCAGAATTTGTACCTTTGCATGACCATGTGCACAGTTAAACATATTTATGGGAAATTTCTAATTTGAAATTCTTTGCCTTGAGGTTTTTACTGCACTATTTTCCATGAGGTTAAAAATCATCTTGGGACTAGTATTTTCTGCCTGTTTAAGTATTTGTACAATACAACCAAGTAACTCAAATCTGGAAAAGATAAAAAGCCTGACTTAAGCTATTTGTCATAAGTTATTTCTTCTAATCCACAAGTACTGCTTGTGTATCTACTAATTTTTGTTATTTTTTCAGCAATCTTCTTGGAACATGGATAGCAGACTCATTCGTACAAGCCTTCTGTGCTGGGGTTCATATTTTGGAATCACAGGTGCTTCAAATACAAACATTGAAAATTATGTATTATTAATCCACAAAATTTGGCAAAAAAACCTGTTATATCAATGTATTCTTGTTAAATGCATCTGTTTTCCTGGCTCAGTGAGTGATGATTTTTTGAGAAAACACTGAAAAGATGAGAGAAATCACTGTGAATCATAAATGAAGTGCATTCACCTGTGGAAATTTGCATATTCAAGCGGCTTAAAAAACTGCACAATGAGAGGACATATACAGGACATAGATATCAGCAACAAAGCAAAGTCTATGATGAAAATGTCTATGATGTACTAGCATCAGCCCAATATTCTGACCAGTTTGTATTAGCTGTTCCACACAATGAGGATTTAAAGTTTAACATCAAATTTACTGATTTGGATCTCTTTTGACATTGCATGGAAATTTGATTTTGCAAGGTGATACAGCAACATACTTGAATCACAACACAAGTACAAATAATCAGAGTATACGGCTGGAATAAATAGCTAAATCACAGTATTAACATAATTCTCAATAAAATGCTTGCTATCCTCAGCTGCTGACAAGATGTATATGACAGGAATCCAGATCACGTCTGTCATTCTCATCAAAGTCTTTTTTGTTTGTTGTTCAGTTTTTCAACTCTGTATTGTTCACTCTCTGTATTGGGTACCTTATTAAAAGTTGTGTGACTATTTCTCCTCTTTTTATTAACCAAGGGACAGAAAAGTGGTTTACACAACTAGTACAGCCAGTTGATCCACTCCACTCATCTAGATGGCTGATCACATATCACAGAATATTCTGAGATGGAAGGAACCCATAAGGATCAAGTCCAACTCTTAAGCGAATGGCCCACACAGGGGTTGAACACACAACCTTGGCACCATGCTCTGACCAACTGAGCAAATCCACTCAAGTGATGTAGACAATTATACAGAAGAAAACCATCCAGTCCTCTTTGTGGTGAGTTCAGCTTTCTTTGTAGACATGACCATTTTCTACATCCCTCTCTGAGCTTCGTGGACATGTCACCATCCACATCTCCTGTGAGCCTTCTGATATTTTTGTGGGTCATTGATCAGTCACAGCCAGATAGGCTCTGGAAAAATTGTAAGGTTAGGAACGTAATAATTGTCTTTTATTATAATATTGTTTTCTGCTACGTGACCTGCATTTGCATCCTAAAACCTAGTCATCACTAGCCAATTAAATAATTTCTATAAAAAAGGTGAATTGCATTTTCAGATCAAAACTTGGGCCTGAGGTGATGGCAGATGGGCTGGAGTCATAATGCTGGTCTTGTGGGACATGTACATTAATTCCATGAAAAGAGGTTAAGATAGAAGATTACATAGCCCAGCTTCAAGTCCAAAGTAGATCTTTTATATTTGTGCCATGAAGAATAAGTCATCTCAGTGTTCCCTCCTCATGCAACAAAGTAATGTGTTCTCCTTAAATTGTCACATTGCAACATGAGAGCTAATAGTAAGTTGTCAGTCAGTTGTGTTCCTTAAATTGTTTTCAATGGCATAGCTTTCCAAGTTAACATCTTCCATTTTAGCTCAGTTGGTCAGAGTGTGGTGCTAAAAAAATGAACCTGGGGTTGTGGGTTCAGTCCCTGTACAGACCATTCACTTAAGAGCTGGATGCAATGATCCTTCCAGGTCCCTTCCAACTCAAGCTATTCAGTAATTCATTTCTGTGATTTATTCAGATAGTCCTTATTATGGTGTCTTATCAGTATTATGGTATTATCTTAACAGATATGTAGAGTAAATTCAAATTTTTCTACCTGGATAGCTCCTTTCCAATACACCCTCTGATTAAACATAGGTATTGCGCTCCAGGATAGCTGCTCTGTCTGTCATGACAGGGACCATCAAGGAGTCCTCAGTGTCACCTAACTCTGCCATGACAAGCTCTAATGCCCTTGAAAGCTGCACCAAATTGTGCCAGATTGACATTCCACACTCCGGTGGATTAAAGGGACGCTTCTCTTTTTCTGGTAACAGGCAATTTGAGCCTATATGTAAAATTTGCTATGTGCTAGAAATGAATATCATAATAGCGGAGACTGGTACAAACAGGCAAGACAGAAAAGGTTTGACTGCTGGAGGTGGCACTGGTTTGAAAGTTATAAATAAAGCAATGAGAAGTTGAAGAGGAAAGTTCTAGGATAATTGAAAAAAAAACAAAAGAACCCTCAAAATGTATGTTTTTACATTATAGAACTGCTGACAATGAAATAATCTGAAAGAATGGTAAAAATTTCTTCACCAATAGAAGGCAGAGGTACTGGCAGAACACATTCCTGTGATTCTGTTCAATATATTAATATAACACATGCATTATAACACTGTATATATATAATCTGGAATACAATGATAAAACCAGGTGTGTCCAAGCCTACAAAGCATATCAGATTTATAAAACATTTGAAATATTTTTTGCAGAACTTCACATTCCAATTTACCTGAATGTGTTACAGAGTTATTACCAAAGCATATTGCTGTATTTTAAAGGAGATTTTTTTCCTCATCTTGCGATATTTTTTTACTTATTGCTCAAATAAAATAATAAAATCAAATAGGAAATATATGCTGAAAAATGGATAAAAACCTGGTTTTGGAAGAATATCACACACTAAAATAGCATCAGAAACTCAGTCCAAGAAATGTTGAAATGTGTTTTTCTTTGAATATGTGACTATGAAAATAGATGTAATCCACATACCAGATGTTAAGTTAAAAAAAGAACAACAGCATCCTTGAGGTGGATTCTATTTCTGCTTCAGTAAATATGTGGGTTTTCCTTATTTGAATTGGGAGAGGTAGCTTAAAAACATCTTAACACAGTAAGCTAAACAATATAAATCAGTAAACCACAACCAGTACATGCAAAACTTAAAAGTAAAATTGCAAGATTGCAATATAGTTGCTTTTTAGTGTGCATCTTTAGATGCCAAAAGAATGTGTTAACATAGGAATGTTAACATTTTACAAAAGAGTCTGCACCTGGCTAACTGACTGAATACCAAATTTGCTGAATGGGATCTTGGCTAAAATCATTACATCAGACTCAAAAGGGTGTTGTAGGTCTGTTGTGCAACAACATCCACAGAAGAAATGCAGTTTTTAATTATTTGTTTGGTGTATTTGACAAGTAGGCAGATATCTGCTCTTAGAGTCTGCAGTGGATTCTTGAAAGCACAGAAATATTGATCAGTCTGGATTGTTGAGGGTGAATCAGCAGTATCTGAATATTTCAAGGTTGAAATCACCAGGCAAGATAAAAAATCCAAACGAAATAAAAACAAAACAAGGCTAATCAGGATGTTCAGTCTAGTTGGGACCTCACCGGGAATCATCATGTCATCAAATGGAGTTTTCAGAGTAGCTAGTTTTGGATGGAGCTAGTTTTAGGCAGCAAGTCATCAGCAACTAATTTCCATCAAGGAAACTCTTCCACTCTGTCTGGCCAGCAAAGATGTCTTTAGACATCTCGTTGGGATGATGAGCATGTTCAAGTTTAGCCTAATTGCTCTTTGCTCACAAAGGGCTTTGCAGGGATTGGGCACCTAAATGCCTCCTTTCCTCCTGTTTCTTTTCTCTGGCTCTCCAGCAGCAAATTTATTGTGATACAATCAAGCAATTATAGCTACAGTTCTAATTTGCTAAAAGCTCTCCTGTGTGAAGCTGAGGGATGTTGCTAACTGCTGCATTGAGAAGGGGAGGAAGGTGTGGAATGATCATTATAACCTTCCTTTAAGTGCTCCTCAAGACCTTGACTACACAGGTATTGAGAACATCCCAAGGGAGACACATTGCTGCAGGGACTATCGGCAAGCACAAAGCGTCCAAGGACCAGCATGTTACACAGAACTGGCTTCTACAGGAAATGGGGTGTGCTGGACCCTGGTCCATCCACAGAGAATGATTCACTCCCTTGGAGAGTGCACAACCCCTAGGCTGCCTCAGCTTGCAGTGACTCCCCTTTGGGAAGTCCCCTTGAGAGATTGTCTTTGGCTCGGGGTGAGGAAAAATACTTCAACCCATGAGCCTTTGCCGTTCTATGTTAATATTTCAAATCCCATTGGTTATTCCCCTTGTTCCTGGTTTTTCCCCCTCCTGATTGGTTCTTTTTGGATCCTTCCCCTGACTGGTCCCTTTTCCAATTCCTTTCCCCATTGGCCAAGTTGTAAAACCCTGCCCCTGGCTACCCTATATAGTCCCTCTCCCCTGGGGCCAGCTGGCTCCTTTCCCCTCTGGGCCTCATGGACTAAAGAAGCTCTCCTGGAGATTGGGAAGGCTTTGTCTCGCTGCTTTTACTCCTGCGTCACCTGAGGTCGCAAACGTGGCTCTGCTGCTCAGGCAGCCTCACAAAGAGCAAATCCCTCTGCACTTGAGAGTGCACCAAAGAGCTGATCACTCTGCACCTAAGGGTGCACAAAGAGCAAATCACTCTCTGCCTGAGAGTGCCTGTGCCTCCATCAATCTGGGTGGCATTTTAAAGATGCTTCTAGCAAGGAAGGTCATGGCACCTTCACCACTGGACCGGACCAGGACAATGGGGCAAGAGGATTAAAGTCATGAATAGATTTCAAGTCTACCTTTGCCTTGTTCAATGGTAAGTCTGGGTGTCTTCAAGTTTCTGTGAAGGTCATGACTAGCATTGTCCCAAATCTGGTGTATGAAGTCTTTCCTCCTTGTAGTCCTTTCGTTCATTGCGAAAATGCAATTTTTCTCCTCCTCACTGTTGTAAATTTTCAGCTTACCACTTATAATTCTGTCTTGATAGTCTCATATCTCTGAGTGGCAGTAGATAATTAATCCATTGTATTCAGCTTTATGAACTTCTCAGAACCCATGTCTGGTGCCAATTTGTGTCAGTTTGGGTGACTGAACAGATGAAGGTAATGCCTTCATGTCATCATTGCAGTGGATTGCCTACTGTTTGCATAAACAGGACTCTTGCCCATGAAAGCCGTCACTCCTGTCATTGGATCAGGTCTCTTTCAGGGCTCTAAGCCCCAAAGGTGCCAGTGGAAGTATTTCTTCCACATCTGAAGATTCTGCCTGATCAACTTCTCTGTGTGATCTGAATCTGATTCTATTGCACTGAGATGTGCAAATATACTTATGTTTAAACTGATAAACAAAAACTCAGAAAGGCCATGAACCTCAGAAAAGAGTCCTATTGGCTGCTTCTGTCTGGTACAGTCTAACAAACTACAGAATCCAAATAGATGAAAATGAAGAATACACAGCTATGTACTAGGAAGCAAAATATTTTGTGACATTCTTTGAATAGAAATATAAGCAGACGACAGAAAAACAATAAAGAAAGAAGCATGAATAAATTCTTTACTTTTCCTGATGCTTCATAAAAAAATGAAAATCTGCTTCTTCTCTCTGTGAAATTAATATTATTTTAGAGTTCTGATAATCCACTGGGAAATGGTAGGGAAATATTTTAATGTTAGAGAGATAGCTTCTTTTACCTGAAAATAAGTAGCTCTCTTTAATTTAACAAATTTTTAAAAAAGTAAAAAACCCAGGAGAGCTTATGTTAGGCTTGTGTGGCATTGTTTTGAAGGTCTTGGTCACTAAGTAAAAAAGAAAAAAAAAAAAGAAAAAATACCCCCTTAAAAGAACAAAGACAGTATTTAGTCTTCTTTGCAAAAAAAAAAAAAAAAAAAAAAAAAAAAAAAAAAAAAAAAAAAAAAAAAAAACCCCAAAAAAAAAAAAAAAAAAAAAAAAAAATTCACAACCAAACTCTTTTTAAANTTCAAAGTGGAGAGCAAAAATGGGAGTAAATCTTCGGGTAAAATTTACAGTTAAACCCTAATCTTTAATTAGACAGGTTTCTAACAAACTTTAGAGATTTTTTTTTTTTTATCTTTATGTTTTTCGATATATGCATCAAACTGTCAAAAATTTAAGAGACCAGTAACTCAATATATATTTCCCTATGAAAACAGGGCTCCTCACACTGAAGTGATACATCCATCTGTTTTTCACACCATGCAATCATTTTTCAAATAAAACACATACAAAATACCTAGGGAACAAATAGCATTTCAGCAGAATAAAACCTCACCAAAAATGCTCTAGAAACTGAAACGTTGCTGTGAGCAACACCTGAGAAAATTCTCTGCCATAAACAGATAGCAGAAAAAGAGTAGAGAAAACTTTGTCATTTCCTCCATTTTCAGGTTCTTGACTACAACAATTTTTAAAAGTATGTGACATTAATTACAACTCTCCAATTACTTTTGTTAGTCCACCCAACAATGTAAAACATATGAAGACAATTAATTTGTCATTTCTTTCAAATTTACATTTCTTTTATGAGAATTTCTTAGATTAAAAGAATTTCTTGCAGGTGAAGGTGCTATTTGTGTTGTATCAAATGAGTAATTGAAGTTTCCTGTCTTATTCTCATCTTTAACTGACCTTTTCCACATCTCTTTGTACACTAGATGTTTTTCTACTAAGGAAAAAGATTAATAATTTGAAGGAGGTTGCGTTTGCCAGCTCGAGAAATCAGATTTTTTTGCTGAGTTAGTTTAATGTATGCTGAATTACAACTTTCACGTGCTCACTGGAATCAAGACAAATGAACGGAAACACATTCTGAACATTCATCATTTTTCTAGGAAGCTACAGTTGCATAAGGAACTGTTTAGTATGCATAGAATTGTTACAAATAATTTTTATATATTTGGTTAAGCTTAATAAGCCCTTTCTTCTTTGCATATTGTGACTACCTCTCAAATTAAGAACCATTTAAACATACTTACAAGATGGATATTGAATTTAAAAAGGGTCCTCCTTTTATATTTTTCTCATAGTATTATCTAGAGCAAGTCACAGAAAGGGCTTTTTTTTGCACTTGAAGGCATTAGTGTCCCCTTCATGAGGGACATCATAATTCACACCATTGAACAAACCATGATACATCAAGGGGAGCCCATTCCAGTGCTTAACCACCCTTTCCCACCTGGAAAACATTTTCTAATATCAAACCTAAACTTGCCCTGACACAGCTTTATGAGATTCCATCAGGTCCTATATCACTGGTCACCAGAGAGCGGAGATCAGTGCCTAATCATCAATTGGCAATTGCTCTAAAGTGAGAAGGAAGTATAGTGCATTTCCCAGATGCTGCTGAACTGTAAATTGCACTTTCCTAGGGTAGTTGCTTTTTTGTATCACACTATCTCTGTAACCAGTGGAAATAATATATTGTAAGGGAAAAGGGAGACAGCAATCAAAATCTGACTGCTGCATAGTGTCTACATTGCTATGGTTGTACAACATCAAGATCAATTAACCTCCTTTCTTCTGGTTAGGACCCTCTATAGTGATTTATAAAGTAGTTTGAAAAGAAAATGTTTACAAAATGTGAGACCACAAATGAAAAAATGCAGAGAATATTGGAATGTTGTTAAAGTTTTATTACTATCATCATCATTATCATCATCATCTTGTTCTTAGCTACCTTCACGTGGAACTAGAACTTCAATCTCTGCCCATTAGCACCATAAACCGCTTTAATATCCAGGTGTATATTTCAAAGATAAACATCTGTGTATTATTATAAATTAGGTCATTATTACACCTATAAAAGTGTAAAATATTTGAATGCCTTAAACAAATCAACATGCCAATGGCACTTTTTTCATCATTTCTTTTGTGACAGAAAAGAAAAAGTCATATTGTTTTCTCCATTTACACTGGACTTCTGATTTATTTGAGTGCAAATGTGTCTCCAAACTTGCCAGCTGGGCTTGGAATTCCTTGACATCTTTCACCCACATTGTAGGATTCCCTCAGACCCTGAAAGCAAGCTCTAGGTACCGCTTAGATCTCATTTCCCTCTGCCCAGTCTTACCACTTGCTTCTCTAAACATCTCTCAACATCCACAGGGATAATAGTGTAGTGGTAATTCCATATCAGTTTCCTTGATCACTGCACTGATCCACCAGAAGCAGCCCTCCAGAGATGAGATCTGTGCAACCAGTGCTGCACAAAAATGGGGTTTTCAACATCTAGAGCAACATCAGATGTAGTTGTTATCTGTATTCCTTTTTTTTACCCTAACATTTTATTGGAATTTTATTAAAACATCTGTTTTATTTAGTTATTTGTTTCTAGGCCTCTATTATTGAGCTCAAGAAAGAATCTGCTCTGTTTCTCTCTCTCACCCTGGCGCAGATCAGTTTCAATCTCTGCATAAGCATCTATGAAAGTGTCTTCAGCAGGGGTTCTGCTTAGATCAGTTCTTTTTAGTGATCCTGTTTCCCCTCTCTCTTCTTTCCTAGTGCACAACAAATGCACAGCGATACCACCCATACCTGTAAATTTTAAAAAACTGACAAATGGACAAATTTCAGTCATCCTTTGGATCTTCTAGTGATCTGAGTTCTCTTTCCAGCCCCACACTGAAATAAATATCATCCTTGTTCATTAGGGCTGGCAGTTAAATTTAAAAACACAAATGATCTTCAAGTAGCTATTAGAGGGTGATGAAATGTTTCAATTCAGCTCTGTTTGTGCTTGGCCATGTATCCCATTGGTTCAGATCCTGGTTCCTGGTACTGATTTCTCAGATTCACTTCAGATATCTAGCCCTCATCACTATGTGCTTACACAATGATCACTGGGCCAGGGTCACCATCACTGGACCTGATCCTGACTTCTGCTCACAGCTTTACCTGGGACTTGCCTTTTCCTCATGGTCTTATCCAATGATCTGGACCCTTGGGTGGCCTTGATTGCCTTTCTCAGGTGAGTCCTGCCTGTCTTGGGGTGGTGAGGCTGAGCCTCAGCTATCCAGGTCTCTGTCCCGCCCTGGTAGCATATTTGGGTCACCACCTGTGGGAGAGAAACTGGATTTTTCTGCTCCCCAGCATAACAGTGTGACAGTCTGTCGTGCAGCTGTGTACTACTTGGTTTGATCACCGTGTAAGTTACTTGTTATTGAGCACTTTCAAGGACAAAATTAAAACTGATGTATTGGCTGTACAAACCTCCTGGACCAGAGGAAAAAAAAAGCAGATTGAAAGTAAAATGAAGGCTCGGTTGAATGGTTCATCTAACATCATTAAAAAAGCAAGAGGATGTAAAAGTGAAGGAGAAAATTAATAAATACCGGGAATAAAAATGACAGATTTTGACTGCATCTCAAACTTTAAATAATTGCTAGAGGCTAGAGGCTCCTGGGATGATTTACAATGAATACTAACAAAAAAGCTTGTCGACCTTAAGTAAATAAATCTGTGACTCTAAAGGGTTGTGCTGGTCTGACATAATTCAATATGCAGAGTATAAAAAAAATGTGTAAACTACTCAGCTCACACCTCACATAAAGTAATAGATGTTGTCAGATGAACACTGAAGTCAGGACGTTATTGGTTCTTGAGAGAAAGTTACTTCTAGAACTCAACTCATGCTCATTCTTCAAGCCCTCTGTAGGGCACTATTTTGTAACAGTACATGTATATGTCTAATTTGCCATTTAGTGGTATTTAAGAAACATTATTCAGATCTTTACTGTTTAATAAAAATGCCTAAAAACATTCAATGTTTCAGCCAATAGATTTGAGTCTAACTGTCCTTTCCAGTGGAAAAGTGAGGGCAAGGATGGAAAACTCTGAGACGTCTCAGACACCTGGCTCTTCAAGGAAGCTGATCAATGTTTATTATCCCTGTAGGGACTCATTTTAAAAGATAAACAGAAGTCTGGAGTGGTTCTGTGAAAAAGTGGGTGCAAGGCCTTTATCTTCTAAAAATTAGTATCAGTGAGGAAACTGTGATCAGTTAAGATACTGTGAGTCTTGCATCATCTTACCCCTGACAGCAGGAGACTTCAAGAAGCATACTGTTATTCTTTCCACGTTTTTCTCCTCAGTCTTACACCAGAAGATGGAGGCTGAAAGTTAATAGTGTTAAAACTAAATTAATTTGCATCAATTTTCCAACTTTCATTTCAATAATGTGTTAGAAGACAGAATCTAAGGTCAAATGCTGCTTACTTGACCCTTAACACCTGAGGAAAAATGAACAGGGCTCCTAATTGCCCTTGGCTACTGATACTTTGCTACTGTTCATGTTGCCTTATGCAATAACAGGCTCAGTCAGGATCAAGTCCTACATGTTGTGCACTGTCCAAAAGACAGATTTTTTTACTCTAGAAATGATATATGCAAAACCAAAACAGGGCAAAATGTACCCATAAGACAAGTCAAAGGCATTAAAACACCACTTACCTTTCACTGAAATCATGTTTAAGAACAATTTATCTATTTGCTAGAAATCACCTTGAAATTAAGATACAGGGTGTGAATTACTAACAGAAGTAGTAATTATATATACAATTCATGTTACTTTTACAGACTATAAATCTTCATGGAGGTGTTTGCCACAGCTTCAGCTCTAATAGGTCTTTTTTAATGTCTTTATTAATTTTGTCTTGTTTATTGTTGTAAATGTATTATTCTCCTGCTCACTGAGATGAAACTACATCTTTTTTTCTTACTGCTGCTTCCCAGGAGTATGAAACACAAATGAGTTACACCTCATCAAATCTCACATTTTTCTTCTGTGATATAGCTAGTCATGTTTTCTTGCAGGTACATAATTCAACTTGCAGATGTCTCATCAGCCTCCCTCTCTCCTTGACACCTGTCAGCTCTTTGTCCTCTTGGTGAAGGTGTTTAATGCATTATTATTCCAATCTGAGGAAAGTCCTTGGAAAGTGTCTGTCAATAGAGTGTGTAAGAGCATTGACATACAAACTCACACCTTTCCCTAAGCCACTATTCAAGAATGGCATGAGTCAGAATGCTACAGTGATTATGAGAAATACTCGTTACATCCTTTATGTGTTAGAGACAAACCAAATCACCACATGTTCTGAGGATCTTGATCCTGCAGGGAGCTCAATGGGTGTAATAGAGGACCTTGGATCAGAAATTTGCATAGCTGACTGTAAGATTTCATTTTTAATTAACTGACTGGTGTGAAACTACTTAAAAAGTGCCCAGAATGTGGTGGGGTGGTTTTTGTGGGGTGTTTGTTTGTTTGTTTGTTTTTGTTGTGGTGTTTTTTTGTGTGTGTTTTTGTGAAGTTTTAACTCCCCTTTCTGCCGCCCTTGGCCATGATGCAAGCTCAGATTTTGGGGGGCTTTGGGGGGATAGGCTTCAGGATAGGGAAAAGAAATCCAAAAGAGGCCCTTACCTCAGGAGGTTCCAAGGCTTTATTCTTGAAGGGGTCCGGAGGCAAAGAGGAAGAACATGGAGGAGCGGGGGTTTTTATCTAGTCTCTGTCTGGGATGGGATAGCTGGCAGAGAGCCATAGGTCAGAGATAAGGGGAAGGTAGGGTCGGACCAAGGGTTACAATCTCTGGGGGGTTTCTGGAAAAGACCACTTCCCCGAGGAATACAACATGTTTGTTTGTTTGTTTGTTATTTTGTTTTTGTGGGGTTTTTTGTTTGTTTTTTGTTTTGTTTTGTGGGTTTTTTTATTTCAGTATTGAAGTAGGTCATCCAAAAAACACCATGCTATACCATATTTATTACCTGGCATGCTCTAAAGGGCCGAAGTAGGCAGCATGAACAAACAGTAAAGGTTGAGAAAGTTGCTTAAATTATGATACTGACAAGGACTGATGGCCTAAACAGAGATGTCAGTGATTCTCACAAGTAAGGAAAGAACCAATGCTGACAGGTGAGACTATCACAATTTTGTCAGAAAATTATGATCTTCAGGGTTTGCACAGTAACTATTTCTAGGCATATGATCTCTTGTAAAGTCAGTGCAGCATTTCTGAACCCTGATAGATTGAAACACACACAAAGGTAAGTGATAGAATCACAGATTGTTTTGGATTGAAAGGGACATTAAAAGCTCATCTAGTTCCAGCCCATCTACCATAGGCTGGGACATATTCCAGTAGACCAGGCTCAAAACTCCTTGTCTTGAACACCTCCAGGGATGATGCATCCCCAGCTTCACTGGAAAACTTGTTCCAGTGCCTCAACACCCTTATAGTAAAGAATTTCTCCCTAATATCTAATCTAAAGTTTCCCTCTTTTAGCTTAAAGTCATTACCCCTTGTTCTATCACTACACTCCCTTGTAAATAGTCCCTCACCAGCTCTCTTGTTGGTCCCTCTAGGTACTTGAAGTCCTCATCCTGAACTCACACACAGAAAACAAAAGAAACTAGGGATCAGCAACTTGGGTCTGTTCTGAAATGACCAAGTCTTGGAGTGACAGAATATTTAGAATTATTAAAACCTGTTTCAATGCCTTACCACTGACAGCACTGCCAAATAGACAACAGCAGCAGTCATATATATATACTGTGTGTGTGTATATATATATATATATATATCCAGATGTTTATCTACTTGTATAATGTAGACATCTGTCTGCTGAAAATTGTCCACCATCTACATTTCAGTGAAGCCACCAAAAAGTTGTCACTCAGAAGCATGCCTCAAAGGCAAGCCTGCCAAAGTCTAGAGTGAAATGCTTTCCTCAGTGAGGTTTTTACCTTTCCAAATAACAGCAAAGTGTACTGCATCCAGCATAAGTGCACAGAAAAAAATAAATAAATAAATAAATTTTAAAAAAAAGCATCAAACACTGCAAAGAGTCCCACAGGGCTTTGAAATCAAGAAGATAAAGATATGACAGAAAATTAGAAGGCAAAGGAAGGAAATGAGAGACTCAGATCAACACGGCCTCCAAGACCAAATTTTATAAAGGGCTGGGTGATGGGTGTATTTGGAAAAGCAGGAAGAAAGGTGATGATACTCATTGAATGATAATATGTCAGCCTAAATGGGAATAAGGTGATGAGAACAAGTTGAACTAGGGTAATACTGAAGATGAAAATGCAGCAACACAGGGACATCTCATGGTTATCCGATGTAAATGAGCAAAACATGATCCTCAGAGTTGGTTGTTCAAAGCTGTCAACTAGAACAGAGATGGAGGGGAAGAGAAGCCATGAAATAAACTTAAGGCTTTGACTTTTGGTCATATTGAGTAAAAAATTACGATGACTCATCCCGGGTGAAATACTGGGGGTGCCACCCTCAGCATGCGATTAGAAAATACATAAATCAGCACAGAGCAGATGTGTATGGATGAACTGTCAGAAATAATGTACTTAGTGGGACAAACAGAGAGTGAAGGATAATGCTTTGGAGTACCTCAGGGACAAAGGGAGAAAAGAGGCGCCATCAAAAGAGCTGATAAAAAAAATAGTTACAGGAAAACAAAGTGAATGGACTATTATCTTGAAAGCATGTGGCCCACGAGCACCAGCAGCATTGCTAACAACTCTCAAAGAGAAAAAATAAAGTCAATTCCCTAAGATACAATAGCAACTAACACACTATGGGTTCTGCTTAGGTCAGTACTCAGAAACTCAGCAACAGGACACCAGCACAATATCAGCAATATCCATCTCAGCTGAAATGAATAAGGATGATAGAGCTCTGATCTTTGGGCATGGACAGACATTACCAGCAGTAGATATATGTAATATATATTTAGAGGAGGGAAATAAATATGTAAACAGTGTTCCTGAGAAAAAAAAAAGGAAGTATCAGATGAAAAGACTGTACTTTGGCTCTAATATATTCTTACTTGTTTTTAAAGAAAA
Organism: Rhadina sibilatrix; assembly: GCA_013400275.1. Taxonomy (NCBI): domain Eukaryota; kingdom Metazoa; phylum Chordata; class Aves; order Passeriformes; family Phylloscopidae; genus Rhadina; species Rhadina sibilatrix. The sequence goes on from VWYO01009982.1 coordinate 621,401, forward strand.
CAAAAACAAAAACAAAAACAAAAACAAAAACAAAAACAAAAAAAAAACCCCAAAAAACAAAAAAAACCAAAAAACAAAAAAACCAAAACAAAAAAAACCAAAAAAAAAAAAAACACAAAACCAAAAAAAAAAAAACAAACCAAAAACAAAAACCACCTCAACCAAGTTACTTGGTGCTACAAATCAATATTTCAGAAATTGCAGTTCATAAACACCTCAGAAGAATTCCTCCATTTATTTCCTGGAAATAAATGCAGTACAAGTATACACCCATGTTTACATAAAAATATGTCCAATTTTGTCATGAGAAAAAACAATAAAAGAGAAATAGCTTATATGCCATAGAAGAGATTATATAGAATTGTATGGTCATAATATTATTAATTAATACCGGAGGGCAACTAAAGTCTAGAGTTTTAAAGTCCAGTTACTGAACATTGAAGTTTTTGTTAAGGGATTCCTAACTGCAGTAGGCCACAGAGCTAAACTTTCATATTTAGAATCATAGAATTGTTTTGATTGGAAAAGACCTTTAAGATCATAAAGTCCAAATAATTTCACTCTGCTGGGTGCAGAACATTATTGTCAGCAGCTCTATTTACTCTAGGAATGTTTGACAACCACCATGGCCTGAATTCTGCATGTCTCTAGGGCCTTCACAAGGAAGTAATGGTTTTGGAAAAATGAGCAATATTTTAAGAGGAAACTTCTGGTATTATAGGAAATGGATGCTAAAGGCAATCAGAGACAAACACAGCTTTCTGTATTATTATAGTGTGATTATTGCTAATTTTGTTGAGGAAAAATCCAAAACAGACCGAAACAGTTCCACCTGTCAGCTGCCATATTATTTGTAACTTCTTATGTGTTTATTCTCCAAATGCTTCATTCCATATAAATTAGTTCTACATGTGTTAAATCAACTCTTTTTTTAGCTCAAAAAGTATTCCAAGATTACTGTATCTAAAAATAAGGATTTGGTGTCTTAATCATGTTAATAACTTCAATAAAAATATATCATTCTTATTAAGTGAAAAATAAACAGATTGAGGAGCAGCTTCATGGGACATTCAGTAGGGAAGCCTTTTCATTTAAATGAGCTCTGCCACTGACTTCAGCTGGAGCAACAATAAGCCTGCGGTTATTTGTTCTCAGTTAAGTTTTCAATAAGCTTTGATTGACATATGTGTACTTTGCTGAATTCAGCAGTACAGCACAGTAAACAATGCATTGTAGAACTGAGCTACTATTTGGGAAGCACCTGTCTCTCATATCAAATTGGAAAAATTCTTAGAGAACAAGCTATTTGTTTCATGTGACTCTGGAAACAGATACTCAGGTTGTATCAATCTGTTCATGTATATTTTATGTGACATCCTCAAAGAAAAGTATTTCTTAAACTACGTAATCTCCTATAATTTATTTTCATTATATTTAAATTAACCTTCACATTTCAAGATAAGTCAATTATTTTAGAATGGAAGCTGTTGTTATTTTATCAAAATCAGCAAGTAAAAGTAGGTTTGAACGTTTGGTCTTTAACACAAAGCTGAGGGAAGATCAACATAAATCTGTCCCCAAGGGATTTCGCACATGGAATGCTGAGCTCAGACACACACCATGGAAATTGCTATGCAGGAGACTATCTGTGAATTGTAAACATCATATCACAAAGCTGATAGCTTCAGGCTGCGGGCTTACCTTCTTTCTTGACAGGACTTTCATTGGTGGTTTCAGAAGACAACGTGAGTATTATTCCCGCATATCTACCTCAGTCAAAAAGTTACCCAAGATACAGCATTCCTGCATTATTCCTTTTTGAGTCAATTCAGTCAGAAAATTTCAAGAAGTCATTAAAAAAGCAAATAAACCTCTGTATGTGTGTCATCCTCCTCCTAGTACTCAAAAGGCTGCTGTGGCTTGGGCCCAAAGGACAGTGTTACCCCTGAAAAGAGAGAAGAGCAACACTCTCTCCTCAACTCAGCTAACCTACTTGCAAAGCTTTTATAAAGAATAATTATCTTTTGCTGTAAAAAGAAAAGAAGAAGCAGTTCCTTCTGTGAAACATGTTCAAATACCTGGGCAATAACGACAGCCTTAGATCAACCCCGAAATAAGCTAGAACCTTCTTCAAACATTAATGTTTTGAGTCTAAGGTTGAAATACATAGTGAGAATTAAGATATGGATTGGGGCTTTTTTTCTTCTAAATATACTTTTTCTTCTATATAGTTTTATTATGTAGATAATGGTTTACGGAATAATAATGCTGAAAACAGCACAAGAAATCTTCTTTCCTAATATTTTCAGTAAGGTCATAAACAATACTCACACCTGGTTGCTCATCTGGGGGGCGGGGACAAAAAAAAAAAAAAANAAAAAAAAAAAAAAAGAGAGAATGTAGCTCAAGAAATTTAGAATCTCCTCCTTGAGCTCTTCATACAGGAATGGACTTAGTTTGCCAGGACTTGCTTGATTCTAAAAACCCCACCCAGATATCAGTGCTTGACTCTCACAGAGACCCTCAAGAGGAAAGAATCCAGGAAAAAGCTTTCTTGAGCACCAGGCTGACTAACACAGACATACTTTCTTAGCATCAGTAAACAGGTATTTTTTTTTAGCTATTATCATCTAACTAATTACAAGTTGGTACGCTAATTAGCATCCAGCCCTCCAAAAAACCTTTTACTCTAAAATAAGCATACTGTTAAGGGAGAACCATCAAAGGAAATGCAAGATTGTAAAATTGCTTTGGAAAAGAACTTCATGCTGCCTTCCAAAATAAATCACAAACAGTTTTGTTTTAGAAGTTCTCCTCAACTTCCCAAATTAAAGGGAATTTTAGTGAATTATTTTTTTCCCACAAAAATATTCTGGGCATTCCAGAAAACATATTTTATGCATTTCTTGCTCTCTCTTATTCTCTTTCTTTTTTTCCCCCCCAGTCTGTGTGTTGGTCATAGGTGGATACATGACACAGCAATTAGTTGCTAGCAATGTGAGCTTTTCATTCCAGACACATTGACTTTAATTTTTTAGTGGGCAATTTTCATCAGCTTTGGTGGGAAATAGTTCAGACAAAGTGAACAAATATTTATATATATGAAAGGCTTTGTTGACTGCAGCTTGAAATAGCCACGTGTTCCCATAACTGCTAGTCTTTACAAACCTTCCTGTAGGTAAGGAAGAAGCATCTTGAGGTATGACCAACACCTGGTTTACAGCAGTTTCTAAACTTCTCTCTTCTTCAAAATAAAATACAGAAGAGCACCTTAGGGTCTTTAAACTCAAATAGAACTGCAAAATCTTATAAAGCTGTACATTATTGCAATCCTTCAGCAGAAAATTCTATATGCTGGCAAACGCTACAGATATTTAGAAAAATCTACATCAAATTTGCATGTCAAAACCTCCCTTCCTCTCCCATCTACCACACAATTTATGAAACTTGGTTCCCTGGGTATATTCCTCAAACACATTTTTATGGATTTTCTGGCAAATTTCACCTGATGGTTTCTCTGGAGACATGGAAAAATGTGAAAGCCTGAGTTACTTCAATTTTTCAAATTTGGTGCTAATAAAACTGACTACTATAATCACTATAAAATGTCAGTGAGTTTTTCCTTTTAAATTTGCTTAGCTAAATTAAGAGCAGCTAAGTTCATGTCCTGACTCACTTTTTTCTGTGCTGATAATATAATGCATTTGCATAAAGCAAAGAGGGAAACACTGACTAAACTTTCAGCAATTTTAAAACCTCCTAAGGACACATTATGATTATGCCAAGTGATGCAGGGGAAGGTGCTAATATTAAATAATCATATTCATACTAGATGGGCAATGGATTCATGTTTGGGTTGACCTGTCACAGGAAACCCAAGGAACGGACTAGTGGGATTTTTTTCCCTTTTGTAATACAGATGCAGTTCTTAAAGCCTTCCCAGCTACCACTGAAAGAACTCTTGTTTCCTTTTGTATCTTTAACAGCTTTAAAATATGCAGTTCTCAACCAAAAATAATTTGATGATGGTTAAAAAATATTATTTGTCTTTGGGATTCTCTTTTGGAAGATTAATTTTTCATCAATCAGACAGCTCAACTAAGTAGACACTGGCAGTAATATTGCATTGGTTTCTTGGTTTGCCCAGTTTATGCCTTCTGCACTCACGGTCACTTCTCATATCTGCCTAACTTCTTTCTCAGTCTCTTTCCAAAATACCCATTCTCTATTTTGGTCTCTTATTCTGGCTAATTCCAGTCTTGTCTGGGACCTATTTCCCACTGACAGGGGAAATTCTTCCTCTTTTTATGTCTTTGCACCAATCTCTTTCGTGAGATCACTAGTCTTGTTGAATCTGTCACCTCAGCAATGGGCCGGAACTAAAGCACCTGGTTAAAAGGTTTCAAAAATTCCTTTAGGTATACACAAAGTTAATAGATGAATATAATTTTTCTAGGCTTATTAGAGCAAACTAATTTCTTGAAACAAATGTCACTTTATTGGTATTAATGAAAGTGTAAACCATGTTGCAAGTCAGCAGCAAAGAATGTGCTCTGCAAGGCAGTCACTGACTTATTTGAAAGGCATGGAGGGTTTTTTATATTTTAGGATTAGGATATGCAGTAGACAAAAGCAAATCCAGTTCTATTCAGACTGAAACAAACAATTGATATTTCAACAGCCATAATAAATAATCACTGTTAATGATTTTTTCTTTAAGGGAATTATGCTTCTGTCATGTTATGCCAATAGATAAATGCTGCAAGAACCTAGAGGAAGAAGAATTGGAAGATTACCCTTGTGGTTTATCTTCCTGTTGATTTCTGACATATCTTCATGTTATGTAAGTAATTAATTTCCTATTTCCCATCACGTGATCTTCTCACTAGTTCAGAGACATGCTTACAGTCACTGAAGTATCATGTCATTTTCACAGCATTGTCATCTTCTCAGCATTGGCCACCATATATATACACACCAATCATATGTTTTAAGCATTATTTCACCATATCTCACCATAGTGGGAACATCTGTGCTGTCAGGCAAGCTGACATAGAAATACGTAAAGTAAGACCACTGTGATGTAAGTACCATTTATTTCTTTCTAGATTCTTTCTCACAGTTTTTCCTTTTGGTTAGGGTTTAGGAGAGCCTGTTCATGAAATGATAGTTTATACAGACCTTCTGGCTTTCACTGGAGATACTTAAGTGCAAATTAGCCAGTTCTTGCAGAACTGCATTTCTTTATTTGGCTTACAAAGGCAGTTATGAATATTACCGTGTGTTTGTCTTCTCTCCTCTCTGAGGATTCAGTAATTGTTCTTCACCCAATTTTAGCTAGATAACTCCTTTACAGACAGGCATCCTAATGTAGATTTCAGCCTGTAAGTACCACTTCCTTTCTGCTTAGTCTGCATGCAATGGCTATATTGTTATATCACAGATTCCCAAGAAATTTTCTTAAGTGTTAGAATAAAGTTTCAGTAGAGTTACTTTTCTTGAAAGATCCTTAACATAGTTTTGGTCAGGGCCAAGTTGAACACTTCAGAACAATTCCTACTTATGGTTCAGGAACTAAAATGGACAAGTGTCTGTTTCTAGCAGTGACTTAAAAAGTGATCAACTAGATTTAGGGTTTCAGAGACTAGATTTCCTTAGCACACTCATGGATCAGCCAGTGTCCAAATTTTAATCACTACCATAGACATTGCAGATCTACAGAAAAGTTCAGATCAAATACCAGTGAAATTAATGAGATTTTTTAGTGGAAGACTGGAAATGCTAAATAGCAAGAACAGGCTAGACCACAGCTACGCATCAATCAAGAGCCATGTCCTTTCCATCTGGCAATTGCATACTTGAATAACATATAGAAACCAGCAAAGATTTGTGTAGTATAGCTACCAGACTCCTCTTCATTAAAGGCTTGTTTTGCATCGTGTGGTGACTCCCCTGTTACACTGGTAAAGAATGTTTTCAGTTTCATATTTTCTCATCATTGAACTTCCACAGTTAGTTGTCATCTAGTAGCTAGATGACAACAGGGATTTCTGTTGCCTTGGCTTTTCTTCTCACTCAGGTTACAGAGATGTTGATTTTTTTCCTTCTCCTGAGAGCTCATGGGCTGATTTGTGTTACCCTTCCTATTTGTTTCTCTGTTTTGTTTTGTTGCTAGGGTTTGGGGTTGGGTTTTTTCTGGGGGAGAAGGAATAGTATGGGGAGGAGCAGGCAATCCACACAGTCTCATTTTTCAAGTTTTCTTTCTCAGACTTTCTGAACTTTTTATTTTATTACTTTTCCTAATTTTGACTATTTCAGGTATTCATCTGAATGTCCTCCATCATTTAATTAATGGCAGTCCTTCAAAACATGAAAGAAATTTTTATACTCTGCCTAAATGCCACAATTAATTTAATCCACCACATGCATTTCAAAACCTTTTCAGCTCATGTTCACATTCTCTGCCTTACTTGTTGGACACTTCAGAACTTGTCTTAGTTCCAGCATATGTTATTAGTTTAAATTAGAGCTGCTGTAAGAAATTCATCAACAAACTGATGTCGGATGAAAGAAGCTTCCTCACATTCTTGTATGATTATAGCTTTTCTGAGCTAGAGAAAAAATGCAGACCAATGGAGGGAAGAAGGAGGGGGAAGTGGGGGGAAAATAAGATACAAATAAATTAGAATCATACTAAACAAGTTTGGAAAGACAAGCTGCACCAATATGAAATTCAGTGAATAAAAACAGCTGCCTGTATTTGCAATTACAGGCTTATGATGCAATTGCCTGTTAATGGCCCAGTTAAATTGTGAAGTAGATAAAAATATATTAGTTACACAGATAATAACAGATATCTCAGGCTATAAATTTGATTTATATGAAGACTGTTTTCCATGACTTCATCAATGCATTAGCATTAAAAGTCTTCACAGAAAATAGTTGCTGAGCTAGTAACTCTGTCATTCATTTTCTATCATTATATTTGGGCAAGAGTAGAGTCACCTCTTCTGGGTCACTACTGTTGTATTTATAAATGTAGCAGTGCTTGACTCAATAAATCTGTGGATATCTGTAGTTATCTCATTTTTCCTCTAAAGCTACCATACCACCTGTTTGGCCAGTGCAGGACTGTTCCTTAAAGGTTAGTACCCGATACACAAACTCAGATTTCATACTCCTTACTCCATTGTAAGCAGGATTCTAGCTGCATCTCTCATTCTGGGTTAAAAAACAAATCACATAACTGGACACATCTCCCAGGAGGGTTCTAGATTTTACACCTTCCAAAAGATTGTCTCTACAACACCTATGATTATATTCTGATTGCCATATAGCTCTGGGAAAAAATGACTTCTGAAGCTCCCAACGCTTTTTTTTGGGAAGATGTAAATAAAATCAGGATGGAAAGTTGATGCAAAAGTAAAGCAGCATGGAAGCCTTGCTCCCTTTTCATGCAGTACCACAAGACTCCCCTGCAGCTCATTTAGCAGCAGCCACAGGGTGAAGTCGAAGCTAAATGTCTCTGCATTCAGAGGGCCCCAGACTTGCAGCCATGGGCCAGAGTCCACCTTTATGCTTGCTGATATTTGAGTCATTTCCACATCCTCTCACTGTGTTTCACAAGCAGGAGACACCACAGCAGAAGAAAAGGAGACCTCTGTATAAGTTTGCTGGGAGTGCTCCTGAAGACCAAACAGCCTGGGATCAGCCAGTTCCACAGTGCTGAAGCAGGACAGTACCTAATCCCCTTTTTCTAGGCCTGCTTATGATAGCATAGTCTGCTTCCCATTTCAGGCTTGTTGAAACCTCCCTGAAAAAAATTTAAAAGGGACTATGCTGCAGCCATCTTTACAAGACTTCTCTCTCCTTTAATCCGGCAGGAAGTATTCTAAAAATGTCTGAGGCTTGTTAGCTCCATTTTACAGACTGGTTAAGTACCAGAGCTTGGAGCAGCAACCTGAAATCTATGCTTAGCCTAAAACTTCAAGACTGTGTGAATGAAAGACTGTGATATTAAGATGAAAGAGCTGACAGGGTGAAACTGATATTGATGGTAGATTTCAATAAGTAAGTGCAGAATCATATTCAGCCAAGTTTTCTTAGTCACTATAAAGAATTTGCCTTCCAATAGCCATTCTTCTGAATAAAAAGAGAAGAGCATCTATTATAATACCGGTGTTGAAAGCCCTCTACCCAAAGCCTCAACAAAAACATTAGAAATTTCAATAAATTCCAAAATTCTATTTTCCTCTGCCTTCCATCTGTGCACAGTTTGGATGTGTTAGACAATACTCATTGTTTCCTGACTATATTGTTTCCTACTCCTGATTCAAGCATGTGTTTAAATACAGTCAATTTCCATTAAATTCCTTGCTTGTGGTTTCTGAGCAGAAGTCCTTTTTATTGCTTTTATTTTATTTTTCTGCCTTGTTTATTTGTTTCCTGTAAAAATTGGAAATTACAAGTTAATGATAAAAAGGAATAAAGAATGTTTGTGATCTATCTCAGGGGACCATATTTATTTCTGTGTGCAATTAGTTTAATGGTCTTACGGTTACTGTCACTACACACTCCTACATATCCAGGTAAGAACTTCATGCATGTAGCAGAAGATGAAAAAATTCCTCATTTCATGTTTATTGCTATTTTTGGAACTTGTAGAGAATTTATTTGGCCAACTTCCTCCCTGTTCAAATGGCCAATTTATTGGCAGAGCCCCAGGTAATAGGATCTGTCTGCCTCATCTATTTTAAAACTTCTGCATCATAGAGATCTTCATATGATCTAGTTTCCTAGAACTCTTCCTATATCAAGTAGAAGAAAGAGCTACTGCTATATCTCATCTCAAGGTAGGCATCTGAAGTATATCAGATGTATCATGCACCTCACATTTTGCTCTTTACAAAAGTGATACAGGTAACTGCCTCAGGCACAGATATTCAAAGTTACATAAGTCAAATTCTTCCTTCAGATTGTTCTGTTGCAAGATCAAAATGGAGACTAACAATAATTCTTCCATCTGTGGATCATTAGATACATTTCAACATGCAGATTCTGACTAATAGGCCTTTCAGAGATAAAATGCTTGGAGCAAGCAGGCCCCTGAAACTAAACTGAGCAGAAAGAGTACTCTAAGCTGCTGTAGGAAGGAGATCAGCAGGCTGTCCATCTCTGAAGGCAAGTCATAAAAGAGGCCAGGAGTTATCTGGACGCAGAAGAAAACAATGAACCGCCTAAAAATCTGCAGACTCCTTCAGGTAGATGAACTGCATGAAGAAGTAGGAAGTCCTTATTTTATTGCATGTGGTTGTCTTCCTGATGGGCAGGTGATATATGTACACACATTTCTCAAGGGAAAGGATTTTTCCTAAGCTATAGGATCAGAGGAGCTCTGTTCAGAAAGGGAAGTTCAGTAGCTTCTATGTGGGGTCCAACCTCCAACTCAGCAGTTCCAGTTTTTCTGCCAAAGTTGAAACTGGAGAGGTTTACCAGTAGAGCTTCCAGGAAAATTAATGTCCAGTGTCACTGTCAGGCAGTCATTTGTGGGACCATTACTGGCATAGGTACAAGAACTGTACTAAGCCCATAGCTGGTGAACCTATGAGCTATGTTCAGGAAGCACTTTACAACAGCATTACTAAAAAGTCTAAGATACATAAGTGTCTTCATCACTTGACTCAGAAATTACTGGTTTCCCCACAAGTTCAGTTATGTGCACTCTGCTGTCAAATCACTTCCAAAATCCAGTTATACAAATCTCATTTTTCAAACAGCATGGTCAGCATAAACAATGTCAACTTACAAACCATGATACATGGAAGACCTGCGTGCCAGAATCCCTATTTATAAACCACCTGCCATCTGAAACATACAACAAAAGTTCAAGATGAATCTCTTCTACCATTGCATTTGGTTAGCAATGGCCACTTAGTAAATGAAAGAGGACTTTTATCCAACAAAGATACTTAGAGAAATAGATCATTTTTCTAAGAGTTCCCTGAACACTACATGAAGAATTATCTAGCAATAAGGAAAAAAAAATAAATCCCTTATAGCATATCTCATTCTATCTGGAACTTGAATACAAAGTCATTAAATGGGGTTGGAAGAAAATGCTGGAAGTAAATTTTCCCAAAACCACATCCCTGAGACTTTAAGCAGCTTCTCAGTCTCATGAAATCAACCAACAGGAGCAAATTCTCCATAATCCCAGCAGCACTGAACACTGACTGCACACATAACTTCTCTGTACTAATTGCAATGAACGCTCCCTGCAACAGACCCCTGAGCAGCTCTGGCTGCTATGCTTGGACAAATGTAGGAGGTTTCACCCAGTGTACCAGAGGTTAACTGATTATAGGCAACTATTAGATACCAGCATGAACTGATACATCCTGGCAGTGCATACAGAAATACCCAGCAGTCAGTGACAGGCATTTCCCAGGACACAATCATTCCATCTTCATCTTTATGGAGATATTTTCATCTTCACAAAGGAAGCATAACGAGAAAAACCTCAAACTCTCTTTATAACATATTATGATCTCTTACCTTAGCATTGACCTCTCCATATTTCACAGACTATACACTACATGTCTCATTTCCTTAAGTGATAATTATCTATTCCTCTTTCTCAGATTCTTTTTCTTGCTTTTATCTCTGCTTTTCTCTCCATTCAGTTCTTTTCACCCTCCAAATGTTCCTTCTGCTTCCTGTGTAAGAATGCTTATTTCTTACAGAGATGGTTTAGCTGATGCATGGTTAAGTAAATTCTGAATAATTTTTCTTAACATTTATTTTGTTTTGAAAACTGCTACCACTATTTTGAGACCTGGAAGATACTTCTGGCTCATGTCCAAGGTAATTTTTCCTCCTCAAGAATATTAGCAAGTCTACTAAAGAACACTGACTGTGCCTACAAAAGCCTGTCCTGTCTACTGATCTTAGAAATTTCTGTCAAAGGGTAAAATATTCTCATGATTAGTTTCCCTAAATCGTTAAATTTCCTATTTAAATTTCCCCAGTGCTTTTCATAATATACATTTTATGAAGTTATCATTTGTTCTTGCTTATGCTGTGTAATATATTCATGATGAAGTAGCAAAGAGACGACAATAAAATATTTGCTGATGGTATTAAGTTATTCAATATAATAAAGATAGGAAATGATTAGGAATAAGAATTTGATTCTGAATAACTGGGCAATAAAACAGCATATGAAATGTAGACAAACAAATCTATGTGCATTTGTAAAAATATCACAGACTCTTCATGGAATACTGGCTCTGATCTGAAGCAATTGTGAGGCTGGAATATGTATTTAGGTTGAGAAATATTATTCAATAGTTGTCAAGCTAGAAAAGTCAATGCTAGGAACAATTAAGAAAGTAACAGAACAAAACAGAAATCATTATTAGGCTGTGGTGTAAACCCATGGTGCACCACTCTCGGAGATACTGAGATTCATGTCTCTCCATTAAAAAATGTACATGGAATCTGAAAGGAACAACAAAGTGGTGTGAACACATAAAGATTTGGAAGGGGTTCTGTATGAGGAATGAATAACAGTATTAACCTCTGGCCAAAGGGATGACAGAGACAAGAATGGTGTGTCTATAAAGTCATGTGTGATGGAAAAGGTAAGCAGTGAAAAGCTCACTCTATCTGCTGGTATAAGAACCAGGAACAGCAAATATGCCTTACAGCACAAGCCAAAGGGAAGAGCTCTTATTTGCAAACAATGCACAGCTGAGCTGTGAAGCTTCTTCCCTGAAGAAACAGAAGGTGAAAAATATTGACATTTTCTCTATAAAGGATGGTAGAAAAATCCATTGATGGATATGGAAAACAGAAGTTACCTCCGTTTGAGTAACCTCAGTGTCACTGAAGGCTGAGTGTCAGGAGAACAATTTGGAGAAGCCTGCTGGCAGAAACAGGATATTGATATAAATGACTTCTACGTGAATCCGTGCAGACACTCAATAGCTTTTTCTGGATCTGAATCACTAAAAAGTTCTTAAGGAATGTCCCTACTGTCCCACAATTGATAGGAGTTGGATAACTTCTTTATCAGAACTAACTCAGAAAAACTATCCTCTGGACGAGTTGCTTGCCAAGGTGACCTTTTTTAAAAATGCAGTCCCCTTTGATGGAAAATGTTCCAGATTAGCCAGAATGATCATATTTCCTCACTGGTGAAGCCCTTAAACAGACAGCCTTTGGGCTGGTGGTTTTATACTGCCTGACTCTAAATCTCCAGCAGTCTAAATCTCTGAGGAGTTTTAGCCCAAAAAGTTTTTGAAAAAAGAGATAGCAGAGTAGTGCTGCCTTCTAGCAAAATACATATACACAAATCAGATGAAGCATGTTTAAAGAGTTTCCAACAAAATATCACAGGCCTAGGCATGCCTAACACCTTTAAAAATTACGCATGAGCTACAGGGAGGCCATGTCATCTTGCTGTTCAGAATGTTTGCCATGTCTTAAAAAGACGAAATATCCCATGTGCATTTTAATTGATTAAACAGTCCATAACAGCTTCAAATTCAAATTCTCAACTTTCATTAATTCTTGAAATTATTAATGCTATTCATGGGCTCAAAAATATTATTCTACAAAAAAAGTCCCTAGACTTATTGAGCTCATCTAAATTAAAACACACTGTTTGCATTATTCATGTTGAAAACTTCATTTTATTTCAGTGGGATTTTTCATTACAGGAAAGATTGTGAGTATAATCATGGGACTCCAGCTGCAGTTACTGTTCCCCAGTCTGAGCCTATTCCTGTCCATCTGCTTATCCACTCATGGCTCTTTACTATGATATCTGAAAACCTCCTTCTTTGTTATTAGCTAATATTGTCAGATATCTGGTGAAAGATATCATACTTGAAAAATTAAGTAAAAGGGTACGATTACAGATACAATCAATTTTCAATGTTTGTTGGCTTCTGAAAATTTTAGGCATCCTGGTAGCACACATTCAGAGTATCAATGCTGGAGCTATTTTCTTTAGGAGTGCGCTCAACAAGTCTCTAATTAATTTATGTAATCTAAATCTCTGTCACCCCGTGACCATAACTTAAGCAAGCCTTCTTTCTTTAGGTGTCCTACAACATCCAGTGTCTCCACCTCTTTGCTTCTTTTCTCCTTAAATAATGTTTCACTTTCTCAGGAAGATGTCAGTGACAAGGTAGCAGAAACAGAAAAAGATTGTCATGTTAGAGAACAAAGATATAGGTTCTACAAAGATATACAACAAAGATATAGATTCTGCAGTGTCACATACAGTTAGATTTTTTCAGAGACTATCTCAATGATGACCTGTAGTACTCCTTAACACAGCTCCCATGTTCTTCCAGCCATCCTGGCTGCCCCAGGTTAGGACCGCGTTAGGTTCTTGGTCAGTATGCGCTGAAGATGTCCATTAGCACTGAAGCTGCACACCTGAGAAGCTGAAAGTCAGGTCTGCAACACTCGTCTGTAATTCCTCTTCAGCCGTCTCCTTTCAGTTCGTGGCAGGGCTCACCTTTTATTTCTTGGCCTCTGATCAAAACTAGCTAATTACCAAAGCAGCATGAAGCTGGCATGATTGACAGATAACACCCCATGAGTGAATAAAAAGCTGCCTTTTGAAAGGATAAAACAATAAAGATGTTCCAACAAGAAGATAAACAGCAGGATTCCAGCAGGGAGTGTTAAAATGTTCCCAGAACATCACACCAGAATGGGGTTTTGTCATCTGGCTTCACAAGAAGTGACAATCTCAGCTCAGGGTATTTGATTGACTCTAGCTCATGCATTCAACTTGTGAAGCAACTGATATTCTGAGAACACCACAGAAAGGGAACAGGTGGCAGATTACATGCAGAATTGCTTGAAAAAATACTTGTAAGTTTTCTGGAAGCATCTGGAGAAAGGAGACATGGAGCAGATTAAGTGTTCAGTGCACATTCTCTTTGTAGCTGCTTGGATGTGGGTAAGGAATAAATTTGAACTGAATTAACTACCATAGTCAAACAGGAAACACTCTCATATCTAAACCTGTATACAGAAATAAGGCATTGTTATTTCTGCATATAGAAGCATTTATGTGCATTAAGAACATCTTTTTGTACAGTAAATTAAAGCAAGTTTAATAATTTTAATAAAAGTTTTTATTTTTCTGGATTTTTTGAGGAGTTTCTTCATGGTGATTTCATTGCTACTTATCTCTTGCAACAGACAAAATAAACTGAATTTAGTAATTCAAGATGCCAAAATCATCACAAGTGACATGTTGCCACTCCATTCAAGGCTGTATTTACAGAACTGTTCTATTCCTCCTTAGTTATATGACAAAAAGTAAATTTCAAATAAATTATTAAATCCAAAACCAAGTTCTACCATTACAGTCAGTATATTTATCAAACATTCTCTCCTTAATTATCTGCTGTGCCATAATGCTTGTAAAAATATAGGTCCTTTCCAATTCTAGATATTCTCTAATTCTATGGAAAGTTTTCTGTGATATTTTGTGAATGGAAGTTATTACAGAAAGAAGTTTCTATATGTGTTTAAGTCTTGATAAACTTAAATCATTATTTGGTCTGACATTAAATTTATCTGCTACACCATAATTTGTGGCTTGCAGGACAGTCTTCTCTATCAAACTGTAATAGTATCAGACAATCTATCTTGGTTTATTATATTAATTATATTTATCATATTATCACAGCATATTAGAGTCATGCAGTGGGCTAGTAACCATATGAAATCACAGTACAGATTCCATTTTGTAAGATTATTTTCTGATTTTTAAAATGTGTTACAGGAAAACCACAGGTCTGAAAATATAGAAAATAAACACTCTTTAAAAGCCTGGTGGTTTATTCAGGACAATGATAAATTTCTATTTAACTTGCATCTCTGTAAATACACAGAATTATTTTGATGACTCACAGAGGATCGTAAGTAGTGCTTCAAATACAAATGTGAAACCTGGAATTGTGGCAAACAAAAACAATAAGAAAGAGGAAATATCTTGTGAAAGTAATCAAAAATGTTATATTGGTATACAACTATAATTTATGACTGTGTACACAGGACTGAGGAAGAAAACTCAACTAGATTTCTTCATGTTTATGGTAATTTTTGAAAAAAAAAAAAATAGGTCGCTGCAATATCACAAAGCCAATTTGCTATTAAATGTAGATTTCCTGTTCTGAGGACCACCCAAGAGCAAATATTTGCTTTTCCAAGTACTTTAAAATGTAAAGTCATATTGGTTCAACATATAAATAAAGAAATAATTTTGCTTAAGCACTTTGTCTTTCTGAAGAGAGAATAAATATCATCCAGCCTTAAGAGCAGGTCAAATCCAAAACTCTATTTGATGGGAAGTCTCAGTGTTTATTTCGTGTTCTCTGTATGGTGCCAGCATACACAAGAGGAGTGAAAAAAACACACTACATGTCTCATATTTGATTTTGAAATTGGATTAATAATTTACTTGTTAAGAGCTAAATATTATTCTTCATCCAAAGTATCAGGCTACTAAATCTTAGGCAGTTCCCATGCTGTTTCATAGTTTCCTGGCCAACCTTTAGTCAAAAGCCTTGGCCAAAGTATTCTGTATATCAAACTGTTCCTTTCCACTAACAAAAGAAAAAATGCCAGAAAATGGCTTCTCATACTACCTGAGCACAAAATACATATTTTTAATAGCTATTAAGTTCAAGGATGAGGAACCTCTCAAAAGCTCACTTGGATAAGGAGGGAATCTTTACTCTAATTAGGGTTTGTGCTACTGTTTCAGCTGTAACATCCTAGTGTTGCCATCCAGACAGTGCTAAAGCAGACATCAAAGAGAACCAAACTAAAACCAGAAGAGTAAAATGAGAAAAACTAGAGGCTGAAGTAGGAGTATACATCTGATAGATATTGCTTTACACCAACTGCTGACCCACCAGCATTTCTAAAAGTGATGGGGTTTGTATGTCAATGTCATTTTGAATGCAAATACAAGCAGGCTAAGATTTTGTTCCCATTTCCCACTATTTTCCTTTCAAACAGACAAATTTCAGGTATATCCTTTTTTAGACTTTGAATTAAATACTTGTAAATATTATGTGCCTAGATTCATGTATTGTCTTGGATTGAAAGAAATATTATTTGATTTGCACATAATGAACCATGAAATCTCAACTTAATTTAAAAGATATAAGATTTTTTTTTAATTGCAGAATGCATAACATTTAGAGTAAGGTGAACAAACAAATTTACACTGCCAATACACAATACAATACAATTTTACAGTTTTACACTGTTTTGTTCCTCTACATAGTCACTGATCACTGTCAGTGAGTTAAATTAGAATAAGATTTGAAACAACAAATTAAATCAACTCAGCTATTCCCCCTCTGTCCAAAAACACCCCCCAGTTAAACTGATCTATGTTAATATAATTATACCATTCAGTTTTATTACCCCATCTTACATTGGTTCCAGGAGTCCAAAGGAGGTTTTGGAAGTCCTAAATAAGATTTAGCATATAATACAAGACTTTCTCTTTAGAAGTAGGAGTCCTTATTTCACCTTCCAAGTGTGAAGTTTGGACACAAAAACCTCACCATGGTCATTAAACCATAAATAATTTTCTTTATTTTCCAGTAAAGCTCACATTACTGGAGCCTCTGTTCAAGGCTTAATCAACATGCCTGTTCACTTCTTCCTAACTCAAAGACTTCTGAAAGGTTACCAATAGTATTTGCAAGAGTATGTACAGTAGAAAAAATATGTGAATTATTATAACTTCCTAATAATAGGCTGACCACATGACCATGACCACAATTTTAGTTCTCCATAATACATTCTTTAGAATTCACAGATTTACTCTACCATCTTTCAGGTCTCTTTTAATAGCTGCTAACAACCTATTATTCCAAAGCCTTGTGCCAATTTTACATCTATAAATCACCATCCCAAACCCACTACATCATTGGAAATATTCTACATGACACGGGAAGCTAAGTGCAGAGTTAGTTCTTTGAGAAAGTCTTACTGCAACCACTAAGACTTCAGCTGCTTCTTGTGATGGTTCCTGCCAGATCCAAGATAACAAAATCGAACATCCAGGGCAGGTAACAGAATTTTATTACTGCAGCCCCATCCTTCCCTTTAAGAACTATTTGTTGTCCTCTCGTGAGACTACTAAGAACAAAACTCTTTCTTCCTATTCAAAACTTCCTTGCCTTAGTACTATTTTATGCTTATTCTCAAAGCAATTCCTAATGCAAATGGTGTACACAATCTCATACTGTAATGCAGTATTCAAAGTTAGACATTTTCGCTTCTTTTCTCCTTCTTTTTTCTTCTGATATTGTTCATGGTGATTTCGTAATTGACAAGTCTAAAAATTCTGATATCCGCTCCAGTAAACCTATGCTTCACAGTCTTCAAAGAAAATTAATAGAATCACTAAGTTATTTTTCAAAAAGATAATTTTTAAAATACGCATTCAAATTGAGACTTCTTTAGGTAAATTAAGCTGCTGAACCTTATTCTATGCATTTGTGCCTTCAAGAATGTGTTCCAGGACAGCTTGTGTAGAAAACTTTTTCTCTTTTCTTTTTAATGTACTTTTTTTTCCAAAATAAATACTTTACTTCACAATTGAAATCAGACAAGCTAAGGATATAATGGTTTGAGGAACTTATGAGAAAGGAAAAATGGTGTCAAAGAAGAAAATGGAAATTCACATATAAACAACAGGTCTCTATTGTGATGTTGCATTAGAGCAAAAAAGTTTTGTATTTCTACTGTGACAAGTGCTGCACTTTCTGCCACTACTGTTTTTTCAGCAATTAAACATTATGAATTCAATATCTCTCTCTAACTCTCTGGAAAGCTGTGCTGCAGTCCCATTTTAAAATAAATTAAAAATTCCCAATACTCCAGCTGGCCTATTCATTATGGTTTAATATCAATAATGGTAACATAATCAGTGAAAATTATTGGTACCATTTAAATATTTCATTTCTCTTTAGAATTTTTTTTCAAGATAGTTGAGTACAGCACCAAAAAAAAGATCATTCCTTAAGGAATATTGCTTCACTGAACATGTGAAGCACATATTGAAGGCTACTAAGGAGGTTTAGCAGCCTATCTTCAATGTAAGGCATAAGAGCTTAGAATTCTATGAAGCATCACTGCCAGAGAAGCTAGGATCACATTAACTAGAATTTCTTACCTCACAATTAATTTAAAAATACTTTCATTCATTAAGCCCTCATGTCAAAAGGATAGTAGAAAACCATATTAAGTAATAATTTTAATGTAAAAAATATTAAATTCTTACAGTTTGGTCTGGACCAGTAGCTAGAGAGCTATCCAGAAGGAGTCATTAATAGGAAAGTATAGCTTTAGCTTCAGTGATTACAGAACTATGAAATACAGCTTATCCTCTGTAGCACAGATATTTCTGACTCAAAAGCAGGAACTGTATAAAAATACATCTAGAAAATATCTCCTTTCAGAAAAGAAAAAAGCATGTTGGTTGTGCAATTCCATGTAATGTTCATGTTACCAATTCACTGGTTCTAAGGGATGCTTGTGAGAAGCTCTGAAGCTAAGCTTAATAAAATACTTTTAATTTAAATCTTTCTTTGTTCCCAAATTCACAATACCACGTTTCCATAAGGCTTCCATGAGAAAAGGTTGAGTAAATGAAAAACTGAGTGGTAAATTAAATCAACAAAATACATTTCTTAATATACTACAGGAATCATCATCTACCCACGTGTATGCATTTTGCAATGTATTCATAAAAATATTTACTAGTTTTTGAAAGAGAACACTTGCGTAAGAGTTTATTATGCAATGTTTAATTGGAATTTTTCAAAGAAAATTGCAGAAAATCCAGTATTTACTACTACGCTTTGGGGCAAGTGGGCCCTTAAGAAAAGAAGGGGAAAATACATTTTGTATGGAGACATCCAAGTTTCTGTCCACTGAAAGAAGTTTTTAGAGTGCAATGAGAAATGGGATCTTCCCAGGAGTGTAGTTTACAGATTGCAACAGATATAGATTGCTTCAAAGGAGCAAGGAGCAGGCATGCCATGAGATCTCCAAAGGAGTGGAAGGACAGAATTCCTACAGAGACAGACTCTGCTCTGCTGCTTATTAGAAAGACACTTGTTTAAGAGTTTTAAAACAAATTCAGGACGTAGGATATTTCCTGCAAAGGCAATACAAACAGAGATTTGTCCATAATGCCCAATTTTTTTTTTTTATCTTCTTCAAGTGACTTTTTGCTTTCTTTCTTTTAGAAAATCCCATGATCTATTGATGAATAACCCCTGGGTTTTAAAGCTTATTTAGTGTTTTGATGTGTGCACAGTAAGGGATGACTTTAGAGAACTTAGCTTGAAGTACTGTCACAAAAGCACTCAACACAAAGCTCACATTATTTTTTCTGAAAATCTTCCCTCAAATATGTCATTTATTGTCTATGGGATCACATGATTATCAGTCAGTGGCCATTTAGGTCTCTAGCTCTCCCCCTTGTCCTTCCCCCAAAGTTTGTGATGAATTGTAGAGTTAAAAAGCCAAGAGAATATTTTATCCACATCTAAGAAATGAAAAGCACCTCCAACATCACTATAACAAACTCAATAATTCTCTTAAAAAAGACAAAATCTTTGAAGAGTTAAGGTACCTTGGGGAACTGCTGGAGAGATCAGAGGCAGCTGATGTGGCCTGGGTTAACTACTAAGTGACAGCTCTGCAGCTACATTTCTGATAACAGAAAAACAAAATCCCAAAGTGATCTGTAGGAAAAAAAAAGAAAAAAGAAAAAAAGAAAAAAGAAAAAAGAAAAAAGAAAAAAAGAAAAAAAAAAAAAGAAAAAAAAAAAAGAAAAAAGGATATAATCTTGTTTGAACTCAAAGTTATTGGTTGCAGATTTGAAAGGGAAACTTCTCACACCTGCTGGCAGTTATTGTTACATCAACTAAGGGATACCTCTGCATAGTTAAAAGACATATTAATTATTTTATTTTACAGGGTACTGAGTAACAGGATTTTGCTTTGAAGTTAAAATCTACCCTTCCTCCCTTCCCTGATCATCAGTCATGGTGAAGCCACAGCCAACAGCTCCTAAAATGGCCAGGATCAGGATGAAAAGTCTTCCAGCCTTTTTCTGTGCCCCTTCAGGGCCTGAGAAGACCAACAGCTCTTACAAAATGTCACACCAGGTCAGCAGCATAACTACTGCCTGCACACAGGGGTGGCATGGGCACACACTTGGCAGGGCTCACAGCAGTCCCAGGAATGGCTCATGATGGGCAGGTCCACAGTCTGCCCTGACAATGCCACAGCAGGGCCAACAATCTGCCTCTGTGCTCCTTCCCCTGTGTTTCTCCTCCTCATTACAGCTCCTGCCCACTCACCCCCTCCCCATTCTCAGCTGAAAATTGGGTGGATTCACAACTCAGGAAAGATGACTCCAATACAGAGTTGCACTCAACAAGCCTTAAGAAAGCTCACAAGTTCTTGCTGAACCATTTTAAGCCTATTTTTTAATTACTGGTTACTTTCAAGTGCTGATTATTTCTTTGAATTCATAAGAATAATTATAAAAAGGTGGACTTTCCATCCCAGCTCTTGGGTTTTATAATCACTCATTTTAAAAAATCAAAGAAGGAAAATAGCAAATACTAAGAAAAACCTAACCGCTAAATGGTGGAAAAGGCTATGTTTTTGAGAATAAAATGATTAGGTGAACAATGTTCATGAGTTCACACTGACACAAAATCTAAAGATGATGCACACATTTATTTGGCACCCAACAGTAAGAAGCTAACAGGGCAGACACACAGCAAAGATCAGTTTATGGATAATCTCATCACAAATGAGAAAATTATATTAACATTTATATCAGTGTTAATCTAATTAAGGCAGATAGTACAGAATTAAAAATCTGACTTAGGCCAAGAAATGAGTCTATTTAAACAAAATATCTGCAAAATTGGCACTCTCCTCATTAAGTTCTGTTTTCTTCTTAGAAAACTAGAAATTATGTGACAGACAGGTTTTTGTATCTTTAAATCTCCTGTGTGCCAGGGAGGAATAGAAAGGTGCATACTTAAAGAGGGGCCAGGGTGAACATGATTCCCTAATGGAATGTTGAAGCAAAAGCTGCAGTTTTCTCTACTAGCAACCCCACAATCAGCAACTACCAAACTAATATGATGAATGTTTATAACAAATTTGGTTGAACAGGTTCTCATAAGTTCTGCCATTATGTCAACCTTTCTTGCCTCATGTTGGGTGCTAAAAAGGACAGTTTTGGTTTAAGCCAGCAGGAAGATAAACATGACACAGCCTCTCACTTATTCAGCCTTCTTCCCATCGCCTCCATCTGCCCCTCCAGGGGAATGGGAGAGACAACTGAGGGAAAAAAGTAAAATCTGTGGCTTGAGATGAAGATAATTTAGGAGGAGGCAAAAGATAGGGGGAATATAATAATAATAACAATAATAATAATAATAATAATAATAATAATAATAATAATAGTAATACAGAGAGTTAGAATATACAAAACAAATGATATGCTATGGAATTGGTCACCACTCACCAACTGGTGCCAAGCCAGTGACAAGCAGCAGCTCCCCAGCCAGCTTTCCCACTAGTTTACAAACTGGGCATAGGGTATGGAATATTCCTTTCTCCATTTCGGGTCAGCTATTCTGGTTGTTCCAACTTTGAACTTCTTGTGCTCCCCAGCCTCCTTGCTAGCAAAGTGGTGTGAGAAGCTGAAAAGCTCTTGATTTTGCTTTAGCACTGTGTATCAACAATTAAAGCTTAAGTGTGTTATCAATATTATTCTCTCCTGAATCTAAAAACATGGCACTGTATCAGCTATGAGGAATAAATTTATACTAGACAAAACCAGTACATTACTGTAATTAAGGACTTCCATTCATCCATGATTACTGAAAACAAAAAGGTTAAAATAATTCAGTTGGAGAATTGTCTGTATAACAGTATTCTGTCTCCTGAAACATTTACCTTTATGTGGCATGTATGGCCATAACTACAATCTTAATTTCAACCAAGACTGCTATTTGACAATTAACTCTAATGTCCTTTCAAAAATAGACTCACAAGAAAAATTAACATTTGGTGGGGAAATCAAATGTACCCTTTACTCGAGGTGGTTTCTAAGCCTCAGGTGATGATGTCTATGGTCCTTGTCTGTCTCCCCAGGAAACCACAATACCAACACTGGATAGAAGTCCTTAGGAGCAGCTACTGCTGATAACTCATATATACCAAGTAGCTTTCATCTCTAAGTGTCACAAAATGCTTTGCTTTTTTTTTT
>VWYO01009982.1:643794-679995 GCA_013400275.1 Rhadina sibilatrix
TTTTTTTTTTCCAGAGATCCTTTCATTCATCAACAAAATGCTGCTTTTTTGGAAGTAAGATATGATATTTTGTTCTGTTAGTACTATAAACTATATTTAAGAAAGAATCTTCAAGAAACTAATTACAAAAATGCTTAACTTTTAGTAATTTAACTAAAGTAAACATTTCACTAATAGCACTGAGACAAAATTTTTAGCAGGCTCAAGGAAGAATGAAAATCATTTCTGTTCATACTCAAGTTTGCATTAATGGATTCACTTGATGTTGGTCATATTCAAGCTGAGATTGCAGTCCAAGTGGATATACCCAGAGCATTAGATGCTAAAAATCTAACAGACTGTATTACCACAATGTCCTCTACAAAAATCATAGAGTCATCATGCTCTCAAATTAGCCAGGGGTCAGCTCTATAGAGAACAGCTCTATAAAGAACTAGGTGTCTGTTTTTTAGTTTTTTTAAATAGTGTTTTTCACATACTGGAAAATATTGATCTATCAGAAATAGAGGAACAATTAATAATTGCACAATTTAGGGTTTAGATCATTCACCTAAGTCAAAGCTGAACGAGATCAGAGCCTCTGCTTTAGTTAATGATATATTGAATATTTAAAAAAAAAAAAAAAATTAAAACCCCAAAAATAAAACTAGGAAGTCATAAAAGACACAAGAAAATAAGCAGCCTTGGCTGCCCAATACTAACATGACTGAGTCTTCTCCATGAGAAGAATACCTAGGTCTCAGACTAAAGGTCAAATTTGACAAAACAGAAATCCACACCAGCAGATCACATTGCAACTGAGACATCTCTTCTGAAGCTCATCAGGTCTTCTGTGCTGTCTCACTCATTTTTGGAGTCCTTGCCAGGTCTTGGCTCAGCTTACTCCACAGTGAGAAAATCCTTGAAACTTCAGTAAAGTTACATAAAATAGTAAAAAACATTCCTTTTGCAACACTAGTTCCAAACATGTACTTATAATCCCATCAGGAATTAGGAAACCTTAAAATGGATTAGGTAAATCATATTTTATGCTACCCGTTATCAAGACATGTTTTTTGGCAGCATTTGTATGAGAGTAGTTTGATGTATTTTCTCCACTAAAAGGGAGAAACCCTCCGGATCAACACACTTCCCACTTACAAATCATATAAATTTATTTTCCATCAAAGAATGTGTCATATGGGATTGAAAAATTAAATTTAATTCCACTTTCCTCATAAAAAAGGACCAAAAGGTGCTTTACCATGTCCCTTGGTTACTTAAAAATTTATTCATTTTGAGTGGAAATGTTTACCAAAAATAGTCTTTAAGTTGTCAAAGATCAGAATGTTTAAAAAAATCACATAAAATCCCCCAAAAAATTAAGCTTTGTTTTTAGATTGTTACTACATCTCTGAACAAATGCTTAAAACTATGCTGACTCACTGTTTTCACATCAGATATACTTATTTCTTCAGAAAAGTCCTGAAGACATGACAGAAAAGGAATGGCTTCAGTGAGCTATTTTTACTAAAACCACAGTTCCTATGATTCTCAAAAGCACAAAATTCTGGATCATTTACTTGAGCCTCAGTTTTATTCTATGAAGGTATTCACACAGAGATTGATTAATATGAAAGGGTTTATCAAAATGGTAGCTCAGTGCAATTCCAGTGTTGGAACAAAATAGGTGTTGTGTTTGATGATTTGACAACTGACAAAGGAGAAAAAAAAGATTGTTATGTTTAATTTGGTAAAGCTATTAATCTCTTTAAGCTTGTACAATATAATGGTTTATTATATTTTTCCTTTCCAAATGGTCTACATCACTAATAACCTGTTTCTAACTACAACCTTGACAAGGGTAATAAGTCACTCATCAGTTCAAATTCAGTCATTCTCTAATATGCTTTTTATTAAGAGACTGACATTTACTTTAAAGAAATATATATTTACTGTCACAAAATAGTTTCCTGCTTCTAATCATGAATTTGCTGAGACTGTGGGAATAAGCACTAAAACAGTCACAAAAGATAAAATCCATTATGAAATTCCCCCCTCATTATTTTAAAAAAATAATTGTTATTCCAGTGTATGTAAGAGACTTGGTTTTGTCATTTGTATTTTTTCATGGCAGATTCTTAAACTAAAAGATCAGAGGATGTACTGGCCTTAGTCAGCAGTGCTTGAGAGATTCTTTTTGTAAAATCTTTCCTTTTCTCCCATCCTTCCAGAAACATTCTCATTATATCCGCTTTCAATCTCATTCCTCAGAAAAGATTCTACATTGTTTCTGAGACAAGTCTGGAAAATCTCCAGAGATGAAGATTCTACCACTTTTCTCTGTGTGTTCTTGGAAGAAATGTCCAGTCCAAGTTATTCAACTTGCAGCTTGCAGGTTTTGTCCCTTATGTTGCCTGCCACAATCAAGAACAGTGTGCTTAAAAGACCCCTTCAAGCAATTTTAGGCTGCTGTAAGTTTATTTACCATTTAGCCTCTTGTTTTCCAAACTAAACAAGCCCAGCACTCCTCACAACTTTTGTGCATTGGGTCCTGTCCTCTGCAGCTTGCTGACATCCTCTTGAAAAGGGTTGTCATGTCCCAAACCCTCCCACCTGCTGCACTCTGCAGCAGTTGACGTGTTCAGAAGGGGCCAAAGGAAACCTTTTAAATGTGCCTGACACCACAGGCTCAGTCACTGCTTACTGAAGGATTGCAGCTTTGGGAGTTAGGTAGAATAGATTTCAGGATGTGACAGAGGCAAAATGAAATGTATATACAACTTACATGAGGAAAACACAGAGAAGATGATAATAAAAAAGGGGTAAAAGACTGTCACTATGCCTATAAGAACAGGAAAAAGGATGAACAAATAGCCAGGATTTTTTCCAGTGTACCACTGATTAAGCCTCAAAAAGTTCCTTTCCCTTAGACAGAGTGAAAACACTGCTTTCTGTGGAGCCATTTGTTACATTTGTTGGCTGTAGTCTCAGCAATCTTCTTTTCTTCTCCTGCATAATTTGGATTAGTAAACAAGCTCCTTTAAAAGCATCACATGTCTGTGTGTTTCTGGTACCCCCTTTTTGCATGGCGAGGCAGTTGATACTGCAGTACTGAGTTAGCACAAAGTCAGAGCCACACCAGGAGACCTCGTTTAGTATTCAGTGTGAAAACACTCAGCCTGTGAGTGCTGCTGCTGGGCCTTCAGCTGCCACTGCTCCTTGCCTTCGTGCTCCTACCTGAGAACCAAAACATCACCAAAGACCCATTGCTGGGTTTCATTTTTCTGCAGTAGCAGGCTAGGTGTCATTATGACTTTGATATTTGACATTCCCAACAGTCAGTGGGAGGTTTCCTAAAGCTCTGCATTATGCTGAGAAATGCTTTACGCTGCTGACATCAAACTTCCCCTGGGAATTGTAGTCTAGCTAAAGACAGGCACAGAATGCAAACTGGAGATGGAAAGAAAACTAGATTTCCCAGAAAGTTAAATAAAGTGTGTAATAAAAACATATCCTAAAAAAATTAGTTGCAAATAAATCATAGTACATGAAAGACATTTTTAATGTAGTTCTTTATAAGTCTCATTATAACAAAACATTAGCAGAAATCACCATTTCTGTATATGAAAGGCATGTTAAAATGTTTTCACTTGTCAATTTTTACACTAACTCTATAGGTTTGGAAAAAAGACACTGTATCATAAAATTACCCTTTTTGGCTTTTCAGATACATTTTTACCAAAAAAGCTTTCTTCTTCTTTAACACCTTCAGATTATTCTGCTTTATTATGTCAGAGAATTGTGTAATTATGCTCTGTGCAGCGCACACCTGATTCAAATGCTGAGAAGATGTGAATTTATTTCATTTAAGACTGAAAAGAAAACCATTTTCATACAAGTACATATAAATAATTAAAGTAATGAAATGAAAGAATATTTCTGTGAGAGTTTGCATATGATACCATTATACATACCTGTGTTTTAGTGCTCTAGAAACAGTTTGGAGAGGAAAAGGTCGCAAAAGTAATGACAGAAATGGCAGAAAAACCAGAGTAACTGCAAAGAATTTGCCTATCTTATCAACTCGTCCTAATGCTGGGTCAGTTTTCTCTATGTCTTGTTTCTTTTCTATGCAAGGTCTAAAAGAGTATTATATTAACAACTTCTTATCAAGGGCTTGTTTACCTATTATAAATAAGGAAAGAACACTTACATTGTACTCAGCTGTGCTATCACTGACTTTTTCCCAGGTAGGAGACTGGCATAAAAATCTGGACAAGCACCCAACTGCTTAAACTCTAGAGGCAGTGACACACTCACAACAGCTGTACAGCAGCTGCAGATAAGTTGTCCTTCCCATGGTTGCCTTTTGGCCTTGCTCACTAATCTTGAAATTGTGTTTTGACTAGAAATTTGAGGCAGCTTTATAAATGCTCCATAGAAAGAATAGAGACCCTTTGAGGAGGAGGAGTTGCCCTTTGTAGCAAAGAGCAGCTGGAACAGATGCAGCTGTGATTGGGGACAGATGATGAGGGCTTTTACTGGAGTATCAGCAAACTAGAAAGTGTGAGCAACGCCCTAGTGTTGAATTGGGTAGAAGCACTGGTGACAAGGGGCTAGGAAAACATTGAATTACTGGATGTCTTCTTCAACTCTATTAATTTTTGGCTAGAATTGTCCTCAGGGATACCAGGACCCTCCAACCCATGAGAAAGTCTGGAGAAATGTAGATATACCCTTAACAGAGCAGGATAACCCCAGGAAATGTTTGAGTGAACTAGACATACACAAGTCCATGGGACCTGACAGGATGCATCCTTGAGTATTAAGGGAGTTGGCATTGGAAGACCACTCATGGTCATATCTGAAAGGTTGTAGGAATGGGGAAAGTTTCATAGGTATTGAAAAAAAAGCAACAGCACTCCTGTTTTCAAGAATAAGAAGGAAAATTGAGGAGAGCTGCAGTCCAGCAAGACACAATGCATTCCCTGGGGGGTATGGTGCATGAAAACCTGCTGGAACCCATTTCCAACCATATTAAGCAAAAGTCATTTATTGGGATTGGTCAGCCTAAGTTTGTGAAGTTGAAATACCTGACCAACTACTCTTATATGATGAGGTGACTGGCTCAGTGGACAAGGGGAAACCAGTGGTAGTTGTTTATCTTGATTTCAGAAATATTTTTGATACCATCTCTCATGACACTCATAACAAATTCTCCCTTTTCTCCAGATTTCTTCTCACCCTCTCAAAGATATTTATATACTGACGTGCTAAGATTTTATCCACAATTTATAGAAATGTGGAGGAATTATTTCCTGTCAATTTGATTTTGCCTATTTTGTTTAGTTCCTCCCTTGCCCTCATATTCATCTATGACCATATTTAAAATGGACATTGACAGATGTGATAGACTATACATTTATTTTGTCCACAACTTCTGTGTGACTTTTAGCTTGTATTTATAGTTGCTGTACACATATAGCATGCATCAGAAGAACTGAGAATTGGGATGGCACAATAGAGTTGACAGTAGAAAGATAATCAAGAAAACAGATATTTTTCAACAGGCACTAGAGTACTATGAGCTCGCCAATAAAATCCAAAGTCAGAGCAAGGCTGACATATACAGAATTTCTGATACTGAAATATCAATAAGGCAGCAGCAATGTTTTAAGAAATACTTCAGATTTTTTAAATTAATAATATGTGCCTAATATGTTTTTATCTGTAAAATAAAAGCTGCATTAATTTTGAAAATAAAGGAAGTCTTTTGTGTTCAAACGTTACAGCTCTTTGCCTTGCACTGTAGAAACTGACTTGTGCTCAGTCACATCACAGATGTTGAGCTCATATAATGATCCCACACACCACATTATGCAGATTACTTTGTTACGCTTAACACCCTGACTGAACCATACACATCACAGAAAATCTCAGAAGAAACACTTTTTTCATTTGCAAACTTCTGGAGGTGGGTGGCATTATAATCAATGGAGTGAAAAATATAGGAGAAGCATAGAAAAATTGGAAAGTTTTAAGAGGCTGGTGTTTTTAAGATAGTAGAAAATAGTCTAGTTTTCATCAGCTTCATCTTAAAAGTTGTAAGGAGATCAGTGGTGTGGAAAAATAAAGTCCTATGTAAACAATTCCCCAAAGTAAATGGGCTATAGAAAATCTCCTTGGAGTTTTTTAAGATTCATCTGGAAAAAGCCATGACTGACCTGGCCTTGTGCTGGCCATGGCCCTGAGGTAAGAAATTGGAGGAGGTGCTTCCAGTGGTACCTTCCAGCCACGGAACATCTGTGATGCAATGAAATATGCCTGACCACTGTAAGCCATTGGCACCATCTAGGAAAAAATAAAACAAGAAGTGGCAATGACTGGAAGGAGCACAAGGGTGGGAATGGGCTCCAAAACACTTCGAGCATATCTCTTTGTTTTCCTAACTGTTTTCCTATGGCTCAAACTTCCTGTCTAATTAAATCAGAGAGAAAAATGACTGCAATTAATGAGAGCCTTACATAACTTCATTACCAAATCCAACAGAAACGAGGTAATTTAACTTTGATGAACAGAGCTGTCTATAACCTGTTGTACAGCTGTTCATGCTTTGCTTAAAGGAAAAGAAGAAAAATGCAGTTGCTGCTTCTGAAAGGCCAAGTCTTTAACTTCTTGTGTTCCAGCCTACTACTATAGGATACAAACTATGACAAACATAATTTCAACTATAATATATCCTGAATTGAATTTTCAGCAGTGTCTTCTGAACAAAACTATGAATTTTGTCACAAGTATTAATTAAATTCAGCCTAAGAACACAAATTCCTTTGGAAATTTTCCTGACAACACACAATATACACAACAGAGTGATTTTCATACAAACAAAGTAATGTTTAAAAATAGGTTCAGCCTTTCTCTTCTGATGGAGACTAGTGCTTAATTACTTAAAAAGTACCTAAGCTTCTGTTGAAAAGCAAAACTGTAGCCATTTAGGAATATTTAATACTCCAGGAATACAGCAAAGAGTAACTGCTGACACCCTTGCCACTTTTAGAACAGCCTTTAGGAAAAGGCGTGTCTGTCAGTACTTTCAGCGTCCACTCTATCCAACAAAATGCAAATTCTACAGTTTCTGATCTCTGCCTGTTGTCTGCGATCTCTAAAGGTGAAATTAAAATCAACAGTGGTTTCCAATCAAATTATAAATATTATCTTACATTATGGTAGATCAAGAGCTACTAATTCTCCTATTTGTAGAAATGCAGCTTGTCACTCTGAAACATTACAAGAGCTGATCTAGGAAAGAAAAAATATTTAAAGTGTGATCCAAAGTCTACTGAAGTCCAAAAAAGTATCTGGAAATATTTCATTTCTTGGCCTAATTTGCATAAGCTGACATTTTATTTCTGGCAGATACTGTATCTGTAAATGTAGAGCACACAATTTAGCCAGTTGCAGGTGCAGTTTTATTTAGCCACTAGGTACTAGTGATAATTACACCTGAAAATAGTTCTATACTGACTTTTCATTAGTACTTTTGAAAAGTAATGTCATAGAGCACAATTTTTATTTTTATAAAAATTTAAAGACATGATCAGGTCTCAATAAGTGAGCTTTCCCCCCTCTTTTATCCAGAGAGTCTCTGTACAGTGAATTTGTCAAGGCATGAGTATCAGATATTCAGATAGTAATCTCTGCAAATATTTATTCTTTCTATAAAACAAATTTCCGAATAATCCAAGTTTGTGTTTAAAGCCAGTACATTTTCCTACACACTTCACCATCAGAACAGTGTCCATATTCACTTCTTCCTATGTAATTTTGCCATATCTTATATTTGAAAATGATAAGAGTGTTGTTATTTCTGTATTTTCCACAATTTGAGTACTTTGTGCTTTAAAGTATCAAGTGTCTCACACATTTTCTTGGCATTACTTCTGAATTAAATGTATTCTTCTAAACAAACAGTGAGAGGAGATATGACTACACTCCATAAATACACCATCAGAAGCATGAACTCTGGGAGGAAAAATACTGAAGTTAAAGGATTTTTTTGTCACAGGAACAAATGGTTCTCTCTTAATGAATAAATGTGTGCTTAAATCTAGAGGTTTAATTCTACTTGAGTGAGCTCTGGAACATCTTTTTGAGTGATACAAGGAAGAAAATACATACTTGGTGTTAAAAATTGAGTTTCTATCAGTGTATGAAAAAGATCAAGTAGTTTGGCTGTCTGCAACAACAGGAAAATGTTCTCAGTGAGTCAAATGGCCCTTCCTGGTGTATATTCCTACTCATTTTTACAATAAATATAGTCAAGAAAACTTTAGCCACTGAAGTAGTAGAGCTGTAAAACTTGGAAAGCTCTTCATAATGGGAGACAATTCTATTATTTTTAACCCTATAAAAACTGCTTTGTTGAACAGAATTTCATCTCACACACAGTCAAAATGCTACTTTCTGGCATTTTCTCTCTCAAATGACATTAAACTACACCTGTAGAATCAAGATGGGAAATATTTTTCTTTACTGTTCATCTATTTAGATGAAATGTGTATTAGAACCACACACATTTATCACTGAAGAAGACAAGCATTTGAGAGAATGAAAAAGTCTTTGTCTGATTTAAAATTTTTGTGCTAAATATCTTCCCTAAATGGAAAAAGAATGATCTCAAGTAACCAGGTGTTGTTGGGTTATGGAAATGGCACAACAAACCACCTGGGGAACCTGAGATGGAACTTCAACTAAAATTTCTCTTCTGAGCCTTGTGTTCCAACTGAATTTACTTGGTTAATTTAACATTTAATTTTGGATGAGCCCTCCTCTCCAATGAGAATCAGGAATTTTATGGGGAAAAATGTTTTACATCTTACTCTGCCTTTCAGCCTCTTTGACCTGTCTACTCCTTCATATTCAGGAATGCCCTGATTGGGAACTTGCAGAACACAGGTCCTTTTCACTTGCATACATCCCCACTGGTTGCTTTAATTATTGAAGATATAGTTATTTTTTATGCAGTGCTATTTGATATGAGAAACCCTTCAGAGTGCTCTACACAAAGTTCACTCATTGTTCATGTGACCCAACTTCTTGGAAGTATGTCTTAAGTAAAGGAGGCTGCTCTGTGATCAGGAGAGAAACACCTACACAATACTGTTGTTTACATCTGTAGTTTCCCACAGATCACAAAAATTGACAGTGCTGTGATCATTACTAAATACGATAATCTAGAAAATCATTCTGCTAATTCACTGCACCAGAGCTGCTGTTGAAACCTTTTCATGCTGTTAGACTCTGGGTGTAATGAACAAATCAAAGAGAAGTTGCACATTTCTGTGCAACTGTGATCTGTGAGGTATTTTAAGTCAATATAAGCCTCCAAGCAGAGAAGTTAATTCAACATTTCTAAACAGTCAATCACACAAGAATTCATTAGCAGAGGTCTGGATAAGAACCACTACATGATTTCTGGGATGTTCTTCCTTTCATTATCTTTGCAACAAACAGACTGCCACTAATGGGAAGAAAAAATAGGTGAGAAACTGATTCAGAGTGAGGAATCTTGAGAGAATATCTGGAAGGCCTTTTGAGAGTTAATGGTTACTAGAAATCGTTGACTTGATTGTCCACTATTTCCTGTCTAAAAACTCAGATGTCTTCTGCTTATGGACTTAGAAATACTGATGTGTTCTTAATACATTGCCTTTGTCTATTATGGTAGAGAGCACACTGGTTTTGCTTAAAACTCTGCTTCCACCCATTATCCTCCACCAGAGCAGTTAATTAGCTGCGTAATTTACAAATGCTTACATTTTACTTCAAACTGCACTTAAGGAAGCAATATTTTGTGGGCAGGAATTTGATGTCATTAGAGATCCTCCTTAATCTTTTCTTGATTTGTTTTTCAACTAAATTAGCTGTAAGTTAGTTGGCATGTACATGTAAGGACATGAGGGTGTCAAGAGACATTTTCCTGTGTGTCTAAGAGCTACTAGCAACTCTACCATACTAATTTTACCATAGATGGAGTTAATAATAAATGCAGCATCTGTAAGTCATTAATCTGGATAAGGAAAACATAAATTTCTTGATTGTTTGAGAATATTGAAGAGGTAATGTTTTGTTGGTATGCAGCATTTCTGAAAGAGCAAAAAGGAGTGTAGAACAGCATAACAAGTTGAGTATTTTGATACCCAGCTTACTGATACTTGCATGACTAGGTCACAAGCTCTGAATTTCAGTTCATGAAGGAACATGGCCACTATGATTTCAGGTGAATTATGGAATTAATGTCTGTACTCACAGTTGCTTTGAGTTGTTTCTTCTGCAGGGACACAAGTGGTTTCTTTCTTCAGGCAGCTGTGGACAACACTCTGTGGTGCCCTCCAGAGCAATTGTGCTCTGGGACCAGTTGTGCTTGGGAGACAGATGTTTCCCGTCCAGCAAGACAGAGTAGGAGACAGGGTAGAAAGGATCTAGCTAGTTGGGAGCCTTCTATAGAGCCAAGGACCTCTAGGCAGTGGAGGAGAGGAAAATACATGTATCACGCCAAGGTGGCAGAAGCTAGGTAGGGTCAGGATTTAATAGAGACCATTCAATGTTGTCTCTGAATTGGCCTGAGAGAAAACCTGACAGAAAAAGCCATTTGAATTAAAAGCTCCTTTCAAAGATGTTCACCACAAAGAAAAGGACAGCCTGGGCAGCTCAGCCCAAGCATTCAGCACTATATGGTCCCACCATACTGCCAGTGAAGAAATTCAGCCAGCATGGCTGTAGCCTCCTCTGCACTGTGAGACAGTGCTCAGCAAGCAGATTCCAAGGAATGCAATAATGTTGCTGCTTACATCTTTCCCTGTCTTTCTTCCTTCAAGGAACTGTATCAGCCTTCCCTAATGCATCTGGAAGTTCAGCACTGTACAGCCTGGCACTATTAGCATCCACAGCTCCCTTATTTGGTGTGTCTGGCACGTGTATTTTCAAAGTGCTAAATGCAGTTGCAAGCCAATGACCATTTTTACATCACCACAGAGTTAATTCATCTAGAGAAGCAATGTTAATTCATCTAGAGAAGCCATGCAGGCTGTGAAGCAATAACCCAGCAGGCAACTTGTATGCTTGTCTAAACTTTGTTGTCTAGGTAGGAGGAAAGTGTCATTTTTGTCTCCCACAGATGCAGCCTTCAGTCATCATTGAACTTACTGTGATTAATTTACTGAGAAAAATGTGGTGTTTTGTGTTGCTGTCAAAAGTAGCCCTTGCTATTTTTCTGAGTGCTCAGACACCAGAACTCCCTGCCTGATGATTTGTAGTAGTGTAGTTCATCAGTAAATGAGACTCTTTTTGGCCCCTTTCCCCCTGCACTTTTAGCTGTTAAAAAGAAGGAAGAAAATTTAGGTGCAAAGGGGAAAATCTACTCCAAAGCTGATTAATGGTATTTACAATTTCTCACACGTGGCCCAGATTAAGTCACACACACAGCACATTTAATGTCTGGCTGTGAAAATGTTTATTTACATTTATTCCATTTAGGTGATCCTTCATATCAGCAGTGTGCCTCTGCTGTGATTGAAAGGCCAGGTTTTAATATAGCAGTATGGACCTGCTGGGTGTGGGGAGGGGAGAATGGGATGCTCTATCAGATGGTCTCATTTGTTAATTATTTCAAAATGCATGATGGGCTGACAAGTTTCTGAGTTTGGTTCTGGGGATGAAAAATCTGAAAAGGGCTTGCCATGACATAGATCCTGAAAAGATTTCACTTTCAAATTTTGCAGACAAAACTTGTATTCATCAACACCCCCTTATGAATGATCAACCCGTAAAACCCATGGAGGTGGTTTCAAGCTTCACTCTTTTGTAACAACATGTCAGCCAGAGGGTCATTAGTGAGCAGATTAAAGGAATGCTGTTAGTCAGATTTGAAGGTCTCAGGATTGAAAAGTATGAAATAAAAATCGTAAACGCTGCAGCTGGAGTTATCAAAACTAGAATTTGCCATTATTTTGAAGTACGAGGTGAAAATGGAGAATGTGACAACATGAGAAATGGGAATGATCGTATCTGTGACAGTCTTTTGATCTTCAAAGCACAAAGGGCTTAAATTTTGCTAATGAATCTTGCTAAAATTACTTCATGTCATTCAAACTATGTGGCACAACACTGGAGAAGGGTTCAGGTAATATTAAGGAAAAGGGAGACTTGTTAGCCTTCTGATGATCTTTGCATCTAAGATGACAGGAAAAACAAGCTGCAGTTGACAGGATTTGCACTGACAAGTAAGTTTTTATTGTTTCTCATGATCTTGGTATTTCTTGGGCTTTCAAGAAGCTTTTGGAAATACAGCTTATGTATCTTTCAGAAATATTGCCTTTCAGAGAGATTTAACTTCTCCAGTTCAGTGAGGAAAACATGAATTCTCTGGTATTGAGTAAATTCTACTGCTAGATTTTAAGGACTGTGTTGATTTGCTACAATGATTTGACCTATATCTTCTAATTTTCTTTGTTGAAGTACAACTTTAAACCCGTGCTTAGAGTAAGCAGAGGCACCTGAAAATTGGCCCTTCTCCACAAAATGCTAAAGCAGGGATTTCTGCATGTGACATTTGTGATCACAAGGCCTGCTCAGAGCCCCCTAAATCAGCTCTGCTTTACTGCCTCTTTGTATGGGGCAATCAGATGCTGTTGGCTACAGAGGGCAGTGAGGGAAGAGGGGCTGACCTCAGTAACCTAAGAACAGATGCCTCTGGCATCAGAGCCCCAGCTCATGCAGCACCACCTGCACCCTTTCAAGAGAGGACTATCTGAAATGGGCTCAAACAGAGCAACACTGGGGTTCCTCTGCCCCTCAGGCTAAAGGCAGTGTGCTGAAAGGCCAGTTCCTACTTTCCTGAGCATTGCCTTCTGCCAAAAAGAAGCACCCTGCATATACTCCATATAGTACACTCTCACCAAAGAGGAAGGAGAGGGATCTGGGGTGGGGAAGGGGAGCCATAACCTCACACCATAGGGTTAGGAGGACTTGGGGTAACTGCAATTAGATGCAAGATAGTATATCTTTTCAAGGATAAATGAAACAATCTGAAGAAAATTGCTTCCAGCAGATGGGAAATACAAGTCACAATGAGTGAATGCACATAGCTGTTGTACACTGGCAGCAAAGGTTAGGTTTCAAGACACTCTGAACTTAACAGAAGGTAAGGAAGAAGTATTTTTAAAAAGTCCTGCATCTAACTTGAGTTCTGCATATTCTTGACCTATTTATTTCTAATGGAAATATTTAGAAAGAGGAATTTTCAACATTAAGAGCTTCTGTGAGCTAGAGACCCACCAGAACTACTGTTCAAGAAATTTTATTATCACTGCACAGCAAAGGAAAATGAACTTACATTCTTCCAGTGCATGATAAGACATCTTTTCTGTGGCTAAGACAGAGAGGGAATAAAGAGCTTTTCTGTGGCTAAGACAGAGAGGGAGTAAAGAGCAAACACAGCATCACTGCTATTATTTATTTTCAGCAGCAGCAGTAGCCAGTTCTTTTGGATGAATACAAAAGCAGTCAATATTAAAGACCCAAATAAAAAAAAACCCCTTATTAACTAGGGTTAAAAGGGGTTTTATAAACTACTATATCCAGAAGCTGGGGTTTAGAGTTAGTAAAAAAAAAAAAAAAGTATTTTGTGTGTATTTTTATTTGGATATGAGTTGAGTTTTTCTGTCACAGAATTATATGGTAAATACATAAATGTTTATTGACAAATTTTCTAACTGGTGTCATATTTATCAGCTTTATTTTCTTCTACACGTAAAACAAGATTTTACTGAAATTTATCTGCAACTATTATCACAGGTCCCAAAGGAATTCTTTTTAACATGGTGCCTCAGAACTTTTAATATCACCAGAAGACAGCAAAGGACACTGTTACAGAAAATGCCTAAGAAGAAACCTTTTTTATCAATGGTTGTCTTTAAAAGATTTCATGCATTGATAGAAAATTCTGTTTCCATCTGTCTGTCATGATGGGAACTATTGTCTTAGATGCTGCCTAATAATTATTTGTCCACAAACAATTTTTTTAAGACATAAAACCTCATAATGAAAAAAGGTCACTTAATTTATGC
Source organism: Rhadina sibilatrix (assembly GCA_013400275.1). Lineage (NCBI taxonomy): Eukaryota > Metazoa > Chordata > Aves > Passeriformes > Phylloscopidae > Rhadina > Rhadina sibilatrix. Next base: position 657,903 of record VWYO01009982.1, read on the forward strand.
TATTTCTAATGCCTTCAGGTAAGGCAGGGAAGGGCTTATCCAAGCCTCAACAAGTTGCACTAAGCTTTGGCAGCTGTTTCACAGATTTTTCACTCATCAAACGCGTCAGAAAAAGTCCATTCAAACATAAAAATGAAGACATAAAGCTCCTCCTTTTACTGAGAAAAAAACAAGGAGCTCTTGAGTAAATGATGAGAGAAAACAAGGCAAGGCAGGAGGACCCCTTAAGAAGGAAGAGCTGCAGATCAAGCACAACTGAGTGAATGAATCCTGCAGGAGAGGGCAGAAAGCTGGAATAACAATCCCAACTCTTGGCTGAAAGCCTCAAGTCTCTGATGCCAAATATCTATATCTTTTGAAATTCCCCAATCCAGAATCCCAGCCAATACAATAATCACATGTTTGGACCGGACTGCAAATTCCCAATGCTTTATTAAGCTGTGCTCATTTGACCTTTAACACCTAAACAGCAGGTTACAACAAATGGAAGACTTCCTATCTTGCCATTGCCAATCAACATTTCCTGCCAGGGCTGGTGACTGGGAATTGTTTGCACATGGATGCATTCAGAAACCCAACACAGGAGGCGAAGCCACTTGCAGTGTGACATCAGTCCTAACAGTACCTGAGTAAGAGCAAGAGAATGGTCACAGTAATATCATGTTACTGTATCAGTGATCAGATAGTGGAATGAAGTGAGTTAAAATACAAGAGACCTATAATGTGTTGGAGAGACTACAGAATCCACATCTCATGATCAGTCAGGCAGCTAGAGCTGGAAAATTAGAACATGATTTGTAATAACTCAAAAAACTGAAATGTGCAAAATCAGCAAGAATTTTAAATTGGTTGATTTATTTTTTACTGCTTTGATCATTTATTTACTTTTTTTTTTCTCTTTATATATGTTTAATTATATTTTTTGTGAATCTGTTCAATTTATATTTGAGTTATTAGAAGAATAGGTAAGAGAAATAGTTGAATGCTAGTGCTCTTAACATCTATAAAAATACTCTGTAACAGCTACAGTTTTGAATGATCTCAGTAATGAGCTTACGGTGAACTTTTCTAAGAATAGCATGTTTTAAAATGAGACTAAGAAAAGGTAAGAGAAAAAAGAAAGGAATGCAAGTTTTTTCTTTTTTACATAAGAATGTAGAATGCTTTACTTTCTAAACAGAGAAAATAGAAAGTGGTGAAAAAAAATCCCCTAAATTATAAAAATGAAAAATTTGGAAAATTTAGAAGCTCATAATCTACACTCCCTGCTATCTATTGTATTCTTTCCTTCAGTGCAATCAAGGACTTTCCAGACTGCAGGAAACTGCACAATCCTCTTGAGCCTTTGGAGTTTCCCTGTCATACCTCAGATGTGGGTTTTATCTGCTGCCTCCAGGGTCTCCTGTGAAAAGCAGGCTCCAGTTCTTTGCTTCTATCTGCAGTCTGTGGGCTGCAAGAGCCCTTCCAGAACCAGTCTCAGCTACTTCCAAGAGAAAGAACAATCTGAATTGGAGGGACTGATCGACTTGCTTTTTGAAGGCACAAAACACACAAACTGAAAAAAAAGTCCCAACAAATGGATGGTCTCCATTACATCCTGAAATCCCTTGGATACAATTTGCATTGTTGTCCAACATAAATAATCCTTGTAATTCCCTATTATCCATGCACATGGAGAGGTTAGAAAACAAAATCTGTGTCTTCTTCCTTATAGTAAAACTTTATAGGAAAAATTTTAAGATAAGAAATAATAACTATTTACTGAGAGGATGATTTGTCTAAAATGAACATTTTCCTCCTATTCCTTGCTGATGATGATTTATACAATAAACTGAGTTGAATTGCTTTACTTCCATCATATGCATCTGATAAATTATTTTTTATTTCTCACCCACGCTGTTATCTTTTAAAAAGGCAGCATATCCCTAAGAGCAAAGAAAACTAATGTAGTAAAGCTTAAAATAAAAATTGAACCTTTTTTGTATATTTAAGTATTCTATTATTGGATCAAATATGCTATAAATCATAGCATATTTCTGTGGACATTATTGTTATGCATGGTCTTGGAGAGACCAGAAAGAAAGAAAATTCAGCAGGGCTTAGAGGTAAAGCAGCCTGAAGCATATCAATTCTTTTGCCTTGAAATTTGTTTTCATTCAATAGTAGAATACCTGCAGAAACTGCACAATGTTGTCTTTAAGAACTGAATTGTTTGGAACTGGAGATTAAGCTGGCCATGGAGTGGGGAAGAAGAATCCACTCACATAGCTGTGAAAATGTCTCAGATGCTTTTCCCCTCCTTTCAGTTTTTATTAAAGTAATTTCAACTTTAACTAAGGGTCATTTCATCAAAATTAGTTTTGACAGGCTCTTAGTAATAGCACTTAGAAGTACTCTGAAGTGTGTCATTTCCAATGAAGGACTCTCAGATTCCAGCACATCCAAGTTATCGGCACAGCACGCTACATCTCCCAGCAGAGCCATCACCCTCCAGCTTGATGACAGCCTTGATAGGATCAGGAAAGAATCGTGGAGGGGTGCACCTTGAATGCAGTTTCTGTTCTCCAGGCTGCCTTGGTTTTCACTGCTGCCTGCAATCTCACTCATTGCAAGCCTCAGTCAAGCATAGTGTACAGCAGGATAAATGAGTGATGGAAAGACATGCAAAATGTTCTGAGGGATAGTGGAAGGTATTGGGGAATGTTTCCCAATACAGGAGACACTGTAGTACAGAAGAAGTAAGCTGAGAATATCTGGAATGGCATGCAGAGTTGGTGTCCAGGCAAGCAAGAAGAATGGATGGAGTAGGAAAAAGAGGACTCGTGAAAGCAGCTTATCAAGGAACAGCAGGAGGACACAGAAAAGAATAAAGAACAAAGAAACATGGGGTTAAATGAAGACTAAAGCTAGAATGAACTATTCTGAACTGTTCTGTAAGGTAGAGAAACAGACTTTTCAGACACATGTTACATAGGCATAGATTGTTTTTGTCAAAGGGTAAAACCTAATAAGCTTTATTTTCCTTTGTACTACTTTTGCAGCTTCCTTGAAAACTTTTTTCACTCTTCCAAAAATCACAAGTGAGAAATTGCCCAACATGACTTCACATGTTGGCTCAGTAGGTGTTCTTTTTGATGCTGGGGCTGCTTCAGCTCCTGCCAATGCAATATCTGCTCCTAAAGTTCAGGCTGATGCCCTAAATCCTTGTGCTTTGTCATTCCTTACTTAGTCTCCTTTTTGCCCTCTGCTGCAGATGCCAGAAGATTTCTCCACATAGATTTCTCTAGTAAGATTTCTCCTCCAGTGGACCTCAAAAAGACAGAACCAGAGGAACTCCAATGCTATCCATGCATGATTTGACAAAGTGCTACACAATAGATACTTCAGCATCTTTTTGCTTTCCATCTCCTTCAGTGGCAAAAAAAAAAAAAAAAAAAAAAAAAAAAAAAATTATCTCAAAATGCAAAAAGCCCTTTGTAAAGTAGAATCTCATGTGGGTCAAATTATTTTGCTACACCATGACCTCTTTTATCAGGTAAAGAAAAAGTTCTCTGGCAGTTTCCCTAATGATCTTCAATTACGACAACATGAATTCTTAAATATTGCACCATTAAGAGTTGCAAGTTTTGAATCAGATTTGGAAGTGCTTCATGCTTCATTCTAACGTGACTTCATATGCAGAATCTCCTTCAGGAACCACCAGGGCTCAGGTCCTGTCTGGTCAACGATTGCAGTTGCACAAAGTGCTGCCAACTTTTGAAAATTCTTTGACACCTTTCAATAGTCCAAGCCAGGGGGGTGATTGTCAGCTCTCCACGTGGGCTGCCTGGGTGGAACTTTAAAATAGCTTGAGCATTTGTTTCTGGTCTGCTCTTGTCAAGATTGATTTGTGTGTGAAACTCCCCAGTTCTTAGCCTGTATGTGTGACACATTTCTCCAGGCAAGTGCTTTGAATGATCTGCTTCACAAACATCCATAGGGATTTCTTCAGATTCAGGGAGAGCAGCATGAAGCCTCACCTTCTGGAGAAACTGGGCAAAATCCTGGTGATCATTACCAGGGTTTGTGAGTACCCAAACAGGATGAGGGGATTTTATTTCAGGTGCTAACTTTTCACAGAGGCCAGGACAGGATATTCTACCCAACAGTAGGTAGTATAGAGGATGGTATAACAGTCCAGTCTTTTTATTACTTTTTTGGAAATTAGCTCGTGGCAGTGCTGGATTCTGAGTATATGACAGTCAAATTAATTATTTCAAAGTAATTGAAGGCAAAATTATTCCAACAGTTCCTCTTTGAATTTGGAGAGCTTTCCCTGGGAGTCCAGAATTATATTTTGAATGTAAATCAATGTGTTTCTCATGACAGAAGCACAGTTTTATTCATGTTTATTAAGGAAAAATAAAGACATGGAATGTGATTCAGTTTCATTTTGAAGCTTCAGATGGAATTAATATAGATAGATATTATATCCCTTCATTCCTGGAGGAATTCTATGTAATTCTCAATAAACCTGATAATTTTTGTAACTTGCATTTCTTACATTGGACAAAATTTTCATTAAATGCATGTAAACCCTCTAAGCACTCTCTCCAAATTGGTGCACCAGGGACTCATTTCAGCCTTCCACTCATTCCACACACACTTACAGCACTGTCCTGTCCAGGGGAGAGCATGTTATCCCCAATGAAGAGTTAATAAAGGATTGCCAGTTCAGATACAGATCTATTTCACTAATATTTATGAGTGATTGTGTCTGATGAAGAAAAGTTTTCTTCACTGTCTTCCTTATATTCTTAGAGCCATCCCTGGATAAATGACAGGAAATTAGAAACAGCTGGTGTGTATGACTCTACAAGACATAAATGCCATATGTGCAGGGTAAGTCTTGGTAGGCCCAGTTATTGTTTTCCATTGAATAGATTTGTACAAAGAGGGATGATTTTCTATTTCTAACACAACACTTTGTGTTTCTGTGGACCTAAAGGAGCCCATGGGCCACTGTCCTACATAGTACAAATTCAGTAAAACTTGCAGCATTTTCTGAAAACATTGTAATGCAGGAGCAAGGTTAATACTAAGTAGAAGAATTATCACTATCATGTTACACAGCTTGGATTCTGAGCCTACACAATTCTCCAGAGGCCACACAAGAAATGTGTTGCAAAACCACAAATTAAAACAGGTTTTCTGAACCCTCTACAAAAGCCTTACTCACAAGGCAATTCTTTCAGGTTTTCTGTTTTTCATCAACAGTTCATGGCTTGTAAGTACTGAAGAAGTGTGCAGTTTACAAGTCAGGATTTTCCTGCCTAACACTTAATAATGAAAGGTGATGCTTACAAAAGGCCAGCCAAAAAATAAATAAGTAAAGCATGTGATGACAGAAATAATCACTGGAGATAGAGAACTCTGGCACTAGACAAAAAAATCCTGCCAGTGAATCATCCCATTAATACAAATACACATGCTGTGCTTTGATAAAGCCTCTGTGTGTAGGTATAACCTTATTCCAAAACATACATTATTCAAACAAATTATTTATTTAGATATAAGGAGAAAGGCAACTGAATGTAAAATTGAATGTGAGGGATTTTGTGGTTTTTTTTTAATTTTTAGGCTGCCAGGTAAACTAAATTGTCTCCAATAACCAACAGATTATCTTATTTGAAAAAAGTGGCATATGGGTAAATATAGCTTTATGAATTTTCTTTACACATTAAATAAAAATCCTATTCTACAAAATAGAAAAAAAATATTCTACAATAGCTTCTGCTTTTATTCTGACATCTCCATCTTCCTATCGCTTTGAAGCTTCTTTCACTTCATCACCTCTGGGACAGATGTGAAAAAGTAGCACGGAAGAGACAGTGCCTGTGAAGTGAAGCGTAACAAGCTTCAGTAATTTTCTCCAGGAAAATGAGGGAGACCTGAAGAACTGAAAGAAACTTGAAAAGGTGAGACAGGCTCAGACAGCAACCATAGGCCTCTTCTGGTTGGTTGATTATGGAATATATTGCTAAATAAACAGCACCTTTCCAGTAATTCAAGAACGTGTAAGGCATTGTTTTACACAAATAAGTCAGGAATAGAAAGCTCTGCTGTCTCTTTTACCCACACTCAGCCTCTTGAGGTGTTTCTGAGCCTTTGCTGTCTTTCATCCATGTTTTTGCTACGTGTGTTTTTCTCCTTGTGCTCCATTTGTGCCCTTCTATCACTTCTGAAGGAATTCAGCTAACATTATAGCACTTACATGAGGCATAATCAAACGGAGACCTACCTGGTCTTCCTCACTGTCCTGAGGCCTGCCTAAGTGGTATCAATTCCCTCAAAACCAAGCTCATAATGACTTGCATGAAACTAGACAGCTGAGAAGACACAAATAGTGTACTGTGAGAGGAACTGAATTCAAAATGCTGGCATGCCACAGCTTAGCTGCAGTTTCCAAGTACTGATTCTATGGTGACTAGGCTGGGGGTCTCAGAGAGGATCCCTTCTTTCCTTCCGGCTTCCTTTGTACCATGTGTCCAGGAGCTGAACTTGCATAAATGAAGGTGGAAGCACAATTGCATTCACCACCTGCTCCCTACCATCCCCATTAAATTTCCCCAAACAGCAATTTTTGCACAGACTTTAGAGGAGGCAGTCAACCAAGTCCACAGGCACCCAGAGAGGGAGAGAAAACAAGTCTCAGAGATCATGAGGCTGTCTATTTTCAGAAAAATAAAGGTCTTATCTATTTTTTTGTCTGCTTATCACAAAGAAGCGGCAGACTGCAAATCTGTGTACCACAACAGGGTACTCAAACACATACCAGGTCAGGTTTTTCTAGCACATAATGAAGAGAACTTTGATGGCACTTTAATTTTGCTTCATTCTTTGTGTAAACAGACAGCTGTAAAGGGGCCAGTCTGCAGCAATTCATCACAAATGAACAAAACAGGTTGTTTCTTTAGGGCAAGGTTCTTCACACAGTTTATAAAACATTTATGTTTGGACCTTTTAATTCAAACATTTTTAGTAGGGTGTGATCCTAAGACAGTGAGTATTGCCAGAAGCAGGTCACTTAACTTAGAATTCAATTTATTTGTTGACCTGGGGTGAGACAGGGGAGGACAAGGAATCACTTTTGATAAGCTTGAGCTGTGCCTGTAGGATCCTGTCTTAAAACTGCTGCTTATTTTTAGCTGTCACCTGAGGGAAAACTTAAAGCTTAACACTTGGCTTTAAGGCACAACAAACTTGGGGTTTATTTGCTTAGTGTGGAAAGTACATTTAGGAGTCTGCTACACTTCTCATTTTCCTAACTCTATACCCTGTCCTCCCCTGAAATGCTTTTCAATAGAGACACCCTAGGAAACCAGTGTTTTTATATGATTTAAAATTATTCTTAGACTGTATATCAAAAATATGAAACATCCACTTCCATTATTATTTTATTATGAGCTCAATCTTGATGTAATAACACCTCATTCTAAAATCAAATTTGTTGTCATATGCTTTGGATTTTACAGATTATGTGGCAGTGGTTCTTAAGGTATGCCAACTCTCTTCACATTTAAAAACATTTGAAGTCTTTCATCATTTTTGAATTAAAAAAAAAAAAAAGGAGGGCATATCATGCATTTCAGCCAAAATAGCTCTGAGAATAACAGAGGTTAAAACCAAAATTAGTTATTTCTACTTTTACCTCTTGCTCTGGCTTGAGAAGTTATTGTTTCGCATAATAAAATTTATTTTGCAAGTCAAATTAGGAAGTAAATAAATAGATTGAAACAAGTAATCAATAAAACTAGTTCATAAAAAACAAACCAACCAAACAAAATAAATATTATATAAATCAAATATTTATTTTGTTGTTACAACACATACTCCATGACCATTTGCTGAACATGCTACAGTTTGTCCAGGCCCTTCTTGCACCAAAGAGACCAAAACCAGGCAGAGCAGACCTGATCTGTCTCACCTGCCTTGACCTGTTGGAAATGGGTCAGGCATAAAGGGTTATAGTGACTTGAGTGACATCAGATTGGTGGCCTGTCACTAGTGGGGTTCCACAGGGCTCCATCCTTTGCCCTGTGCTCTTCAGCATCTGCATTAACAACATGGATGCAGGACTGGAAAGGATAGATGATATAAAATGGGGAGGAGCTGTCAACTCTCTCAAAGGCAGGGAAGCCCTGTAGAGAGACCTCAAAAAATTAGAGGGCTGAGCAATCATCAACCATATGGAGTAGAAAACCGGAAAGCCCCAGGTCAACTCTGGATGTAGGTACAGATTGGGAATGAGATGCTGGAAAGCAGTGCCATGGAAAGGGATCTGGGAGTCCTGGTCCATGGCAAGTTGGCCATGAGTCAGCAGTGCCCTGGTAGCCAGGAGGGCCAACCCTGTCCTGGGGGACATCAGGCACAGCATGGCCAGCTGGGCAAGGGAGTGGATTGTCCTGCTCTGCTCTGAGCTGGGGCAGCCTCACCTCCAGTGCTGGGGGCAGTTTGGGTGCTTCAATATAAGAAAGGCATTAAATTACTAGAGAGCATCCAAAGGAGGGCAGCAACGATGGCGAAGGGCCTGGAGGGGAAGCTATGTGAGGAGCAGCTGAGGTCACTTGGTCTGTTCAGCCTGGAGAAGAGAGGACTGAGGGGAGACCTCACTGCAGTTGCAACTTCCTTGTGAGGGGAAGAGGAGGGACAGGCACTGATGTCTTGATGTCTTTGGTGATCAGTGACAGGACCTGAGGGAAGGACCTGGCCTGAAGTTGTGCCAGGTGAGGTTTAGGTTGAATATTAGAATAAGGTTCTTCTCCCAGAGGATGGTTGGGCGCTGGAACAGGCTCTCCAGGGGATTAGCCACAATATCAGCCTGACAGAGTTCAAGAAGCTTCTGGAAAATGCTTTCAGGCATTGTCACATGGTGTGAGTCTTGGGGATGGCTCTGTGCAGGGCCAGGAGTTGGACTGGATGATCCTTGTGGGTCCCTTCCAACTCAATATTCTGTGATTCTGTGAAACAGCTGTCCCAATGCAGCCTGTGCAGCATGGGCACGCTGCTGTCTCATGTTCATCTTGTTCTCCATCAGGACTCCCAGGCAGAGCAGACAGCCACTCAGCCCTGAGCTTATGCTGGTGAATGGGGTTGTTCCTCCGTTGTACCTCCTCCATGGGGTATTCAAGGCTTTGTATTTACTGTTGTTAAAGTTTGTGAAACTATTCCTCCCAGTGTGCAGAACTTGGAATTCCCCGTTGCTAAACTTCAAGAGATTCCTTCCGGCTTCATGCTCCAGGCTGTCAAGCTCCCTGTGAAAGACAGGACATTCAACTTGTTAGTCCATTAGTGACCTCCCTGCCCTGGCTCTGCATTATCAGTCAGTGTGGTAGAGTGCACTGCCCCATTGCACGGGTCATTCATGATGTTAAGCATGATCAGACCCTGGGGCACACCACTAACACCTGACCTCCAGCTGGGCTTTGTGCTGCTGTTGACAACAGTCCAGGCCCAGCAGTTCAGCTACTTTTCAATCACTGTCTGCTCATCTACCCTATACTTCATTGGCTTGTCTAAGAGGGAGGTTATAGGAGGCAATGTTGAAAGCCTTTCTAAATTCAAGATGAACAGCATCCAGTGCTCTGTCCTCACCTACCAAGCCAGTCACCAAATTGTGTCACACTCAGGCCCCATTTCCCCTTCTTAAACCTATGCTGACTACTCCCAAACACCTTTAGAGTGCTAGCATAGTCCTTTTGATGTTGTTAAGAATCCATATCTCTGCCTGTAACTGCAGCGACAGAATCTCTGCTTCTTTCCCATGTGACGTTTCCCTGTAAACTTCTTCAGATAACAAGACNGCTTATGCTGGTGAATGGGGTTGTTCCTCCGTTGTACCTCCTCCATGGGGTATTCAAGGCTTTGTATTTACTGTTGTTAAAGTTTGTGAAACTATTCCTCCCAGTGTGCAGAATTTGGAATTCCCCGTTGCTAAACTTCAAGAGATTCCTTCCGGCTTCATGCTCCAGGCTGTCAAGCTCCCTGTGAAAGACAGGACATTCAACTTGTTAGTCCATTAGTGACCTCCCTGCCCTGGCTCTGCATTATCAGTCAGTGTGGTAGAGTGCACTGCCCCATTGCACGGGTCATTCATGATGTTAAGCATGATCAGACCCTGGGGCACACCACTAACACCTGACCTCCAGCTGGGCTTTGTGCTGCTGTTGACAACAGTCCAGGCCCAGCAGTTCAGCTACTTTTCAATCACTGTCTGCTCATCTACCCTATACTTCATTGGCTTGTCTAAGAGGGAGGTTATAGGAGGCAATGTTGAAAGCCTTTCTAAATTCAAGATGAACAGCATCCAGTGCTCTGTCCTTACCTACCAAGCCAGTCACCAAATTGTGTCACACTCAGGCCCCATTTCCCCTTCTTAAACCTATGCTGACTACTCCCAAACACCTTTAGAGTGCTAGCATAGTCCTTTTGATGTTGTTAAGAATCCATATCTCTGCCTGTAACTGCAGCGACAGAATCTCTGCTTCTTTCCCATGTGACGTTTCCCTGTAAACTTCTTCAGATAACAAGACACAAAAATTTGCAAAGAAATCTTTTGTGAAAGGGAGATCTGGGGATAAACTGGAATTTGTCAAGAAGGTGTCCAATGACTTAGAAGAAACCTGCTTTTGGTTACAGCAGAAAAGTTACTTCTACATAGAGTAACAAGAGTAAATTCCTCTAAGAAAATCACGTTGTCTTGAGATCAGGAGCAAATCTGCAAGTTTTGAAATTTTAATAACAGGCTGTCACACAATTTGTGGTCAATGCATCTCTCTCATCTTACTACCAAAATAAACATTTATCCCAAACCATTTAAAAACATCAATCAGTTTAATATACTTACTATTTCCCCCTTTGCAATGGGGCAATTTCTGAACCACCATGCATGTTTTCTGTTAATGTTTTCTAGTTCAGCAAGAGATGGTAACAGTTGGTTATTCTCCAACAACTATGATTCTTTAAGTAGAGAAAATGTACAATTATGGAGTAAAAACACCAATACATATGAAGCATGATATACTACAAAATTTAAAGTAATATTTGCAGAAAGCAATGGAAATTGGGAGATACAATGGATGCTAAGCAAAACTGCTCCCTAAGAAAAAAACATACTTTTAAGACCAGTTCTTCACATAAATCAAGACACTGCAGAGATGTTTAAATATTAAAACTATAGAGGTTCAATAACATATAATGAGATCTTTGGTCATGAAACTTTCTTCTCATTTTTAAGTCAGGCAAGAAATCACACACAGTAAGTAGTACAGACACACTGAAATATTACAGACTCTCATAAATCAGTTTATTTTTTGTTTGCCAACTAAATAACATGCCTAAAAGCACACTTTTTCTTTATGTTCAAAAATGTCTCCTGTTTCAGAGGCTTAGAATTATGCTCTAAGAAGTACCTATATTCTGACTGGTTTGTTTACTATACTCAAGTTTCATTCCACGTGCCATCTTGCACAATTTTTACAATGCTTATTCCTTACGTGAGAGCAGGCAGAACACCACAAACTATGGAAAAGCAGCTCCTCTCCCACTTTCTGTTGATTTCATGGATGCTATAGAGTAGATCTGCTCACAGTAGCTCTGATCAAGGCTTGTCTAGAAATCAATTGCTGCTTGCCTGCAAACCCTGAGACAAATCTGTCCAGCAGAGAGGAGGAAATGTCAAGAGGCTAAAAAAATCTAATGGAAGTGAAACACTTGTACAGACCAGTTTGGTTCCAAAGGGAATCTGGAAGCCTTTCCTTACAGCAGCCCGTGAGTGATCTGCTGAGGAGGAAAGAGGCTGGCAGCCAAGCTGGCCCAATAGAAGGAAGAAAGATATTTAATATTCTTTGAAAGCTTTATTAGTGTTGACACATTTCCACAGGGTGTTTCACCTTCAGCACATCAGCATTTCTATGATAAAAATGTACTTGCATGGAAAATTTCTGCTGATGCTAAAGCAGGTGGCTCTGACTGCATCTAAATCTGCTCTTTCCCCTTGCTTTCAGAAGGATTTAGAACAGAACCTGAACAATTTGTTAGATCAAAACTGGGAAACTTTCTAAAACTAAACCAAAATTTTATTAGATACCATGTTCACTCTGCTACATTAGTTATCTCTGTATAACTGTAATACTTTCAGAATTTGAAATGGAAATATAAAATCGAATTTTAAATGGAAATCTAAACTTTGAAAAAGCATACTAATGTATGTACAGATATATGTCTTTCCCTACCCTTAGCAGTTTTTAAGACTGCAGGACAGCAGGACAGTGCCACAGTTAACCTAAGGCAATGCTGATTGTAGTAGAAGTGCTCTGAGGAGATTGGACTAGAGACTTCAAAAAAATGAGGTTTTCAACTAGGAATTCCCAGTACTATGTTATTTTTACTGTGGAAAAAAAGTAATGTTGGAAAGAGATCCTCTAGTTTAAAAACCTTTGAGTGGTTCTAGAAAAACATATTGTGAAATAATATCTTTTGAACAGTAAAGCCTCATTATAATTAAATATTTTACTGAACTTTAGCAATAAATACAAAAGAATTGCATTCAAATATAGTTTAAAATTAAACTCATATTATTTTCTTTATAATATAAAATCAAATTGATTTCACAGTTCCACTTGAGTACAATTAAAAACTATTATGTGTATTTCCTTTTAAAGCCCATGGAATCTTTTTCTAGTTAGTACATACTTCTAACAAAAATATAATGAAAAATTTGCATAATTTGCAAATAAAATGAAACATTTAAATGCCTCACCAGTCTTTTCAAAGCTGAATTTGCCACAGGTACAAAGAAATCAGCCAGTGTTTCAATTTTATTATTTATCAGCATCAAAAACTCCCATGGCATGTAACTTGACTGAGAGAAATGTGGGCTGTACAGGCTAGATAAAGTAACATGCTACAAGGAGAGAGATCATTATCTCAATCATTTTAAATTGAATAATGCTAATACCTAGCATGCAAGCTGAAAAAACAAAGACCTGACTGCCAATATTTGTTAATCATTTGAATGCACTAAATCCCTTATGCTTTGGGAGAAATACAGAATAAAATTAAAGCACACATTTAAATATACAGAATTTTCAAGACCAGAGGGTGAGCTTCAAAAACATTCTAGTGTGCACCACACTCCAAAGAAAAGACTATGAACTATGTATTTCTATGTAACTCATAATGGAAACGGAGTCCAATTGTAAAAGAATAAAAGACTTAATAAGAAAAGCAGGCTCTTTATTTGCTGGAAACAGTGGTTTCCTCACTTAAGGAGATAGATTGCTGAAACCCTGACACAGTTGTCTCAGTCAGCCTCAACCACTTTCCCTGCAGCAGTGATGACAGCGGATAAGAAACACTCTCAGTCATACATATTCTCTCTACATCTACATTATCTCTCAGCCTCTTGATCAGCTTGTTTAAGATCTAGTTCAGGCACATTCCAAAAAACCTCCAAAAGCAGAGATTCCACCACTGCTCTGCAGCACTTGAAACGCTCCACTTGCAGTAGTATTTTCCTTGCCCATGCAGATTTACAGAAATGGGCAGGAACAGATCTCTATCCCCTAGACTGCAAACTTCTCCCACATCAACATTTCATAGTTCTGATTGAATATAATGTTCCACAAAGGCAGAAGAAGCAGCAGCACCTGAGACAGGGAAATGAAAATTTGGGAGATTATGCACAGGAACCATGATCTCTCTCAGAGAGGTAAGATGCAGATGATAGCCTATACTCAAGGAGTATGTCCAACTGGAAATCATCAAGAATTCAAATCTGAGAATGGTTTGGGTTTGAAGCGATCTTAATGATCAGCTAATCCTAACCTTCCTGCCTTGCCTCCTGGGCAAGGAGACCTTCCACTAGACCTGGCTCCTCAAGGCTCCATCCAGCTTGGCCTTTGAGATTTCCAGACTGAACCATCTCTGGGCAACCTGTTCCAGTGCCTCACCAGTCTTACAGTGAAGAATTTCTTCTTAGTGTCTAATCTAAATCCACACTCTTCCAGTTTAAAACCACTCTCTCTTGTCCTATTACTACGTTCCCCCATAAAATATCCCTCCCCTTGTAGACCCCCTTTAGGTACTGAAAGGCTGGAATAAGGTCTCCCTTATGAGAGTATGGAATAAGGAGCCTTCTGTTCTTCAGGCCAAACAACCCCAACTCTCTCAGCCTGTGTTCACAGAACAGATGCTCTATCCCTCTGATCATCTTTGAGGCCCTTCCCTGGACTCAATCCTCCTCTGGACTCAGTCCTCTCGGTGCTGGGGACCCCAGAGCTGGGTGCAGCACTTCAGATAAGGTCTCACCAGAGCAGAGTAGAGGGGCAGAATCCCCTCCCTCTGGTGAGACCCCACCAGCAGACCCTGCTGGTCATGCTGCTTTGGATGCAGCCCAGGCTACTGGGCACTGGCCCACCTTAGGACTGTCTCCCACAGTTCCCTTACTTGGCAGCACAGATCCTCAGTAAGTCCCCATGTCCTTCTTGCTTTGAGACTGCCTCCCACTTCCCTGGCCTGGTGAGGGGTTCCAGGCATGCCCTACAGCCTGAGACCTGCAGAGAGGCATCCTCCTTTCCAGAGCAAAGTAGAAACACCAATCTGTATATGTGAACTTTAGTGGTTATTCCAGAATTTTCTAATGAACACTTCAATTTAGAGAGCAATTGTTTTGCCATCAGAGAAGCTTTTGTGGTCAGGAGGATCAGTGCAGGGATGGATTAAAATACTTTCCCAGGATGGAAAAGGAGCACCCAGATGGATGAAGTAAGAGTCCTGTGTCAGTTTCTATCCCAGGCCTGAAGGAAACGGTCAATAATCTCCACTTAACAACAGCATTCAACTTAAATTTCCCTTTATTATCTTGTAAAGATTTTCAGTCACTTTGCAAGTGAAAAGGCCGTTTAATGCAGACTCTGCAAAACGGCTCACAGCAATAAATGGAGATTATGCTGCGATAAATTTGCAGCATGGCATTGAATTGGTCCCGTTTTTAACTGGGAATATGTTATGCTGAGGTAAATATTGGCAAATTCTCCCTTTCCAGAGAAAACTGCTTGAAGAATGAAATGCTGTGATGGAGCAATCTCCCCTTGAGTTATAGAGACTAGGTGGTTATCTATGTCTGCAGCAAGCACAGACACAACATCTGTCAGATTTGTCGATTCAGTACGCTGATAACACCGAACACTAAACCTGAACAAACTGAACAGCATTAAAGGCAGCTGATAATCACTGACAGCAGCAAGTTGACATTGGAGATCAGTACAGAAGAGCAGGTTTATTGCAGAATTTTAATCCTGAAAAAACTACTTGTAAATTCTTTGTAAACAGAGAGGGAATTCTCACAATCCATTCCTGTGAATTAATGTCAACTATAATATCATAAATATTCACATAACATTTTCACTGCAGTAATCACCTAAAAACTTTCTTTGAAGATGTCTTAAGATCACAAGCCATAGCTATAAGAGCTTTCATTCTTGGATAGTTTATTTTTTTTTATTCAGTTTTGTTGTTTCTCTGCAGTGTGTAGAAATTGAAAAGATATCACAAGTTGAAATGCACACTTCCCTTGAATCCATTGTTGTGAGTCTGACAACGCAAAATTGTGAGATATGTTTTTTGGATGAGCTATCATATGCATGGTTAGCATGGAAATGAAAGAAGCAGCAGGCTGCCAGCACTTAAGCAACCAGATTTATTACAGCTGTTTGTGTCCAAAGATTTCTTACAGAGCTGTTTTGTGAAATTTGCCTGACTCAGGTAGCACATGGTAACCAATAGCTCTTACCAACCTCCAGGACCCAAGTTAAGTGTTTGTGAAGTGATTATGACAGTCTTCAAACAGTAATTCTGAGTAGCAGAAAGCTCCTAGAAGAAAAGACTTACAAGCTGAGGCCTTGTAACTTTAACAGCTGTGTTTGTCCACTGCTCCTCTGAGTGAAAGAAAAACTGCAGAAAATTAACTTTTCACTACATACTCAAGTTTTTTTCCACAAGAACGGTATGACTGAATACCCAAGAGGCCCTTTTCCACCCTTGAACTGCTAAAGTGAAGCATAATTTCAACATTGTCTGAGGCTTCTCAGCTTTTTGTGGAGTACTTGAGGAATATTTGAGGAGAACAGAGGTGTACTAAAGATTGAAGCTTTGGCTCAGTTAGCAAAATCTGACTGCTTTCAGAATCACATGCAATATAATAGGTGCATGGGTTCATGGGTTCATCTGCCATTCAGTTGCAGCTTTCATATTTTAATGTATAGGAAACGTTATTACTTAATTTATCAGGTTTTGCATGTAAGATTTTACACAGACTCGAGTTTTATGATGTTAATACTACAACGGTGTGCAAAGTACTTTTCATTATTTCATTGATAGATCAAAATGCTTATTTAAACAGTGCTGACTCAAAGTCTGGAAAACATAATGAGAAAATAAGAAAGAGGAATATGTCATTCACTAATACAATTGCTGTAAAAAAAATAGAAACAATAAAGAAATACCAATAAATAAATACGAAGTTGATGGATATATTCAGATTATTATGCACCAAGACTTAAATTTTGAATTTTAGCTGATTTTTGTTATATTTTAAAGAAGTTCAATAATTTCACTGCAACACACATACAAATATTTAGCCCTTTCTACCCTTGCAGAACTCAATATTATTTTTTCCAAATATTAAAGATTTTTGTTTCCTATCCTAAATGTGAATGAAAGCAGCCTTATAAGCATTAGCACAAGAACTATGCTTAACACCTCCAAACCTTATTTTTGTAAATAACTGAGAACACCTAACTTCCCAAGACATGTTTAAATCAATCTGGATTATGTAAATTCTTCTGAGTTTTAAGGATAATTTTCCTTCAGGCTCTCAGCCCAACCTCTTACATTTTGCTTACCAGGAAGCAAAAAGAAGGATACATGCAGGTAAAACTTACTGTTCAATATTGAAACCTACAAAATTGTACACTGTTGGCTATCTGAAGGCAGATGAGCCTTAAAATTATAGTTGGCAATAAAATAGATTGATCTGTTTAAAGGTAGTAAGACTAGAACACATTTTAAATCTGGAACTTTCTTTTCCAGTACTCAAATTGTATGTACACCTTAGGAAAGGTACTGCTCTCTCTAAACTATCCATAGATAATCTGGCATCACCTGTTTCTTCTTCTTGCATTATCCAAAACTAAATCTGAGACGATAATGGGATCCATTGTAACTGAGTGTTTTCATTTGTGTTGCTTTTTCCTGTTGGGTGGTGGTGTTGTGGTTGTTGGGTTTTTGTGTTTGTTTGTTTTTTGTTTTGTTTGTTTTTGTTTTTTGGTTTTTGCTTTTGTTTTTGTTTGTTTGTTTGTTTTAAATTTTATTCACAGATAGAAAGCATATGATTTTCCCATGCAAAGAAATAGGACCATAAACTATTCCTCTGATACTATTCCGCAGAAACATCTCCCACAAGCTAGTGGTTGATTTTAACATCTTTGCTTGCAAAAGATGTTAAGAGCTAAGATGGAACTCTTAAACGTCACTGAAGACAGAAAAAATAGCCATGCCTAACAGCAGAGGAAGATTCAGTCTACAATCTCATGCAGACCACATTTCTTTATTCCTCAAAATTGGAAATAGACATTGTGGGTAATTTTGTTCTCCCCTGTGTGGGAACAGGAGAGGTGGCTATGGTTTACTTTTACTAAATGAAGGTCAATGACTGATGGCTGGCTTATTTCCCCCTCTGTTTCTGAAGTAATCTCACTGAAATTGACAGTCTTACCAAGTGGAAAGGCTGCACCCTTCTATTCACCTTAGATAAGTCCAGACAG
This sequence comes from Rhadina sibilatrix, assembly GCA_013400275.1. NCBI lineage: Eukaryota > Metazoa > Chordata > Aves > Passeriformes > Phylloscopidae > Rhadina > Rhadina sibilatrix. Next base: position 675,767 of record VWYO01009982.1, read on the forward strand.
AGTCGTTCAGCACTCAAGGAACTCCAGGCAGCTTTACTCAGAGCTTTATGCAGTAGCATGCCTGACTCTGGTAGGGGTCTCTTGTACAGACTGGGCAGTCTGGGGGAAAATTGATGTACAGCTCCTGAAGCATCTCATGCTGAAGATGGAATAAGCAATATTTTTGTTCCCTGAAGACTTAATATCAACTAACTGATCCTATACCACAGAGGTTTGATTTTTGCATATATATTTCTGTGTGCTTATACCTATATTGGCTCCTACTGTGTAGGACCCAGAGCCAGCACTTCATGGAGAAATAATGTTAACAGGCAAGTATTCATGTGAAGTAAGACTTATACCATCCTTAAACCCCAACAAAACAAAGAATTGCAAGTGTCAGAAAACCTGTTTAGTTCATTATTTTTTTCTCTTGAAATACAAAAAATAAATAGGTCAGTTAAAATACAGAATAGCTGGAATTTCACTCTTAGTATTTTCCAGTTTACCTAGTGGAATGGTTCAAATTCCAGCCCTCAGGGGCAGTAATAAAATTAACAGCTTTTAGACTGTTGGAGGCAAAGGAGAAACCTCCTTGGGGAGGAATCTGAGGACACTTTACTTCAATAACAAAATGAATATTCAGTCTTTTTATTGCTGCCTGTGACCTGGAGAGCTGAACCTGGTTGCTGACCAGCCCTTCCTCAAGCAGGGCCCACTTCAAGGGCAGCACCCCAGAGCTGCTTGTCTTCATGCAAAGATAAACAGAAGTTCAGAAGCGAAACACAAGAAATTAGTTGTTTACTCAATTTCATACCTTTCGTTTTCTTCTCATATTTTTGTTTCCCAAAGATTAAGACAAAAACATTAAAAAATCAGGCAAGTTTGCTTCCCCATTTAAAGAAAATGACATTACAGGTTTTATCCACCCTGCTGTGCATCCTTACTGACAGGATTCAGGAAACCAAAGCAACACTTTTTGTTGTCTCTCACAAAAGAAGCAATAGATGTAGGCAAATAGACTTAAGTTTGAACATCCAAATGCTTTTGTGCAGCAGGTACGTGTATTTTTGTGCTCACAGCTGGTCTCACACCTGGTTGTTTTGCCTCAGCACAATGCTGCAAGTATATATCAAACACGGTACAGACAGTCTGTAGCTATCTAATACCACTCAGGAGGCTTTCTAAAGTGTATCAAAATTGATTTGCCTTGGTAGTTTGGAATTCCCTACAGGTGATCTTCTGTGATATAACAATGCTTGGCTTAGGCAGTAGCATATTCATGCTCTTCGGCAAACCACTTTCCTCATAATGAAAGAAAAAAATGGCTAATTCCATGTATTAATATCTTGATAGAGATTTAAAGTCACCTACATCCTGCTGTGCTTTTTTGTTTGGTTTGGTTTTTTCTTTTTTTTCTGAATCTTAAAACAGTTCCTATTAGATTCCCCTAACACAGTCTTTCCTGAATTAAGGGGCCAAAACTGGACACAATATTCTAGATGTGGTCTTAAAAGTCCTGAGTAAAGGGTTGCTTCCCTCAACCTACTGGCTGATAATACAATCCAGGAAACTCTTGGGCCTTCTTTGCTGCCAGGGCGCACTGTTATATTTAGCTGGGGTCTACCAAGACATTTATGTCTTCCTCTGCAGAGCTGTTCTCCACACACTGAGTTTTCTGAGACTGCTGCTGCTCAGAGGCCTGCGAGACATTGCTGAGCTGGGGGGATGTGGTGAGCAATTGCCTTTGCTCTGCCACTGGTGTGGGGGTGGTTTACCTACTTATTTCCTTCACTCGTTAAATTGTTGATCTTTATTGATGAATTTCTTCACTTCTGCTCTTGCTGTTCTCTCTCCAGTCCTGCTGGGGAAGAAGGATTGTGTGGTGCTTAGCAGCTGACCAGGGTCGACTCATAATGATTAGATACAGCAATACTGTGGATGGCAGTGCCAAAAGCCTTGCTGAAATTAAGGTGAAAAAAATCTACTGCTGTCTCCTTATCTGCCAATTCAGTTATGTCATTCTAAAAGGAACTCACATGTTATACCTTTATTAAATCCATGCTGACTTTCCCAATCTTCTGCCCAAAAATGCATTTAAAGGAGGTTTGCTCCATGATTTTTGCAGAGAAAAAAAAGAGGCTGATCAATCTGTCACTTCTCTAGTTGTCCTTTTAGTTTGAAATTAAGCTGGTAAACATTTGCTTTTCTTTCAGACACTGGGAGTCTTCCCCACTCCCCACAGTACTTCAAAGCAGCCTGTCCAGTCTTGTGGGTCTGAATGAATTGATCTCAGGTGATTCCTGATCCACTGTTGGCAGTTCCTTCTCCTTAAGGAGAGAGACCTGGAAGACATTGCTGGCGAAGGTTGAGGCAAAACAGCAACAGAGTATCTCCACCCAGTGTGTTTCAAAAGGCACTAGAGCACCTGCCCAACTCAGCAGTGGGCCATGTTTTCTTTGATCAGCCTTTTGCTACTGATTTAGAGTTTTCTTGATGCCCTCACCATCACTTCCGGATGTTCTTTGATGCCCTGTATAGCATACTAACATGAGTGGGCAAGGTCTCTAAAATCCTCCTTTGTTGTTTGTTTTTACAAAAAACAAATCTAGCACATATTTTAATAGATAAAAGCAATGAGAAAGCAGTTGGAGAGAGTGAAAGATAACCAAATAAACGCTAAAATGCTAAGCACTGGGTCAATCTTCTACGTGCATCCAAGAAAATTAGAAGTGTTAATAATTAAGCTGACTTGAAAAATCTTTTGAACTTCTGATATGTATCTATTTTTGGGAGAGCAGAAGGACCAATGTTCATAACAGTTTCCCAGACAGGCACAGAATTCCAGCTCCCAAATTCCTTCACTGCCTAGCTTCTGAGTCCTTGTTGCCAGTGTTAAATGGCCATTGTTAAACTAATTAACTACAATTAAGCCATATGAAGAAGCATAAATCCAAGTTTAGACCAAAATGACCAGTCCTGGAAAATAAGTTGCCGCTCTAAAACATTTTCAAAATCATTGATGGTTTGTTTAGGGTTCTTTTTTTGATTTAGTTTTGGTTTGTTTTTTTTTTTTTTTAATCTTATTGACAGCAGTAGCACTACAAAAGATTATATCTCTTTAAAAAAAAACAATAAACAGAGAATCAAGATTGATATATCTTCTTTTTAAGATGTGACTTAGTGGCTACATGAGGAATTTGCCTTACCTTCTATTGGAGATCAAACCTCCCATAGATCAATATATAAGATTTCTGCTACAGGGGTTTTAAGAAACTATCTAAGACCTCAGCTGAAATATATCATAAATCAAGAAGTCCATCTGTCATTGCTTCTGAAATGAAGCTAATTCTACCAGCCAAAAATGATAAATAGAAGTGCTTGAGGTTAAATTTGTTAAACAGTCTCTAGACTTGCAATCATTTTCAGTTCTTCTAAAATGGTTCTGAACTGAAATCAATGGACAGCCTCATTTTGATTTTGCTCCTACTGTTTTATTTTAAAGCAATCTTTTACTTACTTTTGAACATTGTCATGATACTTTCAACTCTCCTTACAAAGGTCATCCCAATGGGTATCTCTTTATTTGCTCTCTCTGTATGATATGGATGTTATTGAGGCATGTCCACAGGAGCAGAAGAATACAACCACAAAAATAAAAAGAGAAGAACTAGCTACAGTTCCTGTGTTTTTTCTCTGACCCATTCAGGGTAAATAAAACTGTGAGAACAGATTAGAAGAGTATAAAGCTAATGGCAGGTAAATAGAACAGATTGAATGTAAAAATCTGCAGAAATGAGATGTCAGGCATCAGGTAGACTAGAATACAAACAACAGAAAACAATGGATCGCAGCAATAATTATTCATCATGACAGAATGAGGATGGCACACTGCAAATAATGTATTTAGTCATCTGTAATAAAGACACAGTAGATTTATTTTATGCTTCACCCTTAACATTATAATTTTTTCACCAGTGATTTCATGAAAAACTCAAGTTACGGAGATGTTGTGCCTTGCACTCATGATCTAATTTAGGACATAAGAACAACATACCAGTGTCCAAGTAAAAAAAAAAAAAAAAATCTGCTAATTGACAGTATTACTTGTTCAGAAGTTCATCCCTGTTCACTTCTGATATTCATATTTTGCCTTATTTTAATTAGAGTAACAATTTTCTCCAAAGCAATTAGAATTTTTTCCCCTAGCAAATCTGTGCTATCCTTAGTTTTTTGTTTTTTTTTTTTTT
>VWYO01009982.1:680022-715231 GCA_013400275.1 Rhadina sibilatrix
TTTTTTTCTTTCTTCAAGAAAACATCAGACAGCTCCTTTTAACATCACACAAGCTGCTGTTTCCAGACGCATTTTGCCCTTTTCATCATTCCCCACCTTGAAGGTGGCAGGCGTTATAAACACCATCAAAATGTTTTCTCTGGTGCTGCAGCTGCCCATGGCCCGAGCAATGAGCGATCAATGATGCTGTGTTTGTGTAACACGTTACGAGTGTTTGAGGAGTGCAGGAAGCTGTGGATATCCTCAGCAGCGTGCGACACGGGGACACACTCTCCCAAAGAGGTCACAGAAATCACTGAGGGCAGATGCCCATAGCACTCTCCAAAACAGCATCTCACTGGGAACATAAGCTGGCCAGAAAGCATGCATCCTTCAAAGCAGGTGACTGACCGTGTTTGTTCAGCACATTTCCCATATTGCTGACTTTGGTGGAATTTTTATCTAACTTCAGACACAAAGCTGACTGCAAGACAGCAGAGTCCACAGCACCTGACAGAAGTGAAAGCATCCTCTGCATCCTCAGAAAGTAAGTCCACCTGTGGCAGAACTGCCTTCATTGTATTCCTGTGCTACAGTTTGCAGGCAGAGATAAACTGGTCTTTCTGTCTCAGGAAAGCCACTGCGTTTACTCTGAACAATCCAGGCAATGAATCACAGGAACCCTGTCAAGGAATCTTCTCAACCCTAGCATGCAGCAAGGAGACAACAATCTAAGAAAGGAAACAGTGTATACTGAAAACCAAAACTCATTATACCTGCTTTAATGATCCTTCTCCTCTTTTCTTAAAAAAGGGCTGATGAATATGCCAAGGGCAGATTCACAGCAAGAAAAATCTGCATATGCTACATTGATATTGATTGCTTATTTGCTGGCTTGCCTGGGGAATGATTTATACATACACCCCTCTATATGGGTGGTGATAAAAAAGAGGATGCACACATCTCCTGTCATCTTCCTCACAACCGGTGCTGGAGGTGTGTATATCATGCGTGTGTATTTTTTGTTTCCCTTGACAGGGCATTATTTGAACCTGGAATTAAACAAAGCCAAAGGATGACATGGCTATCTCCATCACATTCACTAGGAGTTTATCAGTTTAGTGCTAAAGAAAACAATAATATTCCATCTCTTTATATTGAATGCTCTGTCAGAGAAAAAGAAGCGCATATCGTCTCCAGAGGACAAGCCAGGGTCTGCAGAAATTGCCCAGTCTGAGTTCAGAGACAAAAATATCAATTAATTAAGAGATAAAGAAAATATTCTATTAAAAATTGGGGATTTTATAGCAAATATTTCTGAAATATACAGGAAAAGGTTTTTCCATTGCTGACTCCTGTTTGCTTTACAAGTTATTGCAACAGAAGTGCCAGAAAAGAAAGACAGAATTCCAACCTCGATGCTGCCATTGGAATTACTGCTATAAAACTGAAAATCATAGTCTACCTTGCACATCAATGTTACAAGCAAATATCAACCATTCTCTTCAGATGTCTTAGAAATATAAGTGATCATCTGAAACTCACAATTACCTGGATCTCTTTTCAGATCAAAGCTGACTACACTCCAGTGCTGCAGAGCCTCAATAAATGACTCAAAAAATAGCAATGTAATCATTCCTTACACAAGCCCAGCGGTAAAAGTATAAAACAAAATGTGGTTTATTAGGCCAGCTGGCATGTATACTTTGTCTTTCTGAAGCCTGCATGCACCCGTTTTCTGCAGCCTGACTCACAGTCAAACAGTTTATTTTTAATTTAGCTCTGCTGGGGACAAACTTCCCCAGATGTACTGAATTGCAGAAGTTCATACCATGCCTTGAATATTTTCTTTTAGGAGATTAATCTGGCTTTGGATTGAAGCAAAGCAGGAGCACAAATCACATGCAGCCACATACCAGTGCTTAAGATGCTGTGCTGAAAATCTTATGGAAAAATACTGTTGAACTTCAACACGGAAGTTTTATTAGGAAACAAATGTGGTAATTTTTAAAGCAAACATCAGGGAAAAGGTTCTACTGCATAGATGGCAGCAGTGGTCCATTAAATCCCCTCCCCCAACCCATCCCTTCCCAATATGTGTAATATTGAACATTTGAGAAAGCACCAAGTGTCAGGAAAGCAGAAGACTACAGACATCACATAATGCTGTAGATACCAGAGGCATCAACAGCTCAGACTCCCCAGTGTGCAAGCTTTGGGTAACCTCTACAGGACTCCCTCCTCATCTGCAGGTTTTCTGGGGAAATATCTTTCACAATGTCTGAAGCCATGTCCAAAGCCATCTGGGTGAAGCTACATCCCATTTAAGAGAGGTGCTAGCAGATGCAAACTGGAGAAAACAACATGCAAAGGTCACTTGCAAAAGAGATTCCAGTTGGCTCTGTGCTCCACACTGTCAGAGCCTCCCACTAAAAGGCAGCACACTTGTCTATCAAACACCACTGCACTCCCAGTTCTCCATCATCTGATGGAGACATCCAACTTGCTGAACCTGCACTTGCCCCATTGTCCAGGACATTGAAGGAGGTGCTATATAGGACTGGACCCAATATTGTCCCCTGGGGCACTTTAGTGACAGGCAACCAGCTGAGCTGATCTCTGGAGACCAGCAGTTCAGACAGTTTTCAAGCCACATCACCGTTATTTCTTTAGACCAGATTTCTTCAGTAGGACAGTGGTAAAATCCATATTACAACTGAGCTCCAATTATTTCCACTGCTCTGCCCTGATTCAGCAAGCCAGTCTTCCTGTTTTGGAAGGTTATTATATCTGTCAGTTCCTATTTCCTCACCATCCATGGCGACTAATCCAGATCACCAATTTCCCCTTAGAAATGGTTTCCAGGAGGATTTTCTCTATCACCTTCCCAGGGAACAAGGCAAAGCTGACCTTATTCACATATTCCTTGTGGTTCATCTTGAAGTGATATTTTCTTTCCTCCAGCCCTCAGGAATCTCTCCTGGTTGTCATGACCTTTCAGAGATAATCTAGAATGGACTCACAATCTACATGTTGAATACATAAACAGAAACACTGGATAATGACGTACACACAGAATACAGATTCTCTCATTCCCCTAATTTTGACAGCAATGTCAGTTGATTGAATGAAACTCTACAGAAGTGTTTCTAGTTAGAGAGATTAATACGAACAAGATCGGTTGTGTTTCTTAATGTGTTTGAAAGCCTCTAGCATGGTACAGGCACTGTAAGAAACAATGAATGAAAGAAACAAATATTTCTGCCAGATCTGTAGAACAGTTAACAGATTTATGCCCTCCTTTTTATTTACCATTTGTGCATTTATAACTTTCTTTTTCTCTGAAAAACAAAAATCCTACATTCTTTGATACCAATAAATGGAGGAAACTGCCTGGAAGCTAATTTTTTTTTTCTTGTAAGCATTCATTTGACCTTTTCTGATTAAAGTTTGCATATATTTTATTAGTATATATATCTGTGTAAACTGAAGGACACAGTTATCCAGACAGGCATTTCAAATTATGTCTTACCTGTAAAGCAAAGACAAAAACTCTATGCAGATCTTGGAAATGTATATACAATATATATATTTAAAGATATATATATATATTTATTTTTTATACTTGGATATATATATATATGCATGTCTATAAAGACAACAAAGATGTTTTACATACCCCATTAAAAAAAAGAAAAAGCAAAACAGCTACAAACTGCTGAGAGAATTATTATTCCCATTGCCTATGGGCAATGAAAGTTCTGAATGCACTTCGGTAGGAAGTTTTTCAAGCATGAAAAATGTCAGCATTTACCTCAAAACGCAACACTCTGTGTGCAAAGTTGTACGAGCCTTAACAAACTTGCCCATGGGTTGATAAATATAGCCATTCCTACTTAGGAATTACCTTTCTGTTTGGGAATTTTTCAAAAATAGCTTGAAGAAATATCAGTGTGTTCTGCCTCTCATAGGAACAGATCTTTTAAAAACTAATGTATGTGAAAGTCTTGGGCATCCAATAATTTATTTAGAAAACATTACAGCATTAATTTCTCCTCCTCCTCCTATTTGTGTTTTCTCTAGCTGTTTTAGGCAAGGAAAATATAAAAAAATTACTACCATTAAGCTGTGCCTCTGGGGTGTCCATTGGCACCCCTTCCCAATATGCTTAGGAACTGCAATATGAGAAAAGGGAAAGAGATTCTGCCCTTAAAACAGTGTCTTGCAAATGTCACAAGCTGATATTTGACTGTACTTTTGGTAGCTCATATACTGCTCCTTCCTCATCCTTGCAGAACACAAAAAGGTGACATAAAGAGTGGTGTATCTACAGGAACCTGTTCCCACCATAAGAAACACAGTGCAGTATTATCTTAGTCTCAAAGCAGTGATCTGAAAGAATCACAACCAGGGAGCTGACATTCATCTGGAAAACAGAGGAGTTTTTACACACACACAGGATGTACAGATGCACACAGAAGTTCCTATTTCAACATCTGCCTTCACCCAAAAATGCTGAGTAGTCACAGCCCCATAATTCTGCTTCGATTTGGTTTCATGTTCATAAATCAAGGGTGACACCATTTTCTCACATGTGAAAAACTGAAAACATTGAGGAGGAAGTACTCCTGATCTTCCAGCAAGTTACCATAAAATGCATTAAAAAAAAAATAAGGAAACCAAGTCAATCATCCATGCAATTGAGTTAAAAGCAGATTAGAAATGAATATTCCTGTCTGATGGAGCTCTAAGAAGCTGCTGTTTCCAAACCAACAGTATAACCTCTTCTTTTTTAATAAGCACAATTGGCTTGGAGTGCTTTGTCAATGTGACAAACCTTTTCCACCACAAGCGAAGCATTTATTCAAATGCTAATGAAAGTGAATGTAATTTGTAGTGGTGCTGAATCAACTTTTCAAGACTGCAATTTGCGTTTCTATAAAACTCTGATTCTTTCAATATGAAATATATTTGAATAGGGTTTTGAGACTAAAATTGATACACTGTTTTGTCCATCAATTTAAAAGCATTTTGATTTCTTTATGTGAGGCAACTCTAATAATACTGAGCAGCTTTTTATAGTTACACACTTTCTTCAACTAGGGAACAGACTCTCAAAATTAATTAAAATTATCTATAGCTCTTATATTAAACCATTGTTATCAAATAGCACAATTTTAAAATCCAAATCAATTGTTCATAATAATCTGCTAATGTAGATTCATCTCTTATTTACCATAACTGACCAGGGCTTCTGGATCATAACTTTCAGTGATGTAATATTCTTCCTACAATCACTAGCAGGCATGCAGTGATTCTCCCATTTTAATTCCTGCTTGACACTCCAGAGTCCATAAAATAATATAAAATTATATTGAAAATATTGTTGCTATTTATTATATAATCACTGTCATGTCTGAAGCTGGAGTACTGGATTCAGTGTTGGTTTTCCCAATGCAGATAATGCATAACTGCAGTGAAAGAAATGGATCCATGTGAGGAGCAGGGATAAATCTGAAGCTGTCAGGTTAAGCTGCAGAATAACAGAGCTACTCAGAGAAGAAAAAAGACCCTTTTATAGTCCTTTTCACTGGACATCCAGTGAAACTGAGGCACTAATAAATTGGTTGTGCAAAGCCATCAACATACCAAACTGCTAAATGCATAAATATGCAATGAGAACATCCATTTTTACATTATAGAAAATAAAAGTTGCAAGCATATGACTTTGTGGGAGCCATAAAACTCAAAGTTGAGTTACAGGCAGGTCATTTCATATCTGCTGCTGTAGGTGTTCTTTTATTCTTCTTTTAAAAAACTCAGCTGCAAAATAATGGACTAAATAGGTCTATTTAGTACAATTCATCACTACCTAGACCTGAAGCTGAGTATGTCCATTCAAACAAGATATTTGTGAGCCAGATAAATTTAAAATAATCTCTGGCATGGTGCTGACCAAGGTTTTAAAAAGCACAAAGTCTTCAGATTTAGGCATCTGATATGCTGTCTGCTATGGACACTACTTTGGCCAAGCATGGAGCCTGATAAAGTATTTCTATCCTCAACAGCACAGAAATATTATCATCTGGGAAGCAGCATTAGCAAGGATACAGCACAACATCCAGATAAAACACACAGTGTGTGTTTTCCATATGGTTTATGTGACAACACATCTTTGTGTAGTACGAGTAATTGCTTTAGACCGCATAAAATATTACTGCTGGAAAAGAATCTGCATTACATTCAAGGCAAGTTTCAAAAAAGATGGCATTTTCAGAGTATGAAACGCAATACAGTAACTAAGAGCAGTGACAAACTGCTTAATGGAAGAGTTTACACCAAACCTGCAGCAGTGCCACTAACTGCAGCATTCCATGCATCTCCTGCCCTGTGCAGCGAACAAGTAGGAAAGAACAAGCAGGAACAAAGAAGAGGCAGGAAACTCAAGAACACCTAACAAGCAGAAATAGAGTGAATACACTGGAACAATAATAACTTCACTGTTGTGATCTAACCAGTTGAATAAAAACTGAACAACATAACCTGCCCAGTAAATGCTCTTAGAAGTTTTAATGAAAACCAATTATTGCTGGGCACTATTAAAAAAAACCCAACAATCTGAAAGCACAAACTAACTATATTAAAATAACTACAGAAGAATGAAGGGGTGAGGAAGACACTTCCATCAGAAGAAATTGCCACATGGACATTTCTGTTGCACAAGGGAGACAGAAATAATTTTGTCCCATGACTCTCCCTAAAGGCAAGACATATCTGAAGCTAACATCTACCAGTAGATGCAGTTGATGGAAACAACAAAAAACACATCTTGTCAAAAGACCAAGAAAACAAACAAACAAATCCCCAAGAGATGACTTCACCACATTCATGAGTATAAGCAGGAGCTGATGTGTTAATTACCAGCTGTACAGCTACACTGAGAGTAACTGGAGAGTAAAAACAATGTCACAGGAGTAAGGAACAGCTCATGACTTTGCAGAGCTTCTGTTTATATATATACACATGAGCAGTCATTTTTAAAATCAGCGCTGGGGGGAGCAGACACAAGGCCTCTGCTACAAAATCTGTGTTGTGGGTTCACACATAGAGACAAGTACATGTTCCCACACGCGCCCTCGTCTTCAGATAAACTAGATGCAAACAAAACACTAAATTTCGGCAAATATAGGCTTGGGGGGATTATTTTAAATCACATTTAAAAGTCCATTATTTCAAGGATAAAACTGGGGACAAGAACATTTCCTGGTATACACACATATGCCAATCTGTATCAGGCAGTGATCTGAGCTGTTCATTTCCTACTTTACTTTAGCCTCTCAGACAGAGTAACATAAGTACTGAAGACAGAAAGGAAGAAAAACTTATGAGCATAGTTTCTAATTACAGTACAATACAGGGCAAAACATACTTTAACTAATACTCTTATTCCCTATTTCCAGTTCCAAAAGTAAAACTGTAACACTGTTAAGCCAAAAACTGTGGCTTTGCGGCTTAATTTCTAAAGGAAACAAGCAGACAGCCACAGCCTACACATCCTCCAAGACTGATGAAAAACAGGACAAGGCTTCTGTGTGAAACAAGCATAGCACACCAGTTGATATTGCTCTCCTCACAAAGTTGGGAAGAACAAGTATTGATAGAGGACAAGCCAATTTTACTAAATAAACCAGTGTTTGCAAAACTACTCAAAAAGATTCATCCTGGTGATCTAAATCCCTTTAGAGCAAAACATTTCATTTTGTGTTAAACACTGTGTGATTAATCACAAATCATGTTTGTTGGTAACTGCAAATGGTGAAAGGAACAAGTTACTTCCCTACTTTGAAATTCCCTACAAACTATTCTTTGCAGTACAGCCCCAACCTTACTCCATGAGCTTATCTTGCTTTGAGAGCTAATCAACTTGTAATTCTACTCCCAATAACCTCTCTCCAACCCCTCACCTCTTTGCCATTCAATACCTTAAGGTGCCATTTAGTAGTTCAACCCTTAAAATGGACACAGAAGCGATGTTCTGTGATTCTGCCACTTCCTTCATCTGACCTTGTAATTTTTCAAAAGAAACTTTTCAAGATGCTCAGTATCTTCAGAAACTACTAAAAAAGCCTATTCATTCTATTTCTGCCAATATTCTAGATTTCCTGAAAAGTTGGGAGAGAAGGGGGAAGGAAAAGCAAACGAAAAGGAGGAGCAAGAAACACGCCAATACTACTTCTGCTTCCAGGTGCACGAAAGCCAGCTTTAATTTAGAAGTAGCAAACTGAAAAAATTTGGCATGACTAATAATTTGATAAGTTAACCCTCTTTTTAAAACTGTAGTTTAAAAGAGAAATTTCAATATTGACCCTGTTTCACAATTTCAGAATAGCATTAAAAAAGCTGCTGAGAAAATAGGTCATAAGGAATGCTCTGGGACAGCAGCTTTAGTATAACCACCAGTCCTTGTTAGCAGCATAAAAATTGTAAATCTCCTAAATGTAACAGCACATAATCTTCACTATTTCTTTTAAATAACAAAGGTATTCTGTAACAAATTCTGTAATTTTGAGGAAAAGCAGATACATGATACTTCTAACAGAAGAAAATTAAAAGACATGAAAAAAATTACCCTGCTTAAGTTTACAAAATTAAGTAAAACCCACCCTGTATGCTGTTCTAAAAGAAAAACTGAGTCATAAATCAGCATTATCTAATAACAGAGAAACACAATTCAATTAGGAAAAGCATAGCTTTTACTGCAAGCTTTTTCCATCTCCATGATCCCTGTACTTCAGAAATCCTCCTTGTTCAATGTCACTGGAAGAAATACTTCCTCTTCAGGTAACACACAGTGGTGTTTGCTGGGGTTATTTGAGCTTTGGACTTTGCACCACGCAGTTATAAATTTAATAATTACCTGCAACTATTTTTTGTAGTTCTAATAAAGCTCACGTGCTTAACTAAAGATTTACCACTAAATCAGCCAAGTGTTTTAATTCTGTAGATTGGGAAAAGGAGAGGAGAAATGCATGGATACCAGCTGTATATCAACCCTGTCAGATGCAACACACACAATCAGAAAATGACCAGCTGTCAATATCCCAAGTGCCATGCAGTGACCTGCAGTACCACCAAAACGCTCACTGCAACTCCTGGATTGTGGGATGTAAATGACACAAAAATGGATACCTGTAAGAGATACGGGGAAAGCTTAAGATAGCAGTCAGAAAATCATTGCTTTTCCTGTAACCTCCAAGCTTTCTGTTCCACTTTTGAATGGAACAGAAAACTCTAAGTCCCAGCTGAGAATGCACATGATATAGTAAGAGCTTTTTTGAAACAAACCCCAGCCAAGAGAAGGTAAAGATTTATCTTTAGTATTCCAATACCAGATTTTTCTTTCATTTAGTTTTCAAAAATATGTAAAGCTGATTCACAGATGCCAAATGTTGACATTTACATTGTGTTCATCATTTCCACGGAAGTTTAAAATTGGAGTACTTTTGAAAAAGAAGCACTTCTATTCTCCTTTATGTGCTAAAGATTAAAAAATGCAGTTTGCACTTACTGTAGGACAACTCTCTCTCTGGAGATTTTTCTGTAGAGATTAATTGGCAGAGATTGATATAACCACTCTGCTGAAGAACTCCTGCACAAAATTTTAGTTGGTATCTCCCAAGGTTACTTCATTGCACAGGCTATATCCTAATCTTATTTCCAGGCACTTCACTGGAATGTTTCTTCTTTAAACACATGATGTTGTTCTAACTGCTCATCCTAATTTTTCCATTTTTTAAAAAAATTGACCTACCAGCTAAGTAATAATCATTAGAAAACAACAAAAGTTGCAGTAAGTGATGTGGTTCTGATTACGTGTAAGTCAAAACAAAACAACAATTCCCCACAGGAAATAAATAATGATTTCTCTAAAATATTCACTCATACGTGGTGTTTAACTTAAAGGTTTGAGCATGACTTGGAATCAAGGAGACAACGCAGATGTTTAGAAAAAGCAGAGAGAAGAGAGCAGGGCTCTGAAGAGCAGCATGAATGACTTACTTTTACTTTTCCACCTATCTGTACTCCAAATGTCCCTTGTTAGAAAGACAATCAGACACTTCAATAATGTGCTTTCAGCCACTTTATTTTGCAGTGGGTGGCCATATATAAGGGCAGCTAATTTCAAACCACCATATTTTCTGTCTTCAATTTAAGAAGATTAATTTAGTAATCTGAGAAAGTATTTACTAAGCAATATTGTTCATCAGCCAAATTCAATGCAGCTGGTGAGTTTGCTCATTAATTAAATCAAAAACATTTCAGGGATGGGAATGAAAACAATTTCAAAAGAATTATGCAGGAAGATCTAATCAGCATTAGAGTGGTGTGTTGCAAATTTTGAGACATGATGTAATGTGATGAAAAAGCTAATTATTTAAAGAGAATTTTGACGTTTAAATTTTTCAGTAACCAGCAACATCCTGGACATTCATTCCTTTTAGAAGTTTCTGTCATTGTGCAAGAAGTAAAAGTATAAGCAGTCTCAGGAGGTATCTAGGAAGTGTTCAAATAGATTGTGGCAAGTCAGTAATGTATTTCATGATGCACAGATCAGCGTGTACCATATTTACTCTGTAGCTTCTTTATGTATATATTATAGGAAAAGATACATCATGTAATGTCAACATACAATTATGCTTGTAACAAGTGCAGAAGTTTTCAGTTTATACAACAACCCAATCTTAAGACAAGAAAATCAAGGCACTGAGACAGTCCATTATGAAGTATTACTAGAAAACCATACACTTCAAAGGCCAGCCTGGTTTGCTGTCATTTAAAAGGTTTCAGTGCTCCTGTTGGAAAGGTCAATAAATAAAGTCTACCTTTGTGTGACTACTGACAGAACTTATAGTCAAAAACGTACATGTAAAAGGAAGTATTTTGCATTACAAAGATATAGGAAAAGCTAAACATTTAGCTCCAAACATCCAGCAAATAGCGTTTTGCTTCTCGAAGCGTGGCCAGGATTTTCATTGCTTCCAATTTGTCAGCTTCCATTTCCATGCTTAAAATGTCTACTACGGCATCACTTACATCATCAGCCATGTGCTTCTTATCTCTGAAAAATAAAAAATAGAGGAGGAAAAGTGTAATAGTGTATTTTTCTATTTATCAATAGCTTTAGAGGCAGGAAAATTTAGCAAAGAATCATTAAAAAATCCAAAACAAAAATATAGCTTTTATATTGTACAGCATGATTCTCAGAGTTTTCCTGTAGCTGAACACTGACATTAACTAGGGTTTCTCTCAATCAAATACTACATGGTTTTCAGCATGCTGTATTTCATAAGTAAAATATCTTGCAACCCTAGTTGAGCTGCCAGAGAATATTTGGTTTCTTTAAGGAAGACCTGGACCTGATGAACAAGTTTTGATTCACTACACGGTTCCAATATTAAAGAAAAAACCCCAAAAATTGCTACCAAACCCCTCACTTATTAATAATGCTATTTTTAATAGCATTACAAATAACTGACATTTATACCTGCAGGACAACACATTAACATTGGGCCCTATATTCAAACAGTTTGTCCATTTATCAACAAACTTTCTAAAAATCTTGAACTTCCAGGTAAGTTAGCATTCACAAACAAAACCTGCCATTGTAAATTTATCACTATGACAAAGCTTTAGCATTCTTGAGCACACGAACCTGGAGCACAGACCAAATCCTGTATTGCCTCACAGATGAGCAGTTTCTCATCACATCTATTCATATATTTTGCTTTCTAAAGAGAAATCTATTGGCTTGAAACATCCTATAATTTAATTGAATACTGAACAAATAAAAGGAAAATAAATAATAAGCAACTAAAACAATCAGTAGAACTGCATGGTTATAAGCTGCATTTCAAGATTATACTTGAAAACAGTGAACACAGGGATGACAGTCCAGCTCTCCAGGAAAGCTCTTTCAGCAACATATTGGTCCTTTCTATCAGACAGCTCTAAGTCTTTCTAAAGCCTCCAAGTTCTGCTACTCTCTTTCTGAACAGTCCATTTCCACTCTACTCACCCACATACATAGAAGTAACCTCTCTCTTTCAGCAGGACTCTGGCAACCTCCTTAGCACAAAGCCTAAGGGCGTCTTGCACATATTTAGGTGGGGCCACTTCTGCAGTTGAAGAGTCTCTTGAGAAACAAACCTTAAGATGAGTTAAGGTTCCATTTTTAAGAAAACATTGGAGGTCATCTCTGAAAGGTAATAAAAATCTGTTAGCAATGGCTCAGAGATGATCACTCTCTCATGAATACAAAGTGGATCTTAAATAGTGAACTTGCTTGAACAAATAGTCTCGGTCCTGATGTCGGCAACCAAAAAACAGCCATGTTTCTCCAAATTCCCAGTCCGTATGTTGTTCTCTGAGCTTTTGCCTAAAGAGACAAAAAAAACCAAATCCTGTTTGATCAAGTGCAGAATCTGAAACATCTACAACCTACCTTTCATTTAAAGTAGTATTTAAAAAAACCCCCTCTAGATTGGCAGAAATGTGAAATGATTTAGGTAAATCAAAGTCAAACTCTCATTTGATTTTCTTGACTACTCAACTTTCAGACCAGCTCAAGATCAATCAACTTCTAATGGTTTGGGTTTTTTTGCCACAGTATCATATTGGGATAGTCAAGACTGACATATCCAGACATCTCAAAAAAAAATCCTGACTGCTGAATAAGGAGATCACTACCTTTCATCCTTCACTGGAAGCTATGTAAAACCACCTGGGAAAACAAAGCAGTTTTAGAAGGCTTTCCATTTAGCTGCAGATACCTGCTAGATTTTATGAATAACAATTTATTAACAACCACATCATCAGAAAAAATTATTTCATTTTCTTGAAATAACACTGGAAGTATTATTTTAAATGAGTTTTAGCTGCCATTTTCTAGTTACATTGTGAGAGAGATATTTCATTTATACTTTAATACAAAATAATCTTGAGAGGTTATTATATATATAAAAGATATATAATATACATAAGATATATATATATATAAAAGATATATTTGGGAATCAAAATTAAGGAGTACATAATGATTTGGTTAAAGCAAAGCATGGAGTTAGAAACATCATGTCAAAAATTCACTTTTATCTCAAACAAAATGTTTTAAAAATTTTTATAGGACCCATGAAACTTCATTATCTTGCTGGAACTAATGAACCACATTGGAATATGTGTTGGTTATCTTTAAAGCTTAGCACCATTCCCAGCCAAATACTCCACTCCTCCCGTACTTCTTTTCCTCAGAATGATCAAGTTTTACATATTCTTGGTGATGTACTGTCACGTTTTAGACAAACATCTCTTTGCCTTGCAAAATTATGCTGCTGGAGTTGGAGAGGGAAAATAAAAGATCCACCTTCCCTCACACACAAACTCCCAAACACCAAGATTACTGCTGAGTTGAAGGTTCTGGTGCAAAGCTCCTTATCTTAAAACATCAAAATATAAACCACACAGAAATAAGAGAATATGGGAGAAAACTTGAAATTCATCATGCTTATTTATATACATGTGGCTTCTCAAGGAATTGGATTTTGAGTAACAAACTTAAGCCAATCAATACTTTATAAAAACTATCATCTTCTTACAGGACTTCCACCAGCAACACAAACAGATAAAGGATTTAATTTCTTATTATTATTTCTGCAATTCTCATGTACCTACTATTATACTATACTATAATTCAAATTTCTCATGTATCTACTATTAATAGTAAGTACAGTTAGATGTAAATTTTACTACTTTGAAAGGGAAATAAATACACAATACTTGTTTAAAATTAAGACTGCTTATAATCAGCATACCACCATTACAAAGAGGGAAAAAAAAACAAAACTGCATTTATACTCAAACCCTCAGGCTGTATTTCTCCTCAACATAAAAAAGGCTGCTCTCCAGGTAACAATTTGGTACATACCTATGTTGCAAGAAACCAATAAATGGTGAAATTCCTGTTCCAGGACCAACCATAATGAATGGCACAGATGGGTCTGCAGGTAAGTGGAAAGCATTGTTTGGACGAGGAAAAATAGAGATCTAAAATTAAATTAGATAAAATATAATTGAAGGGTATTCTTAAGCAGTGAAAACACCATGACATTTTTAGAACCTTCAGGATATTTACACAGCATATGTACCCACACACCCTTCCAAATCCTGAGCTTCAGAGTTCATCTTTAATGCCACACAGACATTTAGAAAAAAAATCTCACAGAAGCCTCTGGAGAAAAAAAAAACAAACAAACAACAACAACAAAACCACATCATATTTACAAACCTATTAATCCATCTGGAGGAAAACTGAGATAAACCACACAGGCATGAATTTCTGAATCTGAAAACTGATTGCACCACAAATTTGTGGAATACTGTTACAGAATGCATGGAAAGTTTGGTGTTGGCATTCGAAAGGAAGTAAAGCTAGTTTATCACTATTAAAGGCAAATCAAACTTTTTTTTTACATTGTGGAATGTCAGGATTTGTTTATAGTGAATTGAAGCCTACTGGTAAAGAGCCAGCCTTTTTATTTTTAAAAAAGTTTGTCATAATTTCCAAAAGTGCATATGGGTGAGGGGAGGCACATAACAGCTCAAATATCTTGGAAAATGTTTTATATAATCCCACTGATAAACAGTAATTCTAATTTTGATATCTGTGTCAGAAAGGAAGTTATACTTTCACAGGAGCTCTATACCTATCCTCTGAGACATGGCCAACCAAATCTATAGAAAACAAGAGATTACTATTTTTAATTCTAAAAGATTATTCAAGACTCAACAGCAGCCATAGCAGAGCTTCATTCATTAAAGTAATAAGCAAATATCCAATTTATTATGTACATTAATTATAAAAGGATTTGAATTTACTTTCAAGTTTAAGGAAGGAGAAAGTCACTAGGCCATGTTATTTAAACTTTGTTGTGTAAATCTGAATGGCTTAGATACTGCTCATTTTTTATACTTTAATTCACTATAGACATAACAATGTTAAAGAGCATTATTTTCCTAGTTTCATGATGATAAAAAAATAGAGTAGTTCTTGCTGGTGGGGAACAATACTTTATATATACACACTTCACATCACACTTGAGTTAGGAGGCTATTTACCCTATTAATGATTCCAAACTGGTCATTCTTTCAAAACAGACTGCAAATAGTAAACACATTTATACTGTAAAGTGTATTCAATTAATCTAATATATTTTTGCATAAGATCACACTCATCTATTTTGTATTGTTATTCCATATATTTCTGCAATCTATGTAGATTGTGCACATTTATCCATGCTGAATTCTAGCTTGTGCAGTACACAGAAACAGTTTTAAACTTTATCCACTCATTTTGTAATAATCTTTTTTTTTCTTTTTAGCCACAATCTTAAATTAATTTCAAATTAATTATATTTTAAATAAAGAGCAGATGTGAACACTGGAGTAAGATATATGATGCACATATTAATCTTTGCATTAGTTTTAAAAAATTAAGATAACTTGTATGGTGTTTTTTCCCATTTTGTCTGACTGACACCTTGAATTATTGGCAGAGTTTTCTTTCAACTGAATTCTATGCCTGTTTCCATTTTTCATAATCAAATATAGATTAGGCTGCCAGTAGTTCTTTTCAAGAAAAGATATGTACAGCACACATATCAATTATACAGAAGAATCCCAATTTTTTGATAATTAGCTTAGACCTAGTGACTTTGAGATGGATTAATTACACAGAATCTCTGCCACAAAATGAAATAAGGGGGAAAAAAGTAAGAAGTACCTACTCCCAGCAATATCAACTGTGCCAAACAATCATTAATACACATCAGAAAAAACCACAGATGACTGTCCCCTGTGTCATATTCAATAACCTGGCCTTTGCAAACTCTGGAAGACCTGACAAGGAGTGTGAGTTTTACAGTTTCTCCCCTATTACTTGCCACTGTTTCCTGGAAATGACCAAGTGCCTCTCTCTTGTGATGCAAACAGTCACAACCATTTAATTACATGGTGGTAGTTTAGTCCACAAAAACATTCTTCAAGATACACTTAGAACTACAGAGGGGTGGAAAACAACTTGGGCCTTTCAGTAATGGGAAATTTCACAATTTAGGTATGAGTAGATAAGTAAAATTTAACTTTAGTGGTTAGGAATGAAGTTCTGGACATGTCATACAGAAGTAGGGTAGAACTGCAAAATTAATTAAGGGGTATGCTGCCAAAACACCTGCGCTACGTCACAGCAGTGAACGGAGAAACCTGCAGCTGTTTCAGACATGCATACATTTAACAGTTAATGACCTCAGATCTAATATTCATACCTTTTCAGTTGAAGAGCTTTGTCCTTTAGTATCCAGAGAGTTTTTACGGGGGTGCAGTAGAGGTGTAACTAACTCAGCAAGCCACCCTGTACATACTCCTTTCCGTGAGACCGGTCTAGAGGGACTGGCAGGGAACTCCACAACATTAAATACAAAGTGCAGCCTTCCTGGCTGATATAAGTTTGAACTGCAAAGACAAAAATATTAAAAAACCAACCCAAAACCTGAGAGACAGCTGTACAATCTTGCAACAGGTCTGTTTGCAGCCCAAACCATTTTAATTTAATCAAGATTCTCACTGTTTAGTTAACTGCATAATATTTTCATTTAGTTAGAAATTGTCTTAAGGCTGGACTCAGAGGCCAGTGTCTACAGAAGGGAACCCAAATTCCTATCGGATTTGTGTGTGTGAGCTTGTACTTGAGAGCTTAACCAAAGCCTTGCCACACACTCAATATTCCTTGAAATAGTCAAACAATGTTTTTTGCAGTAGGGTCAAAACTACATTTTCTCCTTCACTTCTCTCTTTCTTCTTCAGATTATAACATACAAAAACACATATGAGAAAAACCCTATACCTAAATAACTAAGAAGATATAATTTGAATATTTCATTACCTTGACACTGAGTAGGATCTGGCTTGTAATTTAGGAAGATGTTCTGAAGAATAGAAAAAAAATCACTTACTTGATTCACCCCAATGAAGATATCGTATAATGAGTGCTTACACTACAACAGATTACAAGGTATTTTAATTTAACTATAATTTTATTCTAGTAACTTTCTGTGTTTGTGGTTCAGAAAAAATCAATTAAAACCTGAACTCTATTTTGAATGGGTTTTAGACTTTGTGGAACATTAATTAGAGATCCTATACAATGAGATCGTAACAGTTAATTTATGGGTTTCTTGGTCAAACAAAAGTGACTGTAAGGTGTACAGAAGAGATGCCAATAGCTAGCAGATGAGGTGAAGCTTGAAATTTAATTTTCCCCAGCTTTCCTCTATGAGCTCAAAAGCTCTCACAATAGAGATTGCTCGATTGAAAGTTTCCTATATAAAATGTCCTGGAAGCAGATGTGCCAGCTCAGTTTCAAAACACTGATTACCTGTGTGAAATTTTGAAAGCTCAGCTGAAAAAACAAGACACTGGAGTTCATGGGGCCTTTTTTAGAACAAGCAACCCCCTATATATATCACATACACACATTTATATCTATATATGCATGTACATAAGCAGAACTAACCTTTTAGACAATACATGCACACCCTGACATATTTTAAGGGTGCTCTGCTACACAAGATAGTTGCTAGGCAGAGCTAAGAAAAGATAGTGTAGTGAAATCACTTAACCAAGACACTAAACGCATTCAGCAATTTTGGATAATGGTGGACAAGATGATTGCAAAAACACAGCAATTTCTTTGACTCATACGAAACATAATAAGAAACCCTGGATTTTAATTTGAAAAATAATTGCCAGAAATTTCATATGTATTTGGCATGGTTAGAGTTGTAGTCTCATCCTTTCAGTATTTTTTATCAGGAACCCAGTGAGTGTGTTAGACAAAACTTACATACAAATATACTGGGAAAACCACTCTGTTTTAACAGGTAAAAGTGCAAGAAAAGACCATATAGGCAGAGAAATTAGGAGTTGTAAAAGTAAGTCTTTTTTAATTGTAAGCAGCTGATGAATCGATTCATAAAGACCCTAATCCTGCAAGCACCTTATGCTTACTTTTTATGTACAGGAGTAATCTAGAGTCAAAGCATTGGTGTGAACCTAAATGTTTGCAGAAAGAAAGCCAAATACTATGAACTGTAGAACAGAGCTTTGTTCCCCAACAAGAGTTTCAGCTCGATCACTACAGAAACTATAATACTCCTAAAGCAGTTAACTGAACAGTTACTCCCCTTTCTTGGGAAATTGCACATTTAGTCTGACACATTTTCAGAAACCAGATCTAATTAAATCTAAATCAGTCTTTTACCAATTAACAGGCTAAGTGAAGGCTTGCAGCTTGGAAAAGCATGAAGTAAATCCAGGAGGCAAACACTAGAATCTCTAATAAAGCGAGTGTAATCAGAGGCTCCTTGTCTGCTGCAAAGCTCTTGAAGCCTCCGTTTTTCTCCCGCATCACTGGTACATTCTACAAGAGCTCGCAAAAATGCCTGGAGGGAAGAAAGGAAAGAGTAACGGGTAAAAAAGCTTGTCCTTTTGGGAAAACGGTCACAAAACTGGGAAAAACTTGGATTGCCTGGGGACAGGAATTAGGTTAATGGATAATACACTTTATTTCTCAATTTTTTTTTTTTTTAATTGCTCTTCTAATGTCTGCAACAAGCTAGCGCATCAGAAAATCCTACTAAGCCTGAGCAAGGAAGAGACAAAAAGAACAGGCATAAACCCTTCCCCCCAAAACTCCAGATGTTTGAAAGGTGTTCTTATTGCCCCTATTTACACTTCAGTTAAGCAGCTCCATAAACACTTCAAGACAAAACACTATTTGATAAGTTAGAGAAGCCAGGAAATGAATAACAAAAATCTTAGAAAGGTATGACTATAAATAAAGGATGGTATTAAATGAGTAATGTTAATGTTGTGGTGTTTCATTCTATACTTTATGCCTACATACTGGTAGTGTAAACTTTTCTTAAAGGAAAGTTAAATTAAGTATTTTAAGATAAAGTGAAGATCAGATGTAAACAGTTACAAGTTTTTTTTCAAAAAAGGAAGATAGACACAGTGCATAAAAGAAAAGTGATAGAAAACACCAAATACAATCAGATGACACATTTACACAAAGCAATATTTGGACAGTAATGTGTGCTCAATCACAGAGCTTCCAGACAATAGTTTTGAGTATGGAGCTACATAAAGCACATTTTAGGCTGAAGACTTAATACAGCAGACAGGTTATAGAAACTGGCTTCTATGATATTCCCCAGCCAGTACTCTCTGCCTACTCTTATTGCTGAGACAAAATTTCAAAACCATTAAATGTGGTTTTGAAAAGGTTGAAACAACAGGGAGAGTCTCTTCTGCTATAAAATCCACTAAATTGAGTAGAAAGGTCCTCCCCAAAACTGATTTCCCTCAGAGACCCGACCATACAATCATTTAGCTTCATCTTTCATATAAAGTTACTTTTAAAATACATTTTTACAATACCAGAAATACAGATACATTTTCAGTTAGAAGCTTTGAAGTTTTTACATGCACAAAATGAAAGGAAAAGAATGTGAGAACAAATACTATAAAAGCAAAAATCATTCTTTGAATTCTGCTAGGTTACTGAAATGTTAAAGAAAAGCTTTAAAATTTCACAGATCTCACACAATACTGTGAGTTGGAAGGGTCCACAAGGATCACTGACTCCAGCTCTTAAGTGAATGGCCCACACAGGGTTACACCATGCCCTGACCAGTTGAGCTAATGTAAAGGACACTGTGGTACATTTGCATACAACAACATGTGTCTCTTTAGCAACAGAACTTGACAGATGTGGCTCCCTCTGATTAAAAAGACTCTTTACTTTACAATGACTATGGGGCTAGGTTCAGTCAGCCTTCCCAGTTACCTGACACCAAGTTATCTAATACTTTTCTACTTACTTCCAGACTAGTCATGCCTCAAGATACTACAGAGCAGGAATGTCTGCCAGATAAACTACCAGAAGTGACGTTTCTCAGAGTAAAGCACAAACAGTAGCATACAAACTGACAATCCTTGTTCACCAAGAGATACCATAACTATGCACAAAGCAAGGACAGATCTGTAGGAGACCACATAGCACAGAACTACTAATTTCTCTTTAGAAGAAAAAAACACATAAACACCTTTTTGGGAATTGCTCTTATTTCCAGACACCACGTTAGAATGAATTTGAGAGTGCTTCTTTCAGGGATGTGCTGTGGACGAGATGCTCCTAGTTCAGTGGGAGGGAAAAAAAACCAAAAAACAAGTAAAACATCCATCTATTAGTACACAAAAGTAGCATCACACATCTCACACTTAATGGACAACTTGTGCAGCCCTCAAAGATGCAGAGAATCTCACAGTGAGAACTGATTTAGCTCTAACCAGAAGAACAAGGAGCCCTACACCATCCTGTGGAAATAAAGGCACAACTCAGCAGCAGCATTAAGACACCAACTGCAATGCAAGAATGGAGCAATTCACACAGGTCCAGCTGGCAGTACACGGCACACTCTGAACCTGCAGCTACTCTTTCTGAAGCATGGAATCATAAGACTCAGCAGAACATATCCACAGACCTACAGGTCCATTAGAAGGCACCTTGCAACAGCACTAAGGCTTGTCCTTGAGGAGTGTGCAGCCCTCTCAGGATGTGAAGCAGATTGACATGCAGTGTTGTGCAAGGAGATTTTACTTTCAAGTGGGGGATTGTAAGGTTATGTGATTAAAGCCTTATCTCCATAAACATGAAGGAGCACAGAGTAAGAACGAGATGGATGAATGCCAATGCCAGGCTGCAGTTTCTAGTCAAGAGCTCACCCACTCTCATCTACAGTAAAACCAGCAGCAGCACTCTTATGCATCCTCTTTTTTGACACATCATTGTGACTTCCAACATGCCTGCATGGAAAGACAACAGTGTTCCCATACTAAAGGTAAAAATGTTCAAAACTGCGCACACCAATTCCTTCCTACTCACACAGAAAGGAGCACTGGTGCATACCTTTCTTTTTAGTGCCCTGCTTAACTTTTACACAAACGAAGTCATCTCCTTTTTCAGAAAGTCCCAAAATGTGAAGAAGTTCTTCCACTTCACTGACATTGTTGGGACACATTACACAGAAAGCATCTCCAGGTTGGTACTCAAAGGCTGTATCCTGTTTTAAAGAAAAAAACATTTCTATTAAATCTTACTACAAACCAAGGCCTTCCCATCTCTGACAACAACCTTCCTAATATTGTGCTCACATTAAGTCAAATATTCTTTTACTCTGTACTAACACTTTGCTGTTTTGAGCACATCAGAAATGAAGTACTAATGTTTTCTTTCCAGGCTTAACCTTACTAATTAGAAAAAGTCGCTCCTTATCTGGTTTAAATATTTGGACACTCTTTAATGAGAACTACTCAACAGCCCAAACAGAACGAAAATAAATAAGTATTAAGAGGTTGTGTTATATAATCAGCCCAGATCATTAATTACTGATGTTCTACATTTTCTGATTTGAAAAGAGCAAAGAAATGAAGTCCTCATATAGAGATACATCATCACTAAAAGAAAATTTGCTGGTTAAACTATTTGATGAATTGTGACAGAAATGACCAGACTTGCTTTTATTTTTTTGGAGGAAAAAAAGAGAAATGACCAGACAAGGGCACAGTGAAAATTCAGATCTTAAGACCTAGATTCCACTTAGCTGCCTGAGGTTCTTGTGTGCAACTGCTGAAACTCTTGTGTGCAACTCAAGCTCCTGCCTGTTAAAGGAACATGCAGAATTGTACTTGCATCATTACATTGTGATGTACTTGCATCATTATATTGAACATGATGCACCCTTATGCATCAAGTGAGTAACCTGCAAACACAGACTAACAAGAATGTTAGGTGAAAAAGGCAAGAAAATACTTACATTTTCAGTGGGTGCTGATGGCAGAATGCATATATACACAAATATATGCAAAAAGCCATGTCACTCAAAGAATCAGTTGCTCGAAACTTAAGAGCTTTAAAGATCTCTCATGTATATTGAAACAGATTAGGCTAAGAAAGTCCAACAAGAACTGCCAAAAATCACAATATCCCAAAAGTAATATTTAATCAATTTAAGAAACCACTCAAAAACAACATCTTTTCCTTTCAAGATTTCTTATGAAGTAATATTGAGCACTCTCTGCCTGCCTTTCATCTTCAAACCAGTATACAAAATATGATCTTCACTGAACAAACTAAACCAGGTTTTTAACTGAGGGTAACCGAGGCTGACAGTTTGAGGAGCACGTTAACAAGGCACAGCAAATGGATGTCAAAGGCAGAAACAGTGCTCAAGAGCTAACAGTTCCTTTCAATTGATACTATTAGTGAAATTATTGCTTGTGTAGATTACTCATCATAATGAATAGTCACAATTTACTATACAGTTTCTGAATATTCTTCAAGTTGTATATTTATAAACTGAAAGATTATTCATTTTCAGTATTCCTTGACTGCCTTTCTCCCCTGCAAATTCCCTTCATAAAGGTATTTCACTCAATAGGATATTCATGGAACAACAAAGAAATTAACTCCACACTTTGTTCCTGTTTTGACTTCCATGGAGTCCTGTTTTTCTGCAGATAAATCAAACTTTATACTTACAAAATGGATCAGTGCAAGCTGACATCCTATTGCACAGAGAATTATTTTTTCTTTTTAAACAGTGAAACAGATAATGTTCTCCCTCAGTTATTATACATAACACACGTTTTTCACCCTTTGTTTTAACCCACTAAAGAAAAAGTCATCACCAACTTACTGCAATATCAAGCTCTAAGAGCAATACAGTCTTTACTGCATCTTCCCTAGTGAGCTGCACTGCTTTTGTAACTGGTGCTTCAAAGGTTGCTCCCTCTGAGATAAGTGAAGACAGATGCGGATTCTGAAAAAGACAACACAAAAACTTACACTAAAAATGCAAATCAGTTTTATGGCATCTTACTATGACATACAGAAATTGGTGTTGGTACAGGTTGTTTTTGAAACCATCTCAAAAAACAAAACAATAATGAAAAACATGAATCTTCTTATATACATAGAGTGTTTTGCTCTTTTAAAAATCACATCTAAGCAATAGCTGGCATATATTCAATTAAAAAATTCAGTAGGCTTGAACAGTCTAATGGGTCTACCTTATTATCAAATGCAGCGAGCTGTTTCATTTTTCAAGAACTGCCTTGAAAATAGCCAATTAGGGAATGGCATTTATGTTAAACTCCAGAAAACTCCTGCCTAATTAAAGGATTATTAGGTATATAGAATGGACATAGGAAGTAAGAACAGAAGTTACATCATTGCAGGTTTACAGCTTAAGGTTTTGGGGTCTCTTTAGGGTCTACTATAACATGCAACTTATAAAAGGAGTTTTAAATTAGATCTAATGAGCAAAACCCACTCTACAAGACAGCACTATGTTATAACACAACATTTCCACACAGGTAAAAGTGACAAGTGTGACAAATGGGCACCAAGAATAATTCCAGATCACATATGTCAAAGGCTGTCACTTGAAGATCAGACTACAGCCCTCACTTCTCCATCAGTATGGTCAGCAAGTTTCATTTGAGATCAATGCAGCAAAAATAAGAAGAGGCAGGAGCGATACCAAATGCCTATAACAATACTCTATCAAATGTAAAGGAATCATCCTACCAATAGGAGAATATTCGTTAATCTCATGATTTCCTAATCAAAAAAGGAGACAAGGTTTCTTTGTTCTCTTAAGATTTTGACATGGTGATTAATGGCTTGGGCCACATCAAGTCACTGTGCATCACCTGGACTGTTACAATTGTCTGTATTTGTATTCCCTCCAAGTCAAATTCAAGGCATAATGAAATCAAGATTTAAGCTAATTTGTATTATCTTACACTTCCCACAAAGGCTTTAGACCTTTGCTGGTCTGCTATTAGTATGCAGCAGCTTGTTAATTCAACCCTGAGACTCCACAGCCCAAGACAAATCATTTAAGTAACTGGAAAGATCATGTACCAGGCCTTCTTTAAATGGCAGGGAGTCTCTGTTTGGAAATATCCAAACCTCAATTTGATGCATTTCAAAACACACCAACTTCAGCTATGCTTGACAAAAAATACCTATAGCTGCTGTTGCAATGTGAGATACCAAAAAAGGACATGAATTATGTGATACATGCAAAATCAAACATGACCCTAAATACAACCTACTTGTTGACAAGGTCTAGTCAATTATGTCAAAAATACTTCCAAAGGAAAAAAGCCACAAACATGCATTTCATACTTCCCAGGGCTCCATACAATCACCCTGTTTTATACCTGAAATCTGGACTATAATCCTTAATCTGTCACTGAGTTCCAGATCAGCAGATTCATCTTTTTCCATTTGCTGTTCAAAAGCAAAATTAACTTTTTTTTCTACATACAGAAAAGTTAAGGCATCAGTATTAGAATCTGATGAACTATCTCAGTGATCAGTGTGTGAATATATGCTGACTTTAAGAAAATGGGCTCTTTAAAAGACTGTAGCAGCACACTCAACACAACTATTAGTCTTTAACAGAAGAGTACCTCTAAATCATAAACCCCAAAAAATTTAGATTAAATTCAACAATCCCACCAAAACCAACAATATGAAGTTTAAAAGAAAAGGAAAACTATCCAGTGTTTCAATCCATACACCCTTCTGTAACTATATTAGCTACAGTAAGTGATTCTCCCAGCATTTCCATTAACAGTCTCAACAGAGAGTGTCAGAGTCCAGAGGATACTAAAGGGCTTTCATGATCATGAGCAGCCACACCAGACGACTGGGCCCAGAACCTCCACCTCCGCTCAGTACTGGTTCTTCAGTCCTGGCCTCAGCCACATTACAGGAGTACTGGTCAGCAGCTCAACCACAACCACACCCACAGATCAACAGGATTCTGTTGATCCAGGCCTGCATCTTGAGACTAGTTTCTTGGCTTGGGCCAAGATTTCCACAAACTTGCCTCATGATCTGCATTCTTGGTTGATCCTGGCTGCCACCTCCTGATTTGCATTGCTTGGGTAGTGGGTAGCAATGCTGGCTGTGTTACCACACTCAGCTCCTGGCTCCCAGTCATTAAAAGAGCAGCCAGACTTCACTGCTTCCTTGCATGGGTAACTGAAATATCTGCCCTCTTCAGGCAACCAGAAAAGTTTGAGTCAGTCTTGCCAACTAGAGATGATATCCAGGTCATGCTAACTCTTCTCTTAGTACAGCAGGTCTTTGTTCAACGTGGCTTCAATATGAAAAGGATACCGGCTTTTGATCTACAGTTCATCTCTCATTTCCCACAGTAAAATAACGATCGTGTTTGCACAATGACAAGTTTCTCTGTTACTAAGTAAGCAGCAAGATTTTGAGCAATTTTACAGCCTCTTAGTGCATTCTGAAAGTACTAAAAATTTGACCAGAAACTTTACTGTACTTCTCACTACAACAAGATGTTTTCACTGTTATAAGCCAAAGCATTTGAATTCTTTCCTTCCTGACAGTGCAATACCAACTTATTATTTAGCTGAATTATATCCTGACATAAGTGTCCACAACCCATATGGAGGCACCTACATTCAATATAAATGGACTTTTTACTCAAAATTCAAAAGCCTCCTGCATTTGGGGACAAATCTCTGTTATGTAAGCATTCTCTTGCTCTTTTGAGCCTTATGTAGGAGCATACACTTATACTCCTACAAGAGCTAGAGGCTTCCATCACTCAAAGGGAAGTCCTTACCTCACCCTGGGTGTCTTGAAACTCCACCTCTATATATTCTGGTGGCAGGGCAGGAATGTTAAGAGCTGACTGAGAGACAGGAGGGACAGAATGAACAAGTGAAGGTTCAGTGTCTCTAGCTGGAGCCACAAGATTGATGTCATCCAGTTTCTGTGACAGAATACCAGAAGCCCTTGTTCCCTCATCTTCTAGCTTCAAGTTCTGTACTTCAGAGCTTAGCTTTAGTTCATGCACAGCATGTGGACCTGTAGAGATAGAGCTGGAAACAGCATCGACAGCACTGTTCATGCTTTCCTTTTCTTCCTGCAATTGCAATGCTTCCTTGAGGGCAAGCCAAAGTCCATCAATCCAAGGATCAACCACTAATTCCAAACTGAGAATGGAGGGGGGGAAAAAAAAGAAGAAATGCATGGATCAACTATGGTGACTTCCCAGACTGTTAATTTACAAATAATGAAAGACCACAAAAGCAAAAAACACTATTCATTTTCCGTTTTTATATATATTTGCAGCTGTTACCAAGATTACTTCTTTGTCAAAAAAAAAATATTTAGTTGTTATCACTATGTAAATTTATGATGTCTAAAATGTATAACAGCCTTGTTCTTCTTTCAGTTTCTCATTTTTATTTTCATATGCTGAACATTATGACAGAAAGTTGAAGGAATGGCAGCAGAATATGCAACTTTTCATTGTGCAACAGCAACATCAATAGCTTACACTAATGGCCCATTTTTATTATTTCAGAACACAAGAGATAAGTTTTATGGTTATGACAATGTTTGTGTTCAACTGCCTTGCATCATCATGCACAGAACCAATATAATCAGCAGTTCAAAATAACTAAGCCAAGACTGCAGCCTACTGGTCAAAAAGAACAGCAGAACAGGGAGTTGTTTTCTTACATAATTCCTCTACAGCAAAAAGAGAAATCTTCTTACATAATTACTCTAAAGTGATCCTCTGCCCATCCCCAAAAAATAAAAAAGAAAAAAAAAGAAACTACATTTTTAAAACCACTCTACTTACTCTGACTTAATTTATTTCTAAAACTGCTAAATACTATTTTTCCAGGCATTACAGATGTTTCCTCACACTTTAAAAATGGAGTTTTACTTAATGGCAATTGAGACTGAAAAGGCGTACTGTGCTCAGGCAGAACTCATTCCTATGAGGTGCTGAGTATCCAGCTTCAATGGATTTCAAACAGTTCAGAACATTTAGCCAAATGCTTATGATTTGCATCATGAAGAAATAAAATCCAAACCCATTCTGCTCTTACCCTACACAATCATCTGCTAATCCTGTGTCATAGAAGTGCTGGGCACCAAGTTCTTGAAGTCGTCGGTCTACTGTCCTTCCACCGTTACAAAAGAACATGTACTCTGAATCTCCCAGACCTAGCAAATCCAAGGAAAGAGGAATCGTGTCAATCAGGAAGCCTCCCAGGCTACACAAAGTCAGGACAGACTTTTCTTGCAGGCAAACAGAAGAATCAGATATGTTGGAGCAAGTCCACAACAGGACACCAAGATGATTAGAGCCTCTCCTAGAAGGAAAGGCTGAGATAATTGGGTTTGTTCAGCCTTGAAAAGAGAAGGCTTTGGAGTGACCTAACTGTGGCCTTTCAGTACCTGAAGGAAGCCTACAAGAAAGAAGACACGGGGGATTTTTACAAGGACACGTGGTGACAGGACAGGGAGGAATGGCTTCAAACTAAGAGCAGATTTAGATTGGATGTTAGCAAGAAATTCTTCACTGTGAGTGTGGTGAGGCTCTGGCATAGGTTGCCCAAAGATACTGTGGATGTCCCATCCCTGGAAGTGTTCAAGGTCATGTTGGAGGGGACTTTGAGCAACCTGGTCTAGTGGAAAGTGTCCCTGTCCATAGTAGGGGGCTGGAATATCAAAGGCCCTGTCCAACAAAGGCATACTATGATTCTATGATAAATATTATATATCTACACTTAAACACTTGCATATGTAAGTGTATTATTCAGATGATACATTGAAATTTATACATACATATACATATGTACGTATACACATACATTTATATAAATTTCAAACAAAATTGTGTTTGTCCCAAAATAGGGCTGGAAATGTGGCTCCTCCTTCCCAAATATAAGACAGAGAAATACTCTGAAAACACTTTGCTTTCAATATTTCACATTTCAGAAGAATACTGGTTTAGCTTGAGGCTTTTAAAAAATACAAATTCCTCTAACAGGAAAAATGTAAGGAACTAAAATAATTAGAGAAGTAAAACTGAAAAATTATGTATAAATTACTAAAAGAAAATATCTTTCAGGGTTAAGTTGGGGCACTAACGTCAGAGAGAGATGTGAGAGAGTATTAAAAGAAATTAAAAAATATTAGAAACTTGTGGGGAAAAAAGGGATCAAACATAGCAGTGATTATAAACAAGAAGAAAGCTGAAAAATCTGTATTTGTACAAAAATTTCTTTGTAGATTTTGTTTCACCTGCACTGGGTTTTCTGCTTCTTAACTGTTGTGAAGCTGTTTTAGATGAAGATGCTCTTTGTTACCAGTTCAACAGTCAATCCACCCAGGAGGTATGTCCGTGAAAGATCCCAGATTTTAAGAGGTCAACTAAATCACTGACCCACCCCACAAAAATGATCAGTCATCCTTTAGAGATCCTTGCCCAACAATCCTAACGACCACTGATTTTAAGTCCATCTTCACAAATTCTCTTAAGTAATCCACACCACTGGTTCACTATTGCTATCAGAATTTTTCACAGTCTGACCCTTTCTTGTATGCAATTTCAAACCCCTAGATCTTTATTATTTACGCTTGTGCTGGTTTTGGCTGGAATAGTGTCAGCTTTCCTCACCATAGCTAGTATGGGGCTATATTTGGATTTATGCTGGAAACAGTATTGATAACTCAGGGATGTTCTAGTTATTGCTGAGCAGAACTTAACACAGAAACCAGGCCCTGCCTCTTCTCTCCTGCAAGGAAGTGGGGGGGCATAAAGTGGACACAGCTGGGACAGATGACCCCAAGAGAATGACCAAATGCCACATGGCATCATGCTCAGCACATAAAGCTGGGGAAAGAATACGTAATACATACGCACATGTAATGGTATTTATTTTCCCAAATCACTGCTACGTGTGATGGAGCTCTGATTTGTTGGAGATGGCTGAAACACCTGCCTGCCCATGGGAAGGGTGAATGAATTCCTTGATTTGCTTTAATTGTGCTCATGTCTTTTGCTTTCCCTATTAAAACTGTCATTATCTCAACCCACGAGTGTAATCACTTTTACCTTCCTATTCTCTCTTCTGTCCCATCAGGGAGGGGTTGGGGGAGTGAGAGGGCAGCTGGGTGAGGCTTGGTTTCTGGCTGCAGTTAAACCATGATGCCACCTAATAATGGAGCATTCCTTTTTCCTTATAACAGCCTTTTTTTTTTTTTTTTTTTTTTTTTTTTTTTTTATATGGTTTTNNNTTTTTTCTTTTAAGAGGACTTCTGCTTTCTCTCAAGTACAGTACTTGGAACAAATATTTCATTGGACCAGTTTAGATGGATACCATAAATGTATTTTAAGACTGATAACTTGATAAACTTGAATCACATTGTAATTTAGACACCATAATAATTTCTGCCATAATAAGATTCAGGGTTAATACAATCCTTATTTTTACATATACCCATATGCAGCTATAGAAACCTGACCATTTCACAAACTATAATGTGTAACTAGGCAATAGCATAACAGCTTCTCAAAATGCTATATGATTAGGATGCATATAGTTTGGACTTCAACATTATACACCCAGTAGAAATTTCCTTCTAATGGGTCCCTTCCTTATCAGAAACTTAGAAGCTTCCGCACTCCCGTCTATCAACTTAAACTTGTATGGTAAAAATAACCTAGGTTCAAATAGATATTTCTGGAGTTTGTTTATAAATGAAATATGAAAACTCAACAAACTAACCTTACCATAAACTCAAGATAAATCATGCATTCTACCAAATCCGTATTTTGCTTATCCATCTTTAAGCTGAAGATATATTCATTCTCTTGATGAGTACAACATTCAAAACTAAAGTATTACTGCAAATTTAAAAGGATGAGAAGATTAAAGGTTTTTACTTTTAAGAACATTTTATACTGCCTTTCCCTCTGTAGAGAAAAATGTCTACACAGTCAAGTAAATTAATCTAGTTTACTAATCTCTGTAGAGACCTGAAATTTAAACTTCAAACAGTGATAGATAGCTTATATCATATGGTTTTTATGCAAAGAAAATTAAGCTATAAAAAACTACATTGTTAGCTTACAGTCAGATAATTGTTGTGATTTTTTCCTTTATTGCTCATAGAGGACACTATATAAAACTGCTGTATATAAAAATAAATGTTTTATAAGCACTTAAAAAAGCCCAAACCACCTATTCAGAAATAAAAAAAAAATATAAAAATTATTCACTGACACACAAGTTCTGCAATAATATAGAAAATACTAAGTCACCTAGCAATCCATACTGGAGATGTGCAAAATGATCAGGAGGCAAGGTCTTGTCTTGAATTTTCTTTACAAATTTGCGGGCAGTGTCTGGTGGGTCTCCTGTTCCAGTAGTGGAAATAACAATAACGACAGGATCCTTTTCTGTTTCCAGGTTATACTACAAGCAATAAAACAAGTTCAGTTACAAGGTGCCATTTGATACATAACTGTGGCCTTAGATACTATATCTCCCACCTTTCCTCTTCCCAAGGATACAGAGAAAACCATTTAATCTCATTTTACCTATATTAAGCCACAGAAAGTCTTTCAAGTAATTACAAGTAATTTTGGGGATGCAACTTATGATCATATTTGGAGTTTCCAAGACTAGATTTGATAAAGCCCTGAACAACCTGCTCTGACCTCAACTGACCTTGCTGCAACATGATGTCATGAAGCCTCTTCCAACCTGAAATATCCTATGATCCCACACACAGATGTCCAAGGGCAGCATTTTGAGCAGGCTAGTACATACATGAAGAATACTTCACAACTGCACTCAGACAGCTGAAATACACAGTTCTTACAGTATTTTATTTGTCAAGTGGAAAAAGTATTTTTGTATAATTAACTACAATCACACAGTCATAATCCTCATGATTTCACACAGATAAGAGGGGTGTGGCCATACAAACTGTAGGGATCATTTCTAAGTTCCATTAAGTATCATTTTGTCCTGTCTGATAACTTCCATGTTACAGAATCACAGTATCACAGAATTAACTAAGTTGGAACTGACCTTTGAGATCATCATATTAAAAAAAAAAAACAACAGTGCTTTTGGGGGAACTAAGGTAGCTCTGAGGAGCAATAATCAGACACCATGCTCTACAGTCTGATTAATTTTGGCCCATTCACCCTTCCCCCAGTTCACTTCTCTCTCCTTTGCTAATACTGGTCTCCCACATTTCCCACATTTTCATGGGGGTTACTCCCACTATAACAGGTTGACAAGAACTGCCTAGAAGGGACTGTGTGTCAGTTCCACAAATTCGGATCTCATGCAACCATTTATTACTTCTCAAGTAAAAAGCACTCAGAATCTTTGACCCTCCCATTTTTAGCAGGCTGCAGCACTGTGCCAATGTGCATGGATCAAGTATACAAATCCCTCTCACAGCACCTCTATGGCCTAAGGGTGGTGCCTCTGGGAAACACAGCTTCAGTCCAGTGTTTGGGAGTGACCTCTGGAGACCACCTTGTCCCACCCCATGCCCCAAGTGTGACTAACAGTCAGCGCTGCACTCAGTCACCTGTCACTGGCTGCATTTTGAAAACTTCTACGTATAGAGACTGCCCTTTTCTGGGCAGCTTCTTCCACGCAGAACCTCTCCACTAGTGCCAAATCTGAGTTTATCAGCACCCAATGGATTTGGCCTCCTGTTGTCCAGTTTGGCTCACATAGCCTGCCCCTAGATCACTCCTTAGCCTCCTTTTCCCCATAATAAGCAACCTAAGCTCCTCCTACTGCTCCCTGTGGGTTGCAGTTTAAATTATCTCCCAGCATTCCAAGTTTAATAAAAATAATAGGATTATGAGAAAATAAAAAGAAAGATTGCAAGAGGAGCTATGTTTCACTCAGAACACTTTCAAGACTGCAATTCAAAACTCCAGATTTTGAGGAGTTATGTGCTAAACACTTCCCTCAATAAATCATTCAAACTTTATCTCCTTTTCAAGCCATGTAAAAAATTACCTGACACCTACAACCCAAAAAAAGCTAGGAATACATAGAAAGAGACTATGTTGGTTTTGCTGTTGGCAATGTTTCCAAGTCTTTCCTGAAGAAGCTAAAAGCAGTTGCATGGTAAAGTTAAATTACTATATGTCTTGCCTCCGACAGCAGAGGCCTAGAGAAGCACAAGTGAACAGAGTAAACATGTAAAGACATCGCTCAGGCAGTTTGCCAGACTTCAGTGTGTTGTGGTCCAGAAACCGTCCCAACAGAGCTTTTGTCTTTGACAAGGTCAGGCAAGCTCCAAGTACTCACAAAACCCTGAGACTTTCAAAACTGAACTCTAAGTTGTACAAAAAAAAAGCCTTAAGGGTCCTGTTGCAATAAGGACTCAGATTTTCAAAACTTCCACAGCTGATCTGATAAGTAGAGCCCCACAACTTCTGCATTGCCACAGGTGACTACTGCATTTACAAAGAAAAGTAAATCACATGAGAACATACACTCAAATGAGCTCCATTAAAAAAAAAAAACCAAAAAGATACAATTTCAGGAGTTATGAAGTAGTATATCAGAACAGAGGCATGATTACCTCACTAAATTCTTGCTTACTCCACTGCAGATTCTTGTCTGCTAACTTAGACACCTTTTGAAAACCAAACATTTGGTGACACAGGTTCTGCAATAATTTCTGTCAATTACTGTGAAGTCTGCTACATCAGTAGACCTAACACAACAACACAGTTTTTACTCTACCTTCCACCTCTTCCTACATCCTTTGTTTTTCAGGTTTGTCTCATTCTTTCTCTTTCCTTCACATGTTCTCCTCAGCTGAGGACAGCAATGCCACACAAGAGCAAGGAGCAGCCTGCTCAAGCTGTGCATGGTTGCTGAAAGAAGAGGATGGGATCAGACAGCCAGGTTTGTCTCATCCAAAATAATACGTATCACGACAAATGTACACATTCAGATAACACATACAAGGCTGACTACACACACTGTGATCCAGTATGATCTCCATTTAGCCTCTCATTTTTTACCGCTCCTACTTCACTTCCACTTCATTCCAGTCTTCATAAA
The DNA here is from genome assembly GCA_013400275.1 of Rhadina sibilatrix. Taxonomy (NCBI): domain Eukaryota; kingdom Metazoa; phylum Chordata; class Aves; order Passeriformes; family Phylloscopidae; genus Rhadina; species Rhadina sibilatrix. Next base: position 713,146 of record VWYO01009982.1, read on the forward strand.
ACGTAATCACCATAACCAACCAAAGATTTATGACCTTATCTCGCCCCTGTGAGGAGTGTATCTGAGAGATACTACTTGCAGACAGCCAGTGTTCCTGAGACCTGAGCAGAATTTGACCATTGACTTTTAAATGGCAAGAAGATTACATTACTATTACTGCCTCTGTAACCACCTATTCCATCCACAGACCTTCATAAGGTCTGAAAATACCCAAAAGATACATAAAAACAGACTTCCTAACTGACAAGTAGGGAAAAAAACCAGAAGCTTATATGTGAAAAAATTACAAAGTTGCAGAAATTACTTTCTTCCTCAAAGACCAACTCTGAAGATTCTCTATTCATAATTAATTTGCAGCTCTGAATTGTCTTGCCAAATTTGGCAAAATACATTTATTTAAGTGGCAGGCCAATAACAGGGCTAGAAATGTTCTGACTATCACCTTCCTGAAACTAATCTCCAAACCCGTCCAATGCAGAAGAAATTAAGTGCAAGAATATAAGGAGAATCTTCACATTCCCTGCTGGCTGCATAAAAGCCTCTTTCTAACACTCAGCTACATTCTTACTGCACATTGATTCCAAATGTCTCACGTTTTCAAGTGCATAAAAAAAACTCTTTTAGATGTTATTTTCTCCTCATCTAATATAAAATACCAGACTATCAAGTTTTGATTGTTTCGTTTTTTTATATGTTTTTGTTGGAGGCCCTACAGTTGAGAGTACTTTGAGAAGGAAATTACAGACCTTAATGCTTTTAGTTACAGAACTAAGTTTTCACATTCTTACTCCTGGATAAAAAGCAAGTAATAAAAAGCCACTTTCTTGTTCCAGTCAAGCTTTCTGTTTTGTTCTAGAACTTAACTTGAAGTGAGTTCTGTGGGAATTGAAGTGAATGTATATGCTAAGCAACACAAGAAGACCCGCAAAAGCTCTGGGCAATGCTGGAGCCCACAGTTAACAGAACACAGAACGTCAATGCAACAAAAGAAATAAAACAAAACAAACCCCAACAGAAAATAACACTCACACAAAAAACCCCAAAATACAAATCAAACCAAAAACAAACAAATCAAGGGGAAAAAAAAGAGCATCGTTTCTAGTAACAGCAGACCTGACCTGTAAATACAGAATTCATTCACTACTGCATACATAAAAAGTTTTCAAGAAGTCACTGAATCATTGTTAGAAGAGAGATAAAGACATTAATTTACAGTTCTAGTAAGAAAAATCACAAAATGTATCTTTGGCAGAAGGTCATTAAGCAACTGTGAGTATTGGTTGAAATTACTGATTCACAAAGTACAAAAATTTGACACTAGATGGTGTTTTTTTGATGAGTGCATCTGCTAGCTTGCATGACTATCAAGAGCCACCATTCTAGCATGTGAAAAAGAAAAGGGCTCTTCAATACATATATTTCAAAACAGCATGGAGTATCTCACCTTATCCATTTCACTTATACAGTGCATATCAGCTTCAAGTCCATGGGCACCTGCTTGCTGCCATATTTCCTCAGCTATGGCTTTTGCCTGCCCCTTCTGTGTTGCATAGAGGAGCAAAAACCTCCTTTTTGACTTACAGCACATTTTATATATATATTTTTAGAGACACTGCAGAGGAGAAAAGAATTTGAAAAGTGAATTTCTTGTAACAGAACAGCAAGATTTTACTTTCTTTATAAGATTAAAAAGAGGTAAAGATAGCAGCATTGGTGTTTAACTTGGAAAATGAGGCATCTACTCTGAAGTGAAGCCATTTCTAACAAGTAGATCAAGTTGCAAAGGACCTGTGTGCTGTACTGCCTTGATGCTGCAGTAACATTACAACATCTCTGATACCAAGAATCTAGTTTGCAACCAATACAACATGAAAACTTTTAAAATGAAAATTATTATATTATTACATATTTTCTATTTCAGGTTAATGACTGCTTTGTTCTCTTTTCTGAGCTATCTTTGAAAACAAAACCAAATATAGACATGGTGAAGTCAAACTACAAAGCCTGAGGAAAAAAAATTAACTGCTCAGTTTCTTCTTTTTTGAAATCAGGTTGTGGGCGTGGGTGGTTTTTTTTTTTTTTTTTT
>VWYO01009982.1:715312-813309 GCA_013400275.1 Rhadina sibilatrix
TTTTTGGTTTTTTTTTTGTTTTTTTGTTTTTTTTTTTTTCTGCAATGACTTTACACTTTATTGTCCACCATGTATTTTGAAGCACAAACACTGACTTCAATTTCATGTATCAAAAAGGAGTTCCTTACACAAGTGCAAACTGACCCTGAGGTTTGCTCAGTTGGTCAGAATACGATGCTAATAACACCAATCAAAAACCACCAGTGTTGGTTTTTGATCCCCACACTGGCCATTCACTTTGGAGGAGCTGGACTCAATGATACTTCTGAGTCCCTTCCAACGCAGACTATTCTGTGACTCTGTGAACTATAGAATTGGCTCTTTGGGCTTTTTTCTCTAAAAGTAAAAAATAATCTTATAGAAATCTGCTGTGGTGTCACCAAGCTCCTCATAAACAGCAGGATGAAGAGAGACATATCCTTATCCATTCACCTGCCCCATGAAAATTTCAATGCAAGAAGTTTTCTTCCATTGTTTTGACACAGAGAACACCACATATGTAGCTTCAGGCAGCAGTAAATGAGAGAGAGAAGCAAAATGCCTTTAGAGTGGATATTGCAAATTAATTTTGTGTCAATATTTTTTGATTGCCAAGGAGGTGTGGTATAACTCAAATACCTAGAATTCGTACTGAGAAATTTTCAGTTCCCAATCTGAGGTATCTCTCCCATGCCTGGGCCTGGTTTGCTGTATTTTACCTACTGCTTCCACAAAGTTCCAACTACAGAAAATATTCAGTGTGCCAACCAGACACACTGAGTTATGGAAACCTGTGGCTACATAATTTGAGGTATCTCTTTTTTCTCTCTCTCTCAAGGGAAAACTAACATAGTACAATTGCATAAGAATACTGTACTCCATTGATAGGGCAGGATATTTCTGCCCATAGTACTGCAGAAGGTTTTTCCTACAGGAATTTTTTTAAAAGCATAATTATACATGAAAAAACTCAGTGACTTAGCAAAAACTAAGTGACAGGTTCTTAAGAGTGCCTGTATCATATGAGAATTTAATGAAAAATGTAATTACTAGAAAATGTTGAGGTTTTCATTGTATTTTCCTCTATTATGTTTTCCATTTTAGTTTTCATTTTAAATTAACTACATATATTACCTAAAACTATTAGTAGTTACCTTAACAGTCACCTTTAAATAAATTCATTTACATAACTGGTTTCAGGCGCATACGTGCACAGAAAGTGCATACACCAAAACAATCCTCAAAATGATTTTTCACCTTCCTTTTCCAAAAGAAAGAAACATGCTAATTATGACTATTCAAATAAAATAGCATAAATATAAATATAAATATAAATATAAATATAAATATAAATATAAATATAAATATAAATAACCTCAGATCCCTGTAGTAATACAGATTCATCCTGGTTGTGTGCTGTGTTTTCACCTAACTCTCCTGTCAGCAGGTGGCATCACCCGACCACAAATGTATAAATCAAGAAAGAAAGTGGTGCTTCATTACTACACTCTTTCTCATCCCTCAGAAAGGGAGAAAGATAATCAGTTTCCCACTAAGATCACACCATAGCACAGAAACCTTCTATGCAAGAAAAGCTGAGGAGTAAGCTGCCAACATTATAGCCCAGGTATTACCAACAAGAGTCAGCTTGGGAAGCTGTTAATGTTTGAGAAGCACAAAGATTTGCAACACTAGGGGGGATGGAGAAGGCAACAGCAGCCAGGATGTGGTCTGACACGGTCAGATGTTGTCTAACAGTGTTATGACCTCTGCCTACATCTGGAAGAGCAGCCAGGATTCCTGTAAGACATTGTGAGCCTTCTACTCCAGCTAGTATAGCAACAATAACAGGTGCAAAAAGCAGCCACACACATTTTTGGTGCATATATGTGAACTTGGAGAGAGGTTTTTTTTTTCACTGGTGAATGGACCAGTAGATTACATAGAGACACAAAAACCTGGAACAACCACACCTCCCGCAGACAGCATGTGGAAACAAGAGAACCCATGCAGCCAGAAGAGGTGATGATGCTGGAGATGCACATGCAAACCTCCTGAGACAAGGTACTGTGTGTGCATGCAACAGTGTGAATGAATCCTTGTGGCAATGGGAGAGAACAGGCTTAGGCAATTCCTTGGAATTAGATACAGAAAGCTGTTTAAATATTTGTGGCATTTATTAACATTTTCCAGGTGTCTAGTGTTGTATATGTTGCACTGTTGCTATTGATCTTAAATCTATGATTCAATTAACTGACTAGTTTATTTAATTCTCTAAAAGTTAATTATGGCAACAACAGACCAATAAATTCCTCTATTCATGATTTGATCTAAACTGCACAAGTTGAAGAGTTTCACCCCACTTCTCTCTGTCATCAACAATAAGATCTTTGCACAGACTGCTAAGTGATGCCTGCTGAAAGACAGGAAAATCAGTCATGCCTACCTTCAGATGAACCACAGACCAGGAACACACCTGCTCTCAGACAAGCATGCTGCCCACACTGGTCTTGCTTTGCTGCTCTATACGCTCTTCAAAGACGCTATGCCACTTCCACTTATGTGACACAAGTTCAACTGGAATAAATAGGGGGAAAAAAGGTAATTCTTGAGCTATCAAACTTTCTGAAGAATCTCTGTAACTTTAATAGTACTATCACATCAGCAGCCTTTAACACGTTGTCGTGCTGGTAGACCCACATCAAAAAAACACGCTTAAGCTGGGAACACAACCTGTGATTTGCTGGATCAAACCAGGGCTTAACATAAAACTAATTATGAAATTCCAAATTTCAGCTCGTCTGATCCAATACTTGGAAAGGTCAGAAAGCTGACAGTCCACAGAAGACTAGCAGGGAGCGTAGGAGCAGCCAAGGCATCCAGGAATGCCGCTGAACCAACCACACGTGCGCTGCCCCAGCAGTGCCGCAGCTGCGCGGCAAGGCCAGACCCAGCACGTCACGGACCTGCTCTGTCAAATATAAACTGCGCGCCCACGGACCGGGAAAAAAGAAAAGAAAAAAAAAAAAAAAAAAAAAAAAAAAAAAAAAAAAAAAAACAAGACAACAAAAAAAAACCGGAAAAAAAAAAAAAAANAGTGCACACACTGTTAATCATGTCATCAGTAGGTGGATAAACTCCTTAGATCCTCATTCAACCTGAAGTGCACACACGGAGGAGTTTCACTCTTCTGAAACTTAGAACAACGTTTTCTTTCTGTCGTCAACCAGAAGAGCTTCACGCACTCCTCTGTGGCCTTAACCCATGTTGTGGGACCGTGCCTTGAGCCACGAAGCCATTCCCAAGCCACTTTGTCAACAGCTTGCGACTTGCTCAGAAGCATTCTAGGGCCAAGACAAATACAAAAGCGAAATACAAACCCTCCGCCCCGCGCACCTGCTCCACCCGGCCCCGGTGTCGCCCCAGAGCGAGGAACAGGAGTACTTGCGCTGGAGGACGCGGCGCACACGGACACGGGCACGAATCCCACTTCCGAAGCGAAGCGCCAGCGCCAGCACCGACCCCCGCTCCGCGACCGCCCGGGCAGCACCGGGCCGGACCGGACGCAGCGGCAGCGGCAGCGCGGGGAGGAGGCAGGGCCGGGCCGGGCCGGGGCGGAGCGGAGCGGGGCGGGCCGAGCACGCTGAGGGAGGCGCCGGAAGGTCCCGGCAGGCGCCGCGCTGCCCGTGATGGCTGCCGAGGGGAGGCTGCCGCCGGTGCCTCAGCATGGCCCAGTGCCCCCCGGGGCGGAGCAGCGCGGCCCCGGCCATTGGCAGCGGCAGTAGCAGCAGTAGGTGCTGGGGCGGAGGGGGATGGAGGGGCCCCGCCCCGGCCGCGGGGGTGGCGGGCAAAGTGGAGCCCTGCCGCTCCTGCCCGGGGGATCGTTCGTGTCGGTCTCCTGTTCGTCTGCCAGAGTGTCCTTGCGGGGACGAGGGGCAGCCTGTCACACAGGGCTCGCCGCTCCCGGCGTTTCTGCTCTCTGTGTTGCCTTGTGCTCGTGGTCGTGGGAGAGGGATCGTACCCATCTTTCCAGCCACCAGAAGGATTGGGGTTGGTTTTTTCTACGTTTTAGTGACCCTGGTGCTGTTTCCCAGACTACATATCTATTTTTCTTCCCCTAGGTGTCATTTCAGAACTCACTTGATTCAATATGGCTTTGATTAGCCGAAAAAGTTTCCAGTTGTATTCATCGAGCACACCAGCAAGCAGGTCTGCTTTGATGACCCTAAGCAAAAGGTTGAACTTCATCAGGGGGCAGCGAAAACCCCAAAACTGTAGCTCCGTGGCCATGAGGATGCTGTGTGTCAAAGATAAATCTCAGTATCTGTTTTGTAGGAAAAAACACGTACAACTGCAGATGCAGCCACTTTCTGCTCATGAAGCTGTGCATCTTTGTGGCGATACCAGGAACTGTACTAAATCAAATAATGTGTGGATGGATGAACAATTATTTTTCGAGAAGTTGAACAACCTTTGTACATCAAAAGACATATTTTACTTTCTTAGCTCTCTAGAGGTCATGTCTGATAATATGGCCGCAGGAGCCCTGCAGAGGATTTCTGAAGTTGAGGTGGATGACAATGGTCTTAAAAACCCTGCACTGTTAGAGAATGAAGTTTTCAGGGCATTATGCTTCCAGTTTGAATTTGAATCCTCAAAACTGTCCAACACGGGGCTGCTGAATGCATTGCAGGCTTTGATAAAGCTACGTATAGATCCGCAGAGCACGCTGATGACGAGGCTGCTTTTGGAGAGTGAGGAGCGGCTGGGCAGGGGACAGCTGACTGCTGAAAATTTGTGTTCTCTTGGAGAGAGTTTGCTTGAGTTAGAAGGCCCAAGTTGTGCAGCGCTGGAACAAATTGTGAACCGCATGCAAGAAAGAGACATTGAGAGGTGGAGTCCCAGGGAAGTAGTGATGGTTTATAAGATACTGCAAGTGACTGCGAGGGAAGGGAAACAGTGCCAAAAATTGCTAAACAGACTGAACAGTGTTACTTTCCACAAAGTTTCTCAGCTAAGCTCAAACTTTGCAAGTGTAATACTGAATTCACTGGTGGTTCTTCGTCAGACTCGGGCAGTTCTCTTAGTCACTGCACTGTGTAAACATTCAGTGAAGCATGTTCCCTATTTCACAGATCATGAACTGATAAATGTACTGGAAGCTTTCCTATACTTTGGGCAAAATTTGCACATTTTTACAGCGGCACTGGAAAGACACGTCCCCAGGTCCATCCTCACCATGCATCCTCAAACAGTCAGCAAGGTCATGCATTATTGTTGCAAAAAGATGATCCTTTCAAAGTCCATCTTTGATGCAGTGGCAGAAAGTTTCATTTCCAATGCTGACAGACTAACCACTGACCAGATTGCTGCCTATATTATCCCATTTGGGACTCTTAACTACCTGCCTCCAAGTGCTTCTCCCTTGTTTAGGAAGCTTGAAACTGTGCTGCATACCCGCCTGAGGCACTTTGAGCCTCACACCTTGCTGAACCTGCTGCACTCATGTGTCCTTATTCAACGTTACCCAATAAATTTCCTGCCAAAAATATTTAGTCCCTATTTTCTGCAAAAGCTTCAAGGTAAGGAGCAGAATTTCTCCTGAGATGTTCCACATTTCTTTCAATTACATAGTTAGTATCTTAACAAGCAACTATTTTTTAATGACTTTAATTTGTCAAATCAACAGTGACCTGATCTAAGTGACTTGAAAATAGTGATCTGGAGGCCAAAGGCTGTTGCTTCCTTGTCACAGTTGCCATTGTCTTTCATGTTATGTCATTTAGTTGTTAGAAAATTGCACTATACAGTCCTAAAACACAGACTTGAATTCCCTTAAAGGAATTATTTCAGTTAATCCTGGTTTTCTAAAAAACAGTGACCTGATGTTCCCCATGTTTGTCCTTTGTCTAATACAGGATGCTAGAACTTCCCCCATGTGATAGCCCATTCTTGGCTCTAATTGTTGCATATTTCAATGCTTTTGGACACAAATGTATTATGAACAACGTATCATTTTGAGTTATTCTGTATTTGATGCTAAAGCATTTTTAGGGTCATTGTAGACCCATAGCACATGTAAGCTATGCCAGAAAGATGACTGACTTAATAAGATTTTCAGCTAAGATTGCTCTACTAATAAAACTAAAGTTTTCAAAGTGATTAGAAATTTTGGTCACTTAATTTTTCAACATGTGAAATACCCGAAGGAGTTGATTTTTACAAAGCAAACAAATCTCCAGAAATTATTTGGTATTATCCACAACTTGCAAATATAAAAAAAAAAATAAAATAACAAAAAATAAGCTGAAACAATGAGATCCTGGGATTATAACTTGGGGAAAAGTAGTTATAAGGAGATATTTATCTAAGACCTCAACTCAAATTTATTCTTCTATGTAGAATGTCCTGCACCTTTTGGATCCTCATTTTTTTGTGAAAGAATATGACAGTTTTAGCTAAGATCTTGGTAGTTTTGTATTTTTGTGTTGATATTTCTGTAAATAATTTTCTGATTTTTCTACCTATGTAATTTCATACTGATCTTTCTGTTCATGTAAACAATTACTGAGAATTTTAATTATTAAGTAGCTTTTCTGAACATTATACTGAATAGCTTTTCCTGACTTCTGCATGTAGTTTATGTGAAGATGCTTTGTTGAAGGTACACCTGAAAACCTGAATGTTGTTGTTTCAGCTCAGCCACCTGGTTTGAACAGAGTTGTTTTGTCCCAGCTAACCCAGCTGTTTCTGACTGTCACCCTGGAGTGCCCGTTTTATGAGGTACAGTACATGTGAAAGCAGAAGTGATGTTAACAAGAGGTGATAAGGTTATTAGGGCCCTGTTTATATTTAGTTGCTTGTATTTCCCATAAAAGCATTGGAATTGGACAAACCAACTTTCCTTGATGAAAATAGGCAGCATTTCTACCTGATTGAATGACTTGATGTATTTGTATGAATGGAAACAGCTGTGTATTTCTCATGAACCTGACAGCATTGAAGCTTCCTGAGGATGTTCTGGTGGTTGTTTGGGTGATTTTAAGTTTCCAGCAGATCATACCTCAGAATGTAGGTCTCTCAATAGACTTGGCTTTGAAATGCACAGAATGCATTTTGGTATGTTAATATGAAGTAATTACAAAAATGTTATCTTTCTTTTTTCATTTCGTTTTCTGTCCTTATCCAGGGTCCAAAACTTCTTTCAAAGTATCAAGTAAAGGCCTGTTCCACGCCTCACAGTTCTCCTGATGTTCACCTCTTTAAAAGGGTGAAGAGAGGATTACTTCATTTGCTGAAAAAAAGACTATATTTTGCATCAGAGGTATCAACACCGTATTTCTATGTAGTTGGTAAGTATTATTTCTTTTGATTAGTAATTAAATATGTGTGTGTATGGTGCCAAAGCTTTCATTTCCTTTGTGGGCATTCTAAATTCTGCAAATACAGAAAAAGTAAACTGGGATACAAATTTCTGTAAAAGATCTGAAATTTGGGAACTTTAAGTAAATAATTTTTAGAGTCAGAGAAAGGAAAACAGAGAGAAAAGCACTGTGCAGTGTTAATTGGTATTTACGAAGCCAGTCTGCATTGAAAACAGCTGCTTGCATTCTGTGTTTTTATTACCAGCTCCTTATCCATTAAGCAATTTGTATAATATAAAGCAAAATGAGGCAATGCCACTTGCCTGATCTCCCTGCTTTAGTGGTGATTAGAGAAAGGAAGGTGGTCAGCCGTGTGCCCTGCTCAGCTGGGCTCCTCTCCCCTCAGCGAGAGCTGCTGATGACACAATTTGTGGGGGTTTGTGACTTGTAAGACAGGAGTGAGCACAAGAAAGCGTTGTGTGCAGCGGGAAACACAGGAGGCAGGGATGAGGAAAGGCATGTGCCCAGGAGGGGTGGATGATAATGAGATGTTGAGGGAAGGGAGTCTTGGACACCATGGATGTCTGAGGGATTTAAAAAAAAATAAAGAAGGGGGATGATTCCAGAATTATTCTGTATGTCACTTTGCTTGTGAGGATTATGAAAGGCTGAAGTGTTACTAATTATCACTCATTTTTGTTAAGTCTGTACAACTTTTGCCAGCCTCTGTGATTGAAAAAAAAAAATTGTGATAGTATTTTAGTTATGTAATAAAACAACTGCGAGAGGATAAGAATTAAAGTACAAAGTTTGTTATAAAAATGACTTTTAATGTCACTTCTTTTTTCATATTCACAAGATATTGAGATTAAATTAGATGAAGAAGGTCTTGTATTGCCTGCAGCCCAACTTGAAGAGGTACACAGACGGTAAGACAACAAAAGAAGCCACTGATAAAATGTGGATTTACATTGAGAAAAAGCATATAGGGTGAAAACCTGGCAAGTATTAAGCTATTTGTAGTTTTGCCATTGACTTCAACAAAGTTCAGATCTCACACTGAAACCAGTGGCAAAAGGACAGAGTTAAAAATCTGGGGTTTTTTTGCTCATTGTTTTGCCATCTGCCTATACAGTGTCAGATGGTTGGTCTGTTTACCCAGTGATCCTTATTTGGATTATAGCAATCTATTCTGATATTGTGTAATTCATTTTCAAATTAAAACTAAATTCTGAATATATTTGCATGGATTTAACAGAGTTTAAGCTAGTTTGAGTTCACGAATTTACTTCTGCAAAGAATCCTGCATAATAAGGGTATTTGCTACAGATGCTGATTGTTTTTCATTAAGAAATGCGTAAGTGTTGAAATGTATGCTAAACAAGGGTTACTTTGGGAAGCCTCGGATACAAAGTTAAGCAACTTGCCTGTGTGGCATTTGCAACTGCACTGCCATGAATAAAGCAAAAGTCTTTGAAGACGTTAGGCTTTCTCCAGCATAACTTTCTGTTGTGGCTGAAGCTGAAACCAGGACACATTCACAGGACTCAGAGACTAATACAGGTTCTTTCCAAGACCTCATGCTTAAATGCTTAAGAATGAGTTTTAATGTTTCTTTTTAAGTAATAGCTTTCATAAAGTAAATAAAGTCACAATATACTTAACATACTGAAAATGTAAGCAATTAAAAAACTTTTACTTTTTAACAGTAGATATACAAACCTTGGTTTAAATTAATGGGATTTTTATCGCTCAGAAGAAAAAATATAATTATAACCCATGCTGCCAACCATATGTACAGGTTTAATTTAAAACAGACGTAGCTTAAACTCAGCTTGAACTCTAATGGATTTAACGTGTACATTAGTAAGTTAAATTTAGCTGCTGAATTTTTTTCTAGCTGGGGCAAGGTATTTTATGTTTTTCTTTCTAGAAGAATTCAAAACAGCTTACTAATCATAGCATTAAAAATATCAAATTCTCATTAACTTGCATGGTAGTTTTTGTTCAGAGAAAATAAAAAAGCTTTTCAGATCAGTTTCACTAAGTTTCAGGATTTCACCTCCCCCCTTATATTGAGTGATTTAAATTATCCTGAACAAGGTAACTCCTATCCTACATATGAATCAACGAAGTGTAAGAGGAAAGTATTGTCTTATGCTTCTTAGGAACTGCAGTAGTTGTGGTGATTAAAATAACTGATCGTTGTGGGTTTGTTGGTTGGTTTTTTTTTTGATATTATACTTATGCTTAATTTTAGAATTGCCCTGTGTGTTGATGGTCAGAATAGATTTTGTTCTCATAGCCACAATCTGTTGGGAGAAGAAGCTATTAAACAGAGACATCTTCAGTTACTTGGTTATGAAGTTGTGCAGGTAAAGTCCAAAGACAGTGATTTACTTCTGCTCTGGCTAAGGAAACAAGTAAAAAATATTTTACAATATTTATAACTGTAGTTTCAATTAATCCCTAAAACAGATGTAGTCTTTTTCGTTCTACATTAGGTTCTCTCTGCCTAGTTTTTGCCTTTTTGAGGGTGTACAGAAATACCTTTTTCTTCCTTGGATCAGTTAGTGTATTCCGTCTGTGTTTTTTTGCCACATAGTTGCTGTTTGGAAGAGTGCTTCTCTTCAGTGATTTAGAGTCAAATCTTGTATTAAAGGAAAATGTTACATAAGAGTTAATTAGAATTGGAATTTTTTAATGAAATACCTTTTTTAAAAGGCTTGGAGTTTAAAAGAGGAGTTAAAAAAAGAAGCTGATTTGTATTGTAAATAATATTTTCACAACAGAGTATAACCTTAATTTTGCCTGTTGAATTAATAGAAGTATATTTCTCTTTAAACATACTTTGAATGAAAACTGCTACTTTAGTATTTTGAGATTTTATTTTCCACTTATCATCACTTATTACATAAACCTAACTCCATAATATTTATCTTAGTTTAAGTAATAGATATCACTTTTTTTTACAGTAATCTCTATTCAGGTCATTTACAGATCAATAGTTCATTTAGGATTAAATCTTTAATTTTAAAACAAAATATTTGATGTGTAATTTTGCATCTGCTAAATGAACATCATTCTTACCCAGTTGTTTATTAAAAGGTATTTCCAGCAATCATTTTTGTTTTGTTTCCAGATTCCATTTTTTGAGGTAGAAAGTCTACAAAATACCAGAACAATGGCAGATTATCTACACAAAAAAATCTTTCCTTGTACATATGGACTCAACAACTGACACTGGAGAATACTACTGGATCACAGGCTAGCCTTCTATACTACGAACTGTAAATTCTGTGCATGGAAGAAAAAGTATTTTTTCTAAGTAACTCCACATCAGAAAATTTGAGCTTCTGAGTGTGAAACCTTCCAATATTTGGAACAATTGACATGTGAAGAGTAATAAAGAGCATCATATTTTCTTAAGATTTGTGTCAATACTTATTACCAGTTTACAGATAGAAGTGCCAGACAGTCAGTGCTGCTTTTCCCTTGTATTTTTAACTGGTTCTAATTCACAGCTACAGCCACACATGACTATTGAAGGATACCAGCCAGTCTGAATGTACAGAATATGCCTATAGAATACCTATTAATCAAGGTTTTTCTTCACAGTATAAAAAGAAATTGTGCAATTTACTTACAGCTGCTCATGTAATTTCCCAAGTGTTTCATAGAACTAAAATTTGAAGTAGTTGCAGAAGCAATATTGGTTTATTGGTTTTACTTAAGAGATGTAGCATGCTCTTCAATAAATAGCAATGCCTTACATAAAATGAGAGATTTTTAATAAAAAGGATTTGCTTTACTTTATAGAGTAACAGCTGTCACAGAATAGTGGACTTGTACAACCAACTCTGTGGGACCACCCAGTGTTCCAGATGTAGTCTATTTGTAGTTTTGTCTTTGGTGGCAGTTTTAGCTAAACTGTTTAAATGTCATGTATGCACCCCAGAGTTCCTCCAAATTGCAGAAACTCTATACTCTGAAGCTCAGAAGAACTGTGTCCCATGGCAGCCCTTTTTTATGAACAAAATTTCTGGAACTGAGAACCAGAACCAGTACCCACTTCAGTCAGAACAAGTGTGCCCTAACTTACGTCAGTGCATTGCTTTTGCAAGTGATGAAGGGAAAACAGGAGAGCTTTGGTTTTGATAACATGTACCTGATGAACTGCCATGTATTCCAAAACCAAAACACATATTCTGGTTAGCTTGTGCTTCCTCCCTGTGTGGAATTACTATATAGGAGTAGGAAAGCAGAATTCCCAGCATCACCTAGTTTGATTTTTACTGTTGTTTTGATTCAAAAAAGGTGAAACTTTCACATCATTGACATTCTGTATATTTTACCAACAGATACAGAATATGGACATTTTCTTCCTTCCAAGGCTACTGTCAATAATTTGTGAGTTGCAAGTGTCTGTCAATTGGCCCAACAATCTCTGGAGATTACTGGATACAAAGTCCACATCCAAAACATGATTTATATTACATATGATTTACAATGTTATGCTGTCCATTCTGTTTGTGCTTGTTGCATGTATAAAACCCTTCCTTACAGGAGTGTGTCAATACTGATAGGTGAGGGAACAACAAAAGGTAATGAGATGCTTTCCAACAGTGTAATAGTAAGCTCAGAACATCAGTAATCTAAGAATTTGTCATTCTAGCAAGACAAATAGAAGGAGAGCAGCTGAAATGGCTTTGCAAACTAAATTTATCAGGAACTTATCACTAATACTGAAGAAATTGTCAGAGTGTTCATTTCACACTGAGCACTGAAGAAAGAAGTGAACCATTCAGAACTGAATGAGAAACAAGTAGCAGGAGGAACAACCTGTGAAAGACCTTCAAAAGTGAGTAGGGACGAGAAGGGTGTAACATAAGCAAAGAAATTAGATAGGAAAACTCAAACTGGAGTTTTGATGTTTCACTTTCTCTGAGGTAGAAGTGTACTGATGATGCCTATTTCTCACACAGACCAGAAGGTGGTGGTATTCTCAAACAAATTTGATTTCCAATAGTTTTTCAAACAGATGGTTTGTAAATATAGTAAGGCTACTTAAAAAAGGCAATTTGTACTGACTGTCCCAAAGTAAAAATAACCTGCTAAGAATATGGCCATATTCCATCTCATTCTTTACTGGTATAACTTTGATACTGATTTTTGAAAAAGCATTGTGGTATTAGAAAACATTTCCTTCTCCCTTTGGTTCTTACTATGATTCATTTAATACTGCTGAATTTGTTTAGTGAAGTGTTTATTTTTGAAAAGGAATGTAGCCGTTAATGCTCTTTTGTCCATAGCCCATTGAATGTAGAAGAACTGCAGGTCATGGATAGTGAAAGTAACAAACACCTCTGAGAATGTGCTCTGCTTCTCACATCATGCCAAACAAGTGCTATTGATTGCCTAATTTACTATTTTTTCAGATTAAGAAGTTCTTTGTTTCTTCTTTTTTTTTTTTTTTCCCACTAGGTGTCTCACTGTATTTACAAACGACACAGATTTCCTGTGTCTGAATACCTGACAAAACCAGTGTCAGTCATAGCTGTGGACTTCCAGTCCTTTTTCTGATATGATCTCTGAACAATACTGCTTCAGATTTAAACAACAGGATCAACAGCTCTTGAGAACCAAACCGATGCATACTCTGCAGGAGAAACTCCTCCTGAAATTACCTTAAAATTTTAGTACTGGATTCTGTGTAAGTACAAGGCATTAAATGTTTAATCAGATTTAGACATTTGTGCTAAACATGCTTTTTTAAATGACTATTGCTCAAATCCTTGTGTTTTTTCCACTCTTTCTACCAAATGATTTAGTGCTTGTTCTGCTAGTATTACTTAGTCTTTTTTCCCTTTTTTTTCAGATTGGGTACAGAATAGTGGAAGTCGGTGAAATGAATGTCTGAATTCAGCTAGACCCAGATTTTGTCTCTTCAAATGCTAAGTGCTCAGAAGTTCCTTTTAACTCAAGTTCCACTTGAAGTCTACTGAAACTGCTAAGCACATAAGCCCATACATTTTTGAAAATTCTCAGCTGAATATCCTTTTCAGCTGTTGTGCACATAAAACAATGTCTCAACACACATAAAAAAATGTCTAGCAACTCTGTACAGAATTGAAAATCTGTGACCCCGATACCTTGAGGGTCAAGCTTACTTAAATGTTAGGTCTGTAGAAGCAGTGCCCCAGAATTGCAGAGACAGCTTTTGACCCAACAGGTCTCATTCCCAGCGTTGCTGCCTAAAATATTCCAAAAAGCTCTTGTTGGTGTTGCTCTTCATGAGATTTTTATGAGAATGTAAGAAGACACGCATTTTAATTAGCATGAGAAAAAGTGCAGCTGCTGTTTCACCATACTTTTAATCCACATCATTCTCATTAACTAAACTGTAGAAAAAAAGGCAAAAGTACCATATTGCTTTTTAAAGTGTGGTGTTTTTTTTTTTTTTTTTTTTTTTTTTTTTTTTTTTTTTTTTTTTTTTTTTTTTTTTCTGTTTCATTTTTTTTACTCTTGAGTGTGTGTGACTTTCANTGTTGCTGGCAATGGCAGAGAGAGATTTCCTGTGGATGGAGGCCTGGAGAAGGTTTTTTCAAGGACCAGGGCGGCTGCCTTCGCCGTAGATTGCTGCATGCAAGCTATTAACCCTTGCATGCTCTCCGGTTGCTGGGTCTAAGGGCTTATGTACATGCTTCCCATACTCTGAAGAGGTCAACACAGGAACAGTTCTTGCCCTTTCCTGTAAAAACACCAAAGTCACCTTAGAAGAAAATCACAGGGTAAACAGAAAACATGGCAGTTCTCTATTGCTAAATGTGCTGTGGCCAGGGGTAAAATAACTGAACAGAACTGTACAGCATCTGCTATATGGATGTGTTTTTCTTTAGTGCCCTTACTCTTCTATCCCTGCCCTAGTTTTTAATGTTATTTTTATCTTAATAAACCATGAATGTGTCACTAGAAGACAAGATGATAAGATATGGAGCTGTGCATTGATAATTTTTACACAAATACACACACACGTGATTACCATGTGATTACTGGCAAACTAAATGCTAGAAAAGCACAAATTTTATTTTTATTTTTCTTGTGCACTGATTTGCATCATTCTTTTGAAAAATAGGAGAGATTTGTGCCCCCTGTTATGGGAACACCTACTCTGCTTGCACAATTCAGTGAAAGCACAGCATGGAAAAAATCAAAGGCAAAGAAAAACCCTGAGCAGCCACTAGTCCATGCAAGCTTTCCCTGAAGGAAATAAAGCATATACTACTTTATTTCTGCACAATGAAAGGTTTTACTAAAAATACTTGTAGCTGTAAGATTACAGAAATAACTGCTTTGGAGTGATGGAAAGTGGACTTGATGAAAAACAACCTGACCAAGAAAAGATTTTAAGCTTGCTCTTAGTAAGCTGCACTTTAGGTGCCTGTGCAATCACTATCTGCAATCAGCAGTTCCTTCCTGCGTTGCAGCAACAGAGAGATACAGAGTCTGAAGGGAAAGACAGGATTTGTTTGTTTTTCTTTCCCTAGCCAAAGGTCTCAGATTTATCAGGCTGCTTGTATGTTTGCACAATGACTAACACAGTAAGCCTTGGTCTGCAATGTGTTTTTCTGATCTTATAATATAAATAGTAAAAGGCAAATCAAAATGCAGATGCCACACCATAGTTCAAATGCAAGCAAAAAAAAATTTGCCTGAGCAAATCAGGACTTATGTCCTGCAAGGATGCAGGTGAGAGCAGAGATTGGAGGGATCTCATAGCAGGGCAGTCAGCTAAGAGACATTTCCAGCCTCATGGAAAGAACCTGAGGTTCTTGGAAAGATACTGTGAACTATTTTTTAACTAACTAACTAACTAACTAACTAACTAACTAACTAACTAACTAACTAACCCACTCAGTAGAAAAGCTCATTTCAAAAGAGCCATTTATCCCCCAGTTCTCCTGCCCACCTTACTCCACCCCATTAAAAGCTATTCCGTACACCAACTTTTAAGCCCAGCAGAGTTAAAATCAAGTCAAGAACACTGGCAGGCAAAATTAAGACCATTTCCTCCTCTGCCCTAGTTGTGGAAAAATGTTGAAAGATGAGAAAATGAGAAACTAAAAAATCATTGTACCATCAAGAAAGACTTTGCTAGAAATTCAGGGTTTACAGTGCTAATGACAGGCAGGAGTATGTAATTCCAATAGTTTGTGTTCCTTTTAAATAAGTAAGATTCAGTTTTTAGTATCCTTGATAGCACAGCGCTGACTGTGCACACTGGCATTTCATCTTTGTGGGTTTGGCTTTCAGTGGGTTTCAGATTTTCCAACAGTTGGCTGGGAAGCGTCCTGCTACCCACCCTCGCAGTGTGTAATTCTAGCACTGTTAGCACTTGGAATCAGCAAAGGCAGCCCTGTGCACACACTCCACTGCAGTTCCTCAGCTGCGTGTAGCTAAACTAAGTACCTGTCACTGTATTCTTGAATTCCCTGAGTGCACCCAGGCTATCTGCAGGAAATGAGGGGCTTACTTGCAGTGGTTTGCTTTTTCCCACTTCAAGTAAAGCAGTGTACTGTGGTGGGTTCAGTCTGTCTGCTTTCAGTGTTGTACTAGAAAGATGTCAATTGTAATATTTTTATTTATTATATTTTATAATTTATTTATCATTATAGAAAGCCTGAGAGGCCCACTGTGATAATTAAAGAGAAATTGAGTAAGTGACCTGCTCTGGTTACATCCATGTTGGGTGTCATCCACATGCAGGAGGATCACGTGGCAGTATTAAACAGCTGTGTCTCTATGCTAATTAAAGGGCTGGATTAAGGGACACCTGTTTGCACAGTTCCTCGTGTGCACTGCCCAGCAGAGCTGGTATGAATTCTGGCCCATACAAATTTGCGCTAGGAAGAAAACTAATAGGAAAGTGAGTTTTGTTGATACAAGAATTCAGTAAAAAGCCATAACTTTATACTGATGAACTTTCTACATAGATTTGGCACTTGGAGGTTGGGCTTGGTACTAGGGGAGGGAGGTTGTCTTTGTTTTGTTTAAATAAAAAGTTTAGTTTTTCATTGGAGTAATCATTTACATACGTGCACAGATTTGCAGCTGAGTTATTAGGCATGAGCAGGTGATGCTAATGGGCACTCCAGGGCCTCCTTTGGGAGCATCTAATACTTCCTGCACTGTCTGATAGAGTTGAAGGAAGGGCATTATGGCTACACACTTGCACTGAAATAAATGCCTGGCATATATAACTGCTAGTGGGACGAATCACAAGCAGTGGTCTTTGTCAGAAAAAAAAAAAAAATTGCACAGAAATTAGAGTAATTTGAACTCTTATGTCACTTTTCCTTCTTCCTTGTCTATAACCATCAAAGTGGGCAGCCATCCCTACCCTACCCATCACGTTTACATCCCATGAACCTATTAGGATTTTGAGGTTATTAGTGCACAGAGGTTACCCTTCATTTGGTTTTTGGCAGCCTCTGCCTCTACTACAAATGCTCTGTGTTTGTATGTATACATATAATTATATACACAGACACGTATATATGTGTGTGTATTATTCAGATGCTGCATGCAAAAATACATACACATACATTTATGCATATGTATTATAGTATTTCTGTTTCCAAGGGAGTATTTAGCTATCAGGCTGCACATCAAATCCAGATTCTGCTGGCCTCAAATACTTGCCTATCCTTTCCCAGGCATGCCCATGTGTTCTCACTGACCACACCTTTGCACTACCTCCCTGAGAATTTCCTTCCTGCAGGGCAATCTGGTGTAGGTTTCCCTAACAAACTCACCAGCTTCAGAGACTTGGGCTTTCACAGCAAATGCTGGCGTAGAGAGGGTGGGTGTCAGAGGACAGTAGCGAAGTCATGGCCCCTGCATCCAGTCCTCTCAGGGAGAAGAGTTTTTAAGCATCACAGAAATAACTGCAGAACCACCTGAAGTAGAACTCTTGAGGGGCACAGATGGTTCAGAGTACACCCTGCACTCTGCAAGAGAGGATTTGCCTCTTCCCCCTTGCTTTAACTTGCATATGTCTTGTCACCTGGAAATCTTCAGGATATGAAAGAGCAAGAGCTAATTAGGGTGTCTTCATGGGATAAGGCTTTCTCCAAAACCTGCAGGCTGAGCACAATGATGTTCTCCTTCCAATTCCTTTCTTACCACATGGGCTACATTATAAAGGGTAAAACAATGCCTTATAGCCTCCAGTCGTGTCAAAAAGTATAAAACATAAACCTTATGTATAAAATATAAACTTCATATAAAATACATAAAGTATAAAATATAACCCTTAAACAAAGATAATTATGAATTTATCAAAGAGTTACCTCCTCATGAATTTTAAGGCCACGACCCTTTGTGTGCTTTCTGTCACATCGCGGGAGATATTGGTCGTAACCTTCCGGCATGTTAAAAATGGAATCATAGGTGAAAAAATCTCCTGTCTTGAGAGAAGGGGGGAAATGGCTAATTCACACAATTGCTTTACTCCACAGATTACAGAATACATGTAGTTAAATCAATACCTCAATAGTGCATATATTGCATTAGATGATGAAAACTGTAATATTACTGACTTCATTAGGGAGTTTGGGCCAGTCCTTTTGAATAGTTTGCAAAATTACCTAATGATACGTGGTATCATTTATTAAGTTTGTTCCACTCTAAAATTTCCCTTGTGGCAATTTACTTTATTTTCCCCCCTGCAATCTATTGTAATTTTGGAAATTTAACTGATCTGTTTTAATTTTCTGCACTTAATATTCTCCTTCCTAAATCTGTGAATTTGTCAAATGATCTGGCACAATTATGTAAAAGCAAAACAGGAACTTCAAAAAGACAGGGGTACCCTGCACTGTAAACATAACTTAATTTCTGATTAGAGCAGAATGGAGAAACGTGCCACAGTGGTAATCCTGTGATCCAGTGGTATGCATGACACACATATGTCAGGCATGAAAAAGCACACCCCACGCCATAATCTTGTTCTTCAACTGTTGATATAGTTTGCATCCAAATAAGCAACATAAAAGATCTGCTCTTCTAACAGAGGCATATGTGAAATCTAATCAAGAAGTTCTTGTAAATGAAATCAAAGCAATTTCAAAACTAAAAAAACTTTTCAAAGAAAAAAACAAAAAAACAAAACCAAACAAAACAAAAAACCCTACCGAAATATGCTGCCAGTTGTTACTGAACTTCATTAAAAGATCCATATTCTGTTAAACATGTCCATCATCACTGGCTTTGTGCATGGCTAAAAGAATGGTGCATTTTGTTGGTCTTTTTTTCTCCTCTAATTTTACAGTGTGTCCAATTTAACCTTTGAAAATCTCATGTACTTTGAGTCTTTCAAATTACAGTGGTATTCTCCAAATATAGTCAAGTCATGGCAGGTCAGGAAGTTATAATGGTTCCACTAAAAGGAAACCATAGTTAAGAGCACTAGCGAGACACTGCTGTAATTTCAGGCTTTATTTGTAAAGCTATCTGCAATACTTGGTTCTGCCAAGAGGAGAGATTATCTTGTATTTAACCTATTTATCCATTCACTTCTCAGAACCCTTCAAGCTTCAGAGGATTTCAGGCATGTTCAAGAGCACCCTGCACATGATTTGTCATCTCCATGATTGTGCTTTCTTGCTCCTCCTTTCCACCCCACGCTACTAGTTTCATTCAGTGAGCATTTAATTTGTATTCACCATTAGAAATGTTATTTGCTTTTTGCTGCTATTCATGTGGCAGTATTTGTTACTCGTTTCAGATTAAGTGTGTCATCTGTTGCTCATGCCAGAGCAGATAATTCATCCTCTCTGGAACTCACAGATAGTCAGCCAGCCTGTTATATCAAAAACTAGCTCTGCCCCAGATATCTGTTTAAGATTTTCTGCCAGATTTGTAGAAACAACACTTCTTTCCTCAATACACTGATAACTTTCTGCTGCTGTTTCTCTTTGTTGCAAATGGTAACTTGGTTGGCCTGGGTGGTGGTGGTGGTGGTGAGCTGTTCCTTAAACCATCAGAGCAAGTGAGTCACACAGAGCTGATGATAAATGTGCACGCAGGGTAGGCATCCTCTGTGTACTGCTGCTAAAGCTAAATGCTTTGCAAGCATTCATTAGTATTCCAGACACACATAAAATAGGTAATAGCTTTCTCCACATCTCAGAAGAGGAAACACCAGGCACACTGGCTACGGCAATTTATGTAAAGCAATCCAGGGAGCAACTGTCAGCCAAGGGATTAAAAGGCTGGTAAAACACATAGCTTCTGCCCATGTGATGAGCCCATCTTCTCTCTGCTTCTCTCTGCTTCTGTTTCTGATACACAGTTGGTTTTAGGTATTTAAGCTGCAAAATGGAATGAGATTCCTTTTGCTCTATAAATAAAAATATTCAAATTATCTAATTCCTAAACTGTGCAGAAGAATGGGTTGAATCTGCTTCCTCCCCTGTGGCCAAGGCCTGGACTGTGAAGAAACCTATTAAACAGCTGTTATCACTTTTTGTTTCCATGCTACTGGAGCCGCATTTTTCACAAACCAGGCTGTTGTGTGAAAGCAGATAATATTGTAAGGAGAAGCTCTACCATATGGCTGCTACTTCTGTGCAGAATGGTGAACTCCACCAGCCCCAAGAGCACCATGCCAGCCCTCTG
The DNA here is from genome assembly GCA_013400275.1 of Rhadina sibilatrix. NCBI lineage: Eukaryota > Metazoa > Chordata > Aves > Passeriformes > Phylloscopidae > Rhadina > Rhadina sibilatrix. The sequence goes on from VWYO01009982.1 coordinate 735,337, forward strand.
ACCTGCCCTTGCCTTACTCTTGTTGTGCTCTCCCTACTGTTTTGTGAAGCATGGCACCAACTTTGCCCGCTCACCTTTGGGTCAGATCACTTTACCAAGGTAATGCTGGACTCAACACCCAAGAGTCTGATGTTAGAAATCTACTTGTCTTTTAGCAGGGCTACCTGGTCAGTGCAGGAAATTGAAATTGGCTGTTTGTTTTACGCCCAGCACAGTGCTCTGTTCTGTACCCTGCCCACATCCCTGTGCCAACTCTCACAAACCACCAGTCAGTGCTGCCTGGAGCATTCAGCAGCTGGTCAGTTGGCTGAGGAGAGGATCATAATAGGCATTTCAGAACTTTTTTTTTTTTTTTTTTTTTTTTGAAAAAAAGCCTGTTAACTTCAATGTCTCATAGGACACTTCATAGAAAAGTTCACCACCCAGGAACTGTAGCTCAACTGAGGCAGAAGGTGTAAGATTTTTTTTTTCATTTCTGATTTTAAATAAGAGAACAGAATGAGGAACAACAGTTACATAATGCAGCAGAGTGAGGAGTGAGGCTCTCTGCCAGCCCACTTGAGTTACTACACATTGAGTGGCAGTGTACCACCTTCAGAAGCATTCAGTTATGGAGGCATATGTGGATGTTATTGTTTTGAGCAGCTCTACTGGTTTTATTAAAGCTGACCATGTGGAAAATTTATGCAATGCACATGGAAAAACCTTTTCCCTCATATGAAAATGGAGAAATTTCTTACTAAAGGGTTCCCAATAGTGTGTGTTATGACAAAATCCACTGGTGCTGCATCAAACCCTAGTGATGGATGATGCCTTTCCTAGTGATCCTCCTAAAAATGCCTCACATTTCATTGATACCAAGTAGCCTGTTCATCCTCAATGCCTGGCAAACAGTTTCTGCCTTCTTTTGTTATGCAGTGAAAGACCTTACCCTCATTTGCCATCCACATGTAGCAAACATACTTTGCAAAGGCCTCTGATGGTGAAATCTGTTATTTTGGCATTAGATAGCCTAGCAATAGAGATTTATGTGCCATATTTCTGTATCAGAAAAAAATTCTTCACAGTGAGTGTGGTGAGGCACTAGAACAGGTTGCCCAGATAAGCTGGGGATGTCCCATCCCTAGAGGTGTTCAGGCCAGGCTGGACAGGACTTTGATCAACCTGGTCTGGTGGAAGGTATCCCTGCCCATGACAGGGCGGGTGGAACTGCATCATCTTTAAGGTTCCTTCCAATCCACAGCATTCCATGGTGTTATGACGATTTTTGGCACCTGTCTGACTAGGTTCCTCGTGATGAAGGACGAGCCTTTGCACCGGGTCGGAGCAGAGGGTTTACACTGCGCAGAGACCGACGGGGAAAGCCAATCCCTTCGCCCTGCGCGGCTCCCGGCCCGTCCCCGGCTCGCTCCCTCACCTTGTACGGCCGGCTGAAATAGCTCAGCTCCGCAGGCCCTTCCCGTTTGGTTGGGATGAAGCTGAAGGCGGAGAAGGAAGCGGGGGCAGGCCGCCTCCTCCCGGGCGCGTTGCCGAGCGCCTCCTGTGCCGAGCGCGTCCCGGTGGCTGCCGGCGGTCGCGGCCCGGGGGCGGCCATGCTGTCCTGGCCGCCGTTACCTGGCGACGCCCTCGGGCAGGGCCCGGCCGCGGGGCTCGGCGCCTTCCGCAGAGCTCTGACCAGCCTGAAGTGTGAATTCCCGGACACCCGGCCGTGGAGTTTTGGTCTCAGTCTTGTGCAGTAGCACCAGCTCCCTGGTCCTTTATGTCCTTGGAAGCTGGTGAAGAAGGTTAGAGCAAAGCCTAGCCAAAGGGAACTGGCTTTGTAGCAGTTTGTACGAGGCCCCAAAGCTCCCTCTAAGTGGTTATGTTGAATAAAACCACACCGCAGCATGGAATTTACACCAGAATAAGGAGCCAGTGTCTTGAGGAAACTTGGGCTACTCTCTTTGGACAATAGCTCACGTATTCGGGTACAGGCTTTCACACCCTTCTTGAACTCTGTCAGGCTTGATGCTGTGACCACTTCCTTGGGGAGCCTGTTCCAGTGCCCAGCCACCCTCTGGGAGAAGGGCACTTGTATAATATCCCCCCTAAACATCCCCTGACTCAGCTTCAGGCCATTCTCTCAGGTCCTGTCACTGTCACCACAGAGATGAAATCAGTGCCTGCCCCTCCTCTTCCTCTCATGAGGAAGCTGTAACTGCAGTGAGCTCTCCCCTCAGCCTCCTCCAGGCTGAACAGACCCAGTGACCTCAGCTACTCCTCATATTACTTCCCCTCCAGACCCTTCACCATCTTTGTTGTCCTCCTCTGGATGCTCTGTAGCAGCTTAATGTCTTCTGAAATTGTGGCACCCAAAGCTGCCCCCAGCACTGGAGCTGAGGCTGCCCCAGCTCAGAGCAGAGCAGGACAATCCCCTCCCTTGCCCGGCTGGCCATGCTGTGCCTGATGCCCCCCAGGCCGGGCATGGCCCTCCTGGCTGCCAGGGCACTGCTGAATCATGTTCAACTTGCCATCAACCCCCAGGTTCCTTCCCATGGCACTGCTTTCCAGCCTCTCATTCCCCAGGGNCTTCCCATGGCACTGCCTTCCAGCCTCTCATTCCCCAGGGTTGAATGTACATCCAGGGTTGACCCATCCCAGGCGCAGAATCCAGCATAGGATGCGTAGCCGTTTCAGGCAATGCAGTTGGAAAATTCTCTCACATACTTACTTGTGTTAGGAACACTGAAAGTGTGTCCTGGGTGTAAATCTCAGACTGACTGTAAAACTGTTCGGCCCTGCTAGCACCTGGCTCCTAATTTTGATATTCACCCCATGGTTATCCTGGTTTGACACATTTTTCTAATTACGTCCATGCTGCTTCTGTGTTCCTTGGGGATCTGCGAGTGGCTTGGTTTAGTTTACCTTTGTTTTCTGTAACCACAGTTGTAGAGCTACTGTCTTGTCGGCACAGCACTACTAGTATCTTTTGGTAAGCACTTTCACAATAGCAGTTTCCTAGGAATCTTGAATTTTACCAAACATCCAAAATTCATTTTAAATCACCCAACTTTCAGAGACTTAGAAAATCTTCGTAAATGATTGTTTCAGGCATCTTGGAGCCAGGCAATAATTCAGGCCTACAAAAGTCTTATCCCTGTATGTAGCTGCCACTTTCCCTTCACAAATCCACTGAATAACACAGACTCCTGCTTCTTTGCGAGTGTAGCATGGAGGCTTTATGATCTGCAGACTGGTGTGGGTGGTTTTTTTAATCATTCATGACAATTTCCATCTGCTTATCTAATAATGTCCCTCTACCAATTAAGATCCTCTTCTTTCTGTAGCATATGCCAAATTAGCACAGTGTAAGAGAGCAATGGAATTGAAAATCCAACAGCTGCCTTACATCAGCTTCTGAAGCAGAGACCTGCTTGCCACTGTGCAAGTGCTTTTCTGTAGTTTAGTCCGAGCACAGAGAGATAGCAATCCCATTTATAAAAAGCAGCTCAGCTGAAACTGCAGCTATAAATAGAGCCACAAGAAACTGTTCGCCAGAGATACCAGCTAGGCTAGGCAAGAGCTGTGAAGTCAGAACTGAAAGATTTCTCTCCAGTTTTCTTTCTACTGTTCTCATGTAGCTTGTTTTTATTAACATTAAATTGATGGAATTAAATTGAATTATAGCATCTGGATGTGATACAGATTGTCACAAATGAAGCTGTGTGCTTGTTACAGATTTGCCATACTACCACCTCCCCATTTGAAACAATTTAAAACGATGCTTTTGACTTAATTTTTCCTTCTCAATGAAGATATAAATTTAGAATTATTTAAAAGTTACAAAGGATTTTCTTCCTGGTCACCTTTTGCAGACTCCTCAGAAGCAGGATATGAACGCCTGGGAGGGTTTATTCCAGTTGCAACCAGACTTTATTAATATGCTACTGTTAAGTGTATGTTTGTGTTATAAAATAGCATGGAAGGTCAGTCTGTTTCCTTAGTAACTTCAATATGAACATGCTAACAATGGAGCAATTCTAGTCTATATGGGGAAAACTACGCATTCAAATAGAGTTGAGCTAAGAGGGCAAAGTGTTAAAAGTTGCTTTGAATTTGGTGTCTTAAATATGAGAAGTTCAATTGCTTGCCCTTTTGGAAAGTACACCCTCAGGTTCCACTGCGAAGGTGTCCAAGTTTTGAACATGTACTTTTAATGTGTCTCAAAGGCAGGGTCACTGTTCTGAAATGTCAAACTGGTTTGCAGAATAACTCTGAAATAACTTCCTAAAAGGAATATGAAGCAATTAATAATGGAGGCAGGGAGAGGGGACACAAAAGAGACAATGATAACAGTGGAGGAGAGACAGGACGGACACAAGAGAACAGGTGACATATAACTGGAAAGGGCATTGATGCACAAAAAAACCCAATAGCTGTTTTCTTACTACAAGCTGAGGTACTTGTTTTAACCTTATGTCACTTAGAGCTGAGATGACAGCCTGCTGTCAAATTAAGGCCTTAGCAAACCCTCTCCTGTCCTAGATCTTTGATCTCAACATATATCAGTTTGCCACCTTCAGCTAAGCCATGAAGGAGAGACAATCTTTGCCAAATATGTTCCATTCAATGGCCCTTGAAAGAGGCTGAAACAAAAATGGCTCAAAACCTGTCCCCTTTCTACTGCCGTAGCTTTGGGTCAAGCCAGTTGTTTCACAGAAGTGCTTTTTTCTTCTAGATCCTATTTACTGACTACCCACTTCAAACAGGAAGGCTTCTCATGAGCATTGCATCCCTTCCACAGGACACAGTTCTCCAAGAACTTTTCCCATGTGAATCCTTCTCACAGGCTGGCAGTTCTTCATGAATGCTTCAGCGTGGGACTGCACCCTTTCATGGGGTGCAGTCCTTCTGGAACAGGATGCTCCAGTGCGGGTTCCCCATGGAGTCACAAGTCCTGTCAGCAAACCTGCTACAGCACTGGCTCCTCTCTCCATGGGCCCACAGGTCCTGTCAGGAGCCTGATCCAGCACAGGGTTCCCATGGGCTCACAGCCTCTTTGGGGCATCCACCTAGCCCAGTGTGGGGTTGTCTGTGGGCAACAGGTGGATCTCTGCTCTACCATGGACCTTCAAGGGCTGCAGGGACACAGCTGCCTGACAATGGTCTGCACCACAGGCTGCAGGGAATCTCTGCTCCCCTGCCTGGGACATCTCCTCCTCATCCTTCCTTGTTGTCCCTGGTATTTCCAGAGATGTTTCCTCTCTTCAGCTGGTGTTTCTGCCAGATTTTTTATCTTTTCCTTAATATGTTATTCCAGAGTTGTTGTTGATAGGCTCAATTTGGCCAGTGGTGGGTTGGTCTTGGAGTTATCTGGCACTGGCTCTGTTGGACATGGGGGAAGTTTCTGGCAGCTTCTCACAGAGACCACCCCTGTAACCCTGCCCCCCTCTCCTTGCTACCAAAACCTTGCTACCACACAACCCAATATAGCTGACTGATACCTGCTCCAATTCAGATCAACGTTCTAGTCAATAACTCTCTTGGTAAGTAAAGTAATACACATTTTTATACATGAGGTGACATAACTTTCATAAAAATTGCTATTTGTATCGCTTTTTTGGAATCAAACATGAAAAATTCTAGTCCAGGAATGTCAACCTTTCGAAATATTTCACATGCGTTTTTTCCTGTCAAAACTGAGATTGTCATGAAGAGCATCTCAATGGCTGCAAATAGATTTGAAAAATACTCCATCCAAAAAATTTCAAAGAATTCGTGACAGAATCTTTGTTTAAAACAGGGCATCCTATAACATAAAGGGGTTCATTCTTCATAGTTCCAAACACTAATAAAATGCCTTTATATTGCATTTTGATATATCAAAATTTACACTGACCTGATTAATGCCTGCCTCTAAATTTGAAAATGCTTAAAATTATTATGTAGCAAACTTTAGGGTGAACTAGTTTATTTGATTTACATAACACTTTTGACAAATCCACACAAATCTGAATTACTTCGAAGAACAAAAAATGATCTCTTAGTTATGTATTTTATTTAAGGCACATGTATCTCATTCTACATTTTTTCCTCATAATCACTCTGCTAATTTAGACAAAAAATGAAAAATAAGACAGAAAACCCCTAGACTTAAAATTGTTTGGGGTTCACCTGTAAAGTCTTTAAGAGTACTATCCAAACCTAGAATCTGCTATCTGAAAATTAAAAGTTAGTGTATGTTCATACATAACCACAACGAGAAGGAAAACGATGTATTAAAGAGAATAACATCTTTTAACAGTCAATCTTCTGCCATATAAAGCATCTTGACAACATAGCTTATTATTTGTCCCAATATGCGGCTCTAAAAACAAAGCAGGAAAGACTTGCAACAGCTCTTCCCTCACATCGCTTTAGAGACAAGCAGACTGAACTACCTGTGTCTCAGTAGAGAAAGGGAGGTTTTGTAGATATTTTACAAAATGGAGGAAGCATATATAAATATAAGAAAATGAAAAATGCTTTTCACATAACCTAAATAAGCCACTAATGTTTCTCTTTAGAAAGAGCAGCTGAATAGCATTACTTTACAGGTAATCCAAACTATTTCCATAGTTTATAAAAACACCTGCAAGTCTAATATTTCTTCCTGTCCATTGATAGCCCTCCATATACTGGAGCAAAGCACTGACTTGGAAAAAGAATTCCAGCAGGCTTACCAGGTGTTCCCATTTGATTCTCTTTTTCCAGACCACAGTGAACCATTCTTACATTGATCTTTTGGCTACTGCCTCACAGTGTGAAATGTATTTGCATTGTACTTTTGGAAGTCCCATTTCTGCGGTTCACTAACGAGCTGTGAACTATGTCACCAACATGGAAGTTGTAGAACTTGATGTGGAATATATGGAATGTCAAATACTGATTTACATCAATATCATAAAGTTTTTCAGGTTGTGGGCTGATACATGAGTAGTGTTATATCCAGTTACTCAGGCCAAAATTGTTGCAGGACAAGGAAATAAAGTTTTCATAAGTGAGTCTAGACAGAGGAAAAATAAGCCAGTATAAACAGTAGATGTAAAATGCATTGGAAGACAAGAGGTATTTATTAAATACAAATAGCTTCTTAGCACTAGAAAGATAGTAATACTCAGCAACTGAAGGCTAGAGAGGATGATATGCACCTTTCTTTGTCTGGGTGAAGATATGTGTATCTTTTGCCCACTTTCTTGTTCTTTAGCAGGATTTGGCTGAAAGAATCTAAATGCAATTACAAAATGAGAGAAGAACACCAGTGAAGTATGAGTGCTTTGAACATGGGCATTTTCAACATGCTCTTGGAGGGCACATATATACCTTTCTTTATATTTCATTGGACTAGTCAGCTCCCCACCATGCAGATGTTTTAACATTTCATAGCTTACAGAAATAATATTGTTTAACTTTTATAAAAATCACAGAAACAAGGCTATGGGGCTAGGTACAAGGTTTGTTAATGATGTGCAAGAATACATATGAAAGCAAAATCCTGAATGCACAGGTTATACCTGAAAGCTGCACATATATATGACAATATAATAGAATCAACTTTACATAAGGGTTTTCATCCACAGTAAGAAATTATTGCGTTGACTTGTGGTAATACCACAGCGATTTTAAAGGTCCAGAGTACATTCAATGTCTAAGAAGAAGATCAATAACTTATTTCAGTGTTCCTAGGACAAATTTATAGTAAGTGGTGAAGAGAGATTTAGGAGAAGTCTTAAGTGACATAGCTAACTGGCAGCTAGCCAATGACTGGGACATTGGTTTTGCAGCCATGTGAGCTATTTGGAAAGTCTTTACTTCCACTGGAAAACATTTATTTATTAAAAGGAAGAAATCATAAAGACAACAAAAATATTTTTCATGAGATTTTATTAGACTGAGCACCTGTCTTGAAAATTACTGTTTAAAAGTCTCCAGGACTGGATGGAAAATTGTGTGTTATGTCAAACACAAGTGAAATAACTTACATTTTGCTTTTAGACTTACCTAAGCAGGATCAAAATTCAGATTGTCCGTTTTACAGCAAATTAGGCACTTTGAAATCTACTGTCATTCCAGTTCACTAGTGGGCAGATGGCTGCTGTGAGTAAACTATGCCACATTCAGTGAGACTGGACTGATGCCATGTATTTTTGGCCCACAATATTTGTGAGAACTTCAGAAAGGATACCAATGCTAAACAAATGTATATGTATGTTTAATAAATGAGCAGTCTGAATACTTTTTACATTTCAATAACATGCCAGAGGTAGCAGTGCATAAGTTGACTTTCATATTCATATGGTATCACTCAGAAAGAATTTTGTAATTATATGCTATTTTGTAAATAGTACAAATAATTATTCTTGTTAGGATGCTATGACTAAAAGAATTGATTACAACAACGCAAAACTTAATTGTTACTATCTGTGCTTCAAAGGAGCATAGATAGTAAAATTACCTACTTTTACCGTCTTTCACCTGGCTCATCTATGAAACTCTGCAAGTATGATACTTTTCAATTCAAAGGGACTTAAATTAATCTCAAATATCCACAAAATTGCATTTTAATCATACTCATGCCCTACTGAGTATAAACGAGATTATTACTTTAAGTGATAAATGAGATTATTACTTTAAATATCCCACAAAATCCAGCATTGTGAAGGTTAAGTGAAAGGCATGCAAAGGCAAAAGAGGTTGTCAAAGAGTGAAACAGAACTTTTTCTTCTCTTGTACAGCTTCTCCTTGTTACTGTTTAAGCACTGGAGGCCAGTTGTTAAGTAGCAGCACTGCTACTGCTTTCAGTATCCCTCACTTTGCTTGTGTTTATGGATTTGAGGTCAGTCTTCTGTATCACCTAGGTAATAAGTGACTGCAAAGTGCCTAGGATGCCACCCATGACTGAAGACAGTAGAGGTGCTCTAGTTTCTGAAAGGCAGTAGCAAGTCTAGCAGATATTATTGACCAAGGTTGTTCAGATAGCTGGCCATAGCCTGCCTCAACATCTAACTACTGAATAAAAAGCAGTGGCAGCAGCAGAAAACACGTAGGTTTAGAGTGACAGAAGCCAAGGAAGGAAGCAAAACTAAGAGACAGCAACAGTAAGACAAAGTACATATAAACTTTTAATGAATTAACCTTACAAAAGACAATAGCTTCAAAACATTTGACACGTTTGTACAAAACTATTCCAGCATTGTTAGTTCTCTCTTCAGAAAGAATGCCAGCAAGCCACCCAACGTGTCCCTGGCTATGAGATGCAACTGGTGATCACATCCAAATCATGTGTGGACAGAGTAAACTTATTTACAATACTGTATACTTTAATACCAGATTAGTGGATGCTATTGGGGAGCGACTGTATTTTCCAGAAAACACCATGCATCAGAAAATAGTATGCACCCCTAGCTTTATTGCCTTTTTTCCCCGCATTTGTCACTAACACTTCTCTTTAGTCCTTTCAGGATGCGTTACCTCCTTTGATTCCTGTTCCTTCTTTTCTTGTCTTTGAATAACAGTGCAAGTAGCAGTACAATCTTCTAGTCCTATCGCGTACATCACAACTGTCCTTGCACATGGAAATATCAAGGTGCAAAATGATGGCTCATGGGACTATTCTGCAGCCATATTAAAATAAGTGCCACATACCAGAAAATAGCACGCATGTTAAGGGCCAAAATGTAGTTAAAAAGTGCGTGATACTTTCCTGAAAATATGGTACTGATGACACATACAAGCATCTTCAAGATGCCACGTTCCCTTGTGACAGGGATCTTGTCATTTCTGTATGTACAAAGTATGTCTTTAATTCTCCTTTTCCTTTTACATTTATTATTCCTCTGCAGGTGCTCATGTACCCCAGTGTTTGCAGGACGTTGTTTGTCTCCTCTGTAACCTGCAACAAGACAGTAATACAGCCAGTGTTGATAACAAAGCAGAGCAGAATCTTCTTCCAGAGTGTGAAGATAATAAAACGTTCTTTTCAGTTTTAAGGGGTTTGCTATAACGCTTACAAAGCCTTTAAGGGTCTCAAGTGAGGTTTGAACACCTGTTCTTTCAAGCAGTCTGTTGCTCTGGATGCCCATTCTAATCACTTACATCAAGTATCAAATCTGGTGTAACTACTTCTGTACCCAGAATTGCCAGCAGAGAACTTGTAGATAGATAAATGGAACTACTCTTCCTCACATAGCACTTTCCTCAACCTCAGGAGCTTATTTTCACTTGAGTAGACCAAGTTTTCCCATCCTTCTGCAACTACTAAGGCTATGTAAATAAAGTGTGATGGTTAGCATCGCCTTTCAGAAACTGCTGTTGCCAGTTTCTCACATAACTGTCGGTGAACCCAACTTTAGGCCATTCTGCCATTTTAGGTGAAAGCCCTTTAGCACAAAATCAAGACTTACCTGTATTTTGTCTAAGACACCAGTGCTATCCATCCTGCTGGCCACATTTACTGTATTGCCCCATATATCATATTGTGGTTTTTGAGCTCCAATTACTCCAGCTATTACAGGTCCATGGTTTATACCTGGAAAACATCCGAACTTAACATTATGAATGCAATGAAGAGAAAGGCAACAAAGCTGGTGAAGCTCTTGGAGCGCAAGTCCTGTGAGGAGCCTCTGAGGGAGCTGGGATTGTTTAGCCTTGAGAAAATGAGGCTCGGGAAACCTTATCACTCCTGACAGCTATCTGAAAGGAGGCTGTAGCCAGGTGGGAGTTGCTCTCTTCTCCCAGGCAGTGACAGGATAAGACAACAGTCTCAAGCAGTGCCAGAGGATATTTAGGTGATTATTAAGAGGCATTGCTTCACATGAAGGGTGACTAGACATTGGAATGGGCTGCCCAGGGAGGTGGTGGAGCCATTGTCCCTGGAGGTGTTTAAGAAAAGACTGGCATTTGGTGCTGTAGTCTAGTTGACATGAGGGTGTTCACTCATAGGTCAGACTTGACAATCTCAAAGGTCTTTTCCAGCTTAAGTGATTCTGTGAAGATCCACCAAACAAAGACAGTGCATCTGGCATGGCAAGTCAATGAATGCAGCATTTGACCCTCTCTGAATAGTGAGTACGGGCAGCAAACTCACCATGGTTTTATCAACCATTTATGGCAGGAGAATGTTAGTTATAAAAATGCCAAAAGTCAGTTCATCTAATCTTAGTTTTATAGCTCCCTCCCATCCTGAGTAATTTGCTATTTTCAACCACTGGCATCCGAATAACCTGCTGCTGCCTTTATTATGTAGCATGAGAACCACACTGTGGGTTGAGCAGCAGCTTCTGGGAAAACAGATATACAAGATTTTCTTTTAATTTCTACTTGTAGTGAAAAGGGCCTCTCCTCTGCAATAGTTGATGGCCCAGTCAAATTACTTTTCTAGCTTCTTTGCTTCTTAAATGTAGAATAAACAAATGCAAATGAGCTGAAAGGATTTGAAGCCTTGTTCTGAAGGCTGGATTGACTATAGAAAGGTACTAAAGATCTGCAATATAAATACATGTATTCAAATAATTTGATTAAGCATGGAGTAGAGAAATGTGGTAGAACACTAGGAGGCAAAATCCAAAGTGCTATTGTTAACCAGCATCAAATGTACTATAATTGTAGCTGTACACACATCTATCATCTATCATCTATCATGATATCATCTATCTCTTTCTCTCATATCCTAAGCAATATTTAATCATTCCATGAAATGCAACACTATTCAGCAGGAATGACAAAGAATATCTCATTCTGAAGTATCCTATGAGCAGGAAGTATCCTGATGAGCAGGAAAGCCAAGTTAGGCCTAGTGAGAAATAAACCCTGAACCAGTGAGTTATTTGGATTTCTTAATTTATCTCAATGGATCAGAACTAATTTCTGTTAATTCCTTGACAGAAACCATCATTAGGGATACATCCATGCAGGAAAATGACAGTGTGACTGTAGGATGGAGAGGGATCTCAGAGCTGGCTCATCTGGTATGTAACATGGCAGTGCAGGCTAGCAACCACACTATCAGCCCACTTGGAAACCCTGAAAAATGTGACTGTAGAAGATAAATCGGGAAAATATGCAAACAGTACAAGATAACAAATAGAACCTGATACATATTTGTCTAAGTGCTTGGGGTTAAATGCACAAAGGGACTTGGGTCTTGCAAAAGTTTGTATTAACAACTGAGCCATGGATGAGTTTTTCTACTTCATGACATACAACTTGTAGAAAGCACTGGGGAACTAAGAGTGGAATCTACAAAAGCCATCTGCTGGGTAGCCCAATCTGGCTAGCAGGGAATATTGAAGAGATGTGTGTGGCCATGGTCCAGAAACTGGAGCACTGCAGTGAGGCTTTCCTAAAACAATACAATGGGCAGGAAGGGACTTTTATTTTTTACCTCTTTCCTGAGCCATCAATGTTGATGATCTGAGAAATGCCCCAGGGGCTCAGGAGTCACCTTCAGATCCCTCCTCCTTTGAGGAAACTTTTACCCATATATCTTAGGAATGTGTTCTGGCCACCCAGGCATTGTGGGATATGCTGCTCTATGCCATTCCTGCTGGTGTGAGTCTTTTTTGCGTGACACACATAAATGTTTGTTGGGGCAAGGCTAGAAGAGTAGTACACTCTCTGCAGGTGAATGCTCTATCAGAGGGTGATATCATCTATCTCTTTCTCTCGTATCCTAAGCAATATTTAATCATTCCATGAAATGCAACACTATTCAGCAGGAATGACAAGAATATCTCATTCTGAAGTATCCTACAGCCTGGGCTCATGGCCGAGCCTCACCCAAAACCAGGAACCAAATAAGGTCACCTACAATACAGACAAATGTTCCAACGATGAAGTTACATGGAAAACACACCTCTCTTCCGAAAGAAAGCAAAACCTGTGCAAAACCTGCTGCAAAAGCATGTCTGAGCTTGTCTCATAAATCAGCACCTCAACTTGCAGAAGGGGAGGAATGCCTGAAATGTCATCTAGATGCTCCCCTCCCTTGCCTGACAAGATCAGAGCAGTGTGTATCTCCTAAGTCACACTAGCACTTTGGGCAATCACAGAAAATTATGAAAGCTAAGACCTCTAATGAGTTGCAAAAATTTCAGACTTAGATGCTGGCCAAGGGAGGCTTTTACAAAGGGCAGTTTGGGTACAAGTCCTTACAGTGGGGACTAAGTCAGAAGCAGTTGATAAAATGTTTCTGTGGCTATAACTAGTATGGATATCAGAGGCTTTCATCATCCAGTGGTGGGAAGTGGAGAAGAAATGCAGTGAAAATGAAGAACTGAGTGGCGCCTATGTTGGATTATGGTGGCACAAATACCGCTTTGGGGCTTCTGTTTATTTTTAGAGTTAAAACATTCTTTCATTTAATGAAGCAAAGGAGTCTGAGTTCTCTGTAATCTCTAGCAGAAACTGTAAAAATCCAAAGTGAGCATTTTGTTTTGCCTCACGGTCCCCACTTAAAAGGGCTCAGTACTGCTTTAAAAAATTTGCAGATGTAGCCCCAGCATCCAGCAGCTCTCTGAGTACTGAAGCTGCTAATATAAATGTGTTTGTGAGTATGTTCCATGTCAACTATGGCAAGAACCATCAAGTTCTGTAACACTCTGGAAGCATTCTTCTGATTTGCTTTGTGATTTTTAGCTCTAGCAAGGAATACAAAACACACTGGCAAAGCAGTGCCCTAAGAAGCCCCTGTTTCAAAGTCAGAAGACAGCGAGTTTAGCCAGTGGGTGGCACTGTGAAATAGACTTGAGAGGAGTAACCGAAAGGAAAAAACAAGCGGCACAGCAAGAAAAAGACAAGACAGGAGAATAACTGTTGGAAATCAAATACTTCTGACACGTTTACAGAATTTATGGGTTTTCAATATTTGTTTACTGTTTTCATTTCACACTTTCCATGTTACATATTGCATTGTGAAACTGCTGTGTACTGCTATCAGGAAATAAACATTTTGGAACATATGGTTCTTGACCAGCTTTGAATGCATTTATTTCATAATTCTTTCTATTGCTTACTGCAGCTGTCTATTTCTTTTTAAAAATACCAGGATGCACAAGAAGAAGCAATTAGAAGCTGAAACATAAGGGATACCTCTTTCCAAGATAAATAACTAGTCATCTTTACTCTTATCTGAATAACAAAGACAAATACTCTCCACTGCAAAGGAAAGAGAGCATTTTTGTGTGCTTGCTTGAATTTAGTACATGTAAAATATTTCAAATTCCAGCCTCACTGGCACCTTATAGCTCCTGTCCTCTGAAAAACCATTTATATAGTTTTGCAAAGCCCAGTCTAGAGTTTTCTTGTGTATTCTTTTGGTATTTGTAAACTTCCAAAAATGTATGGCTTATAACCTCTGCAATGGTTTTTACAGAGTTACCATAAAACCATTCAGAGCTGTGTGAACATATTTTTTCAACCATTCTTTAAATAGGAATACTGCCCCTTTCCAAGTCTAGCTTAGAAACACTCCAGGGGTTGATGGGCCATACCATGTAGGCTGCTTTTAAACAGGGTGAGGATGGTGCTGTTTACTGTCACGGCCCTTTCGGTCAGTTCTGCTAGTACTTTAATCAGATGGCACTTCACACTGAATTCTCCCCCTTGTCCATGATATTCTCTTAAGAACCCTATGATACTCACCTACTCGCAACTTGAAGTCATTGAATGAATGCTTGTTTATGACATCCAGTTTTGCCACCAAGGCAAATGCAAACTCCACCATGGTTCCTATATGCATATACTGTCGTTCAGGTTCCTGAATTCAAAAGACAAACAGTGTGAAATCGTTCTTGTGAGCCTTGGTTGCTGTGAGAATACAATCAGAGTACACTGAACACTTGAAGACACTTAAGCCCTTAGGGATGTCCTAGTGTCAGCAGGCAGATGCAGAGAAGCAATGTAGAAGGTGGTACCTGTCCAGCATCAGTTAGATCAAACAACGGCCGAGAGACAGGATGCATTTCACTTGTGTACAACTAGGCAGTCTAGAGGTGATAGATCCAAATCATGCCTAATCTAACATTTTGATTGTCAAGGGACTGATTAGCTGCTGTTTAATTCCAGAGGCACCCAATATCTATTTGTGCCTAGAATTAGTTAATTTATTTTGTCTAAGTGTCTGCTTCTATTGTATTCCCTTTCATAATAAATAATGCTTGTGGACAGCCCCAGAGAGATTTATCCCTGTCACTGTTGCACAGCTCAGCACACTTATAAAATGCTTAAGATCCAATGAAATTCACAATTTTAAGAATTTTTCCACTGATCTCACCTTGCAGATAAGCAAGTACCTCTGAGAACATTTAACAGACCTGAAAATGACTAAAACACTAGAGAAAAGGGCAACCCCACTCTGCCCTTTTATTTACAGAGCTTATACCACTTATCAAGGCTGTAGACTTAATCTCTCCTCATACATAACAAAATAACACTGATTTTAAGTGTTGTTTTGAGTCTTTTCAGGCTGAGGAGAAAACTGATTTTTGTGTCCCACAGCCCAAGGTAGGACCCTGACAAGTGAATGATTTCACAAGACACGGACTCTTTGATCTCTATGAGATATTACTGAATCTTCCCTACTTCTTGAGATAAAGGGACAGAAGAGATGGACAGATGACAGCTTCAGAGATGATTCATGGAGTGCGTGCATCAGCCTAGGGTGGGACAGTAGTGGTGCTTGCCGGAGCAGCTGTTTAGATAAATGAAGCCTGTTTCCTTTGGAGTTCACTCATAGCTAAAACAGATGGTCCTGTTCAGACCCCTTCCTTAGGCACTTAGTCTTCCTTGGATGCTTGTTTTAAGCTGGGGGTGGTTCCCAGCAGTATGTCTAGCAGTCAGTCACTGCCACACTAGGTACCACAGGATCTATGCATCTTTGAGAATCTGGAATGAAGGCTGGTGAGTTCTGGTGGATTTCTTTTGAGAATGTGAACTAGATCACCAAAGGAATGCCAAACTGTGGATCTCCTGATTATGTAAATAACTCAAATAATAAATTACTTCCTCTGCATACACTGGTTTTAGTTGTGATTGAGAACTCTATGTCTTCACATCTTCAGTCTGTAGTTCTGCATTTTCTTCACCCCTTCATCTCTCTGTATTAAATGTCAGAGCTAATTTAAAATAATTCTTTGTCCTCAGGATCCTTAGGGTCTATAGTTCATGTGGTAATTGCTTGTGTTTAGAAGGAGCATGAGTCTGGCAAGAACACATTAATCCTTACCAAAGACTGTGTTGATTCTTAATTGCTGTCTCTCTGTCACTAACCTAAAGCACTCTAAAGATCATGGCAAAAGCAAGGCTTTTGAGTAAGTTACGAATTGCTTCTTTTAACTGGATTTCCACTGACTGCAGTTCCTGATCATACCATATTAAGTAAACTAGAAACAAAGGAACATAGTCTCAATGCTGAGTCTGAGAGTTCTATAAGTGTATAGTTAGTAAAGCAAATCATCCCTCCCAGCTCATAATGGAAAACATTAATTCTTCCAGTCTTTGGTATGCTCTGTAAATCCAGTCCTGATGCAGCATATAGGAATAAAATGCTGTACTGTATTTAGAGTAGAAGGCCTGTTTTATCAAGTACACAGATGGCATTTTTGAACTGCAATATAAAGAAAAATTCAGAGACTACTTAAGTATATACTTGTCCAGTACAATAGAATCTATGCTAATAAGAAAAAACTAGGCCACATTATTATACATAACCTGCAGCTTAATGAACAAAATTTTAGCCTTCATTTCAATATGCATTTTATTAAGCAGAAACATTTTCCTGTACCTGACACTGTTCTTGGTTGGGTGTAGCACTCAGTCCTGTTGCTGCCATGTAAGTGCTTCCAATGGTCTTTATCTTTTCAACTCCACTGAACTTTGGCTTCGACAGTAACTGTAAAACAAGGACAGTCATTCATAATTCAGATCAGCAGCCCTGTTACTCTAACACCAGTCAGAGAATCAAGTCTTAGAACAGTTTCTGTATGGACCTCAAATGGCTTCACAAATATATACAGGATGAAGGACTTAAAGATGGATAAAGATGGAGTTACAGAACTCCAAGGAAAGGGAATTTCTGTCTTCTAAAACACCTTTTTACTATAAAAGGGATGACATTTATAGTAGTGAGAATAAATTCCATCTTATTTTACATACAGCTTTTAAAAGTCAGTAGACTTTGCATTCATATGATATTGGAACTGGATCACCATGCCAGCCAACAGTCAGCTTTAGGCAGCTTTCTGAAAGTAAGCATCTATTCCATGCCAGTGGAATACTCCATGTCAGTGGGACTAAAATCCAAGGATTTTAGTTCATATATCCCTGTTTGTTTTGAACATTGGGCACCCAATGTTCTCCAAATGGGTTTGCTGCTAAAATACCCTCTATAGCTGCAGGTCCACAAATCCAGACTGTACTCTCTGAGTCATGACACAATTTTAATACCTTTTACTGGTATCTTCATCACTAATAACTTCCTTATAGGGAAATACTGTTCTTAGTGAGGCCTTTATAGACGCCTTTTCCCAATCCATTTGTACTCATCCTCTCTACTGCTTCTGACTTCAGAGAATGGAACATTAAAACTTTTACAATGCTTTGATTTGCTTGTGTATCAAATGATCAGTGCAGGTCAGGTATAACACAAAGTTCTACCTGAGTTTAGACATTTGTATTTAGAACCTGTGGTTAATACATAGCATCTAATGTAACTGTCTCAAGAGCTGCAGCTAAAGGGCAAAAAAAATATATATATACATAGGATTCTCATTATAGCAAATCAAAAGCAATTGAATATGATGTCAGATCAATATCTGATTTATCCCAAATAAATCTCTTTTTCCTTTAATAGTCCCTGTAAGTATTTTGTGACAGGTCTTCCACTCTCCCTTTCAAATATGTTTTCTGACTTTTGCATATCATGACTTAGTAAGATTGAAACCATGTGTCAATCACTGTTGTAGGTACATACATCATCAAAGTCCGCAATGATCTCATTTAGCAGCCTGAGACATTCCAGCCCTTCCTTATTTACATCAGATTCTGTGTAAAATTCCTTGAAATCCGGAACAGAGGCAAACATGACACAGACGCAGTCGTATGACTGGTGATACAGATCCTGTCCAAAAGAAAACAGAATAAGGAATAAATTGATCATAACTAGCTGTAAATAAGTTTCCTTATTAACATGCAGTGACCAGGATCTAAAAACAGAGGTGCTGCAGTACTTAGAATGCCTTAGGATGGAGGTTTGATGATTTTTGCATTTAGTTATATTTATTAATTTTAAACAATGTATAAATCTATTCATAAAAGAGACTTAATATATAAAGCTGAAAAATTTGTAATGATTTTTTTTTCTTCCTGATCATTAACTCTGTGAAAATAAAATATTCACTAATTTATTAGATAGGGCCCATCTCTGAGACTTCTTATAAAGAGAATTTAGTCTGGCTTGCATGGATGAAAATGTATTTTGTAAAGCAATATCCAATTTATTATTAGCTGTTTGTTATTGTACTAACTAAAAACCTGAACCAAAATCATAAACTCAATGTACTACAAATGCATAACGCAATATGACCCTGATTGATGGTTCCCAACCTAAAATGACAATATGCCTAAGAGGACAAAATAATGATCCTTTCTTTTGCATAACAAGGAGCTGGGGCAAAAAGAAAGAAGTCACTTGAGCTGAAACTTACTTATGGCAGTCTGCACTGCCTTCTGTGACCACTGAAATGAGAGCATCTCTACTCCACAGAAAGATTCTGGTGTTAAAAATGACCACCTCCCACTACCCCCTTCAGTTTCCCCTCCACTGCCCTTGAACGTTCCCTCCAAAATTCACATCTCTCCAAAAAAGACATAAAGAAAGAAAAATTATTAAACTAATGCTTAAAAAATAAATAGTATCTATACACAAAAGTAGACACAGCAACAAAAGCAGCTGTTATCTACTTTAATGTAAAACTACCTTCAAGTTGTTATTTGAGTAAGAACGGATTTCAGTACTCACATGAAAAGGACTTATTCTGTGAGTTGAAGAAGCATAAGATATTATTTCCATTTTTACTTTGGAAAGCTTGGGTTTTGCAATCTGACAGTCAGTGTGTCCTTTTGGAAGAAAGTGGTGTGCCTGTACACAGATGTGCACAGACATAGTGGATCTTTACTACTGATGTATAACTAAAAAATAACAGAACTATGGGAAAACTGCTGGCTGCTTCTCCCGTCACAGGTGTAAGGGAAGTTTCTGAGCAAACATGAAAATAATGATGGACATGAGGAACATGGGAGGAACACGAGCAGCTGGAGGAGATAAATTTTTTATTACTAGATTTTTGTGCCTCCTGTATTTCCTAAGGATTCTATATCCATAGCATCGCTGAAGCCTCACCATGACTGTGTGCTGTAGGGACGGAATATATTGTTGTGACTCACAGCTCAAGCTGTTATTCTCTTGTTGCACCATGATTAAATCCAGATTTCTGAGATTCTGCTGTGGGAAACCCAAGGGTCAAGCCAGTCAGGAAATCTGGTCTGACTGTGAGTGTGTGGTGTGTAGAGAGTCAAACAGAGCACTTGTTGGCTCACTGGATCTGCCCACCATGAAGGGTATTTGGTCTCAGCTGAGGTGGTGCAGGTGTGACTGCCAGAGTGACTCCTGGATGGTCAGATGGGAGTATTTCCTTAACAAGGTGCAGAGACTACATTCTGTGGTTAACTCATCTTTCCTTCTATTTCTTCAGGTCACCTTCGCTGTAACTTCATTTCAATTATAGCAACACATTTGTCCTCCTTCCTATCTAACACTGGGGTAACGTCCATCCCCACTAATGCTCAATAATATAGCACCATCATGGACACAACAAACAACAAGAGGCACTATTTATAAACAGATGAGTAGTAATTATGACTATCACAATAAATTTCAGAGAATTTTAAGGAGTTATACTCAGCTATTTTATTTTGATCATCATTATAAAGGATGTTACAATTGACTGCCTTAATTTTCCTGAGAGTTCTTCTGTTGAAACGGTACTCTCCAAAATGTGTAGTCAGAAAATTAAATGCAATACTATTCTAGGAAGGAACAGCTTTTCTTATTTTAACAAAAATAAAATCATCCTGTCCCTTGCATTCAATCCTTTTCTTTTTCTTCTTTAATAACATCTGAAATTCTGCAAGTATTTTCCTTTTACTGTCCCCTCATCTCCAGTGCCTGAAGATCTTCCTGGGACAGAGAAGGCAAACCAGTCCAATTCTATCCCTTGGAAGGGTATGGTATTCATCTTTTCTGGGGCAGAATTTTTGCTGTAAGTAAGGTGCTAGCTCCATCCTGTAGCTAATAAAGCATGATTCCTCTTGCTCAGATATATTTCATCCTGCTTTTCATTTTAGATTTGAGCCTTTTTCTCAATTGGAAAATAGCTTGTCTTGTATCCACCATGCAGACTATAAGCAGAAATCCAGCTCTGGAGGTTCAAGTAAAGCAAACAAACCTTTATTATTTGCTCTGAAGGAACTTTGTTTTTGGTGTATTAGCATTAGTCAATGTATATCCTGATATAAAAAGACCTTTGTTAGTCATTTGAAACTACAGTCCCACTGCTCCCAGTTAGCATTCATCCACTCATTTTTTCCCTTTTCATTTCTTCTGCCTGCTTTTCAGCGGCACACTTTGTTTTCCCTTTTCTCCATACAGCTGCATGCATAAAATACTAAGGGAAGTAGTACTTTGAAATAGAATATTCATCCATTTTCTTAATCTCAGAATCTGTTTTAAACAGAAAAGAACACACATAAAACTATACTAACTTGATTGTTTGCAGCTAAGGAAAATATGGACAAATTTCAATGTCTTGTCTGTTGACTTACGTATCCATGCAGAGAAAACAAAGGTCTCATATTCCCTAACATCTTTAGCTGTATCTACATAAACAACCTTGCTGACATTGAAACAAATCTATAGACATGACAGATACTTATATTCCTGAATACTTTCAGGGATTTGAAAGGGCTTTCCTTTGAAAACTGTTGAAAGAAACGAAACAAGGAGCAACTTGACTTTGGGTTGGTTTGCTTTTGTTTTTTTTTTTTTTTAAATGGATGTAATTAAAATCATGTCAAATTATTTTTACTTCACCTGACATGATGAGTTGAGGAGCTCAGCACATTACAATTTCTGTGCTTCACTAAATTAAATAAACTCATTCCAACCTAAGAATCTTGAGGGGTGACAAGACAAATCCAGTAGCCAGTACAAAGGTAAGCAGATGGTGTTGCTCTGCTGGGGAGCTGAGGTGGAGTAGCACATAATCAAGAAAGCAATCTCCTGACGGTTTGCTGTGTTTAATGCCTTAACTGAGAACTGGAGCTGAGTCAACTTGGCTTCCAGCCACAAACTTCAGTGCATTCAGAGGAACCCCACAGCAATTTTTGTTTGACGTTAGCTACCAAATGAATATTTGCAGGGAATACTAAAGTATTGAAATGCAGTCCTGATTAGTACTGCTTAATGAAAACCACTGTGAAAGGGAAGACGTTGTCCTTTTCGGCTCAGGAGATCAAAAATGAATCCCTAAATCTGCCCTCTGCCCTCTTTTGTCAGTTTTGAAACAATTATTTGACATGCACAAGTAATTCAAACTCTTATATTTAAGATCTCTATGGCTGTTATTCTATCTAAATGAAGATATATATATATATATAGGTTTGTTTCACTTTATTATTACTGTAAAGGAATATTGGGAGCAGATCTAATTTCCAGCAAAGGGAAGATGGATCTTTTGGGTGACTTTTCTGGTGCTTGGATTAGATCCATTAAGCAGTGAGTAAACAGGTAATTCAGTGTTCAGAACATCTTTCCAGAATTAACATAGCCACTATTTCAGGGAAAACGTTAATTTTCACTCCAATAAACAAGTTCTCCACTGAACAGACGAAAATTCAGAACCCAGTTGCAATTCCACTTCAATCATTAAGGAAAAAGTATCTGAATGCCTATAATTTAAAATTAAACTCATATAGATTCAACCATTCTGTTCTTCCTCCTCCTCAACCTTTTTTTTACCATCCTTCAATAGGCAAAGTGCATTGCCACTTAGGAAAATTTCACCTTTTTATTTCAGGGTGTTATGGTGCATTCAGTGCTGTAAAACAAACCTTACAGGAAGGAAAGAGGAAATGAAAGTGACTGTAATTTATATTTTCACTGTAAGGACCTACTGTTCAAAACAGCATTAAGTGGTATTTCCAGGGTACACTGCTTTCTTACAGAGTAGAGGATATACAGAGACAGCTGACCTCATTCTTCAGGTTTCTTGCCAAGAAGTGTTCAGCTACGTGGGCTGGAAGCACATTCTCCAGAAGCACCCGATTTAGGTTCTCCATGGTTTCAATCTCCTCCCGCTCTTTTTTGAACTTGTTCTTCCACAGGAAGTCTAACCTACAGTAATATTCATTCTGTTACAAGAGGACACAGAAGTAAAGAAACAATAGGCATCTTGTCCTGCTGGAGTACAGGTTTAAGAGACAAAATAAACACAGTACACAACCCCTACAATGCTACTATTTGGCTACTCAAATATAATTCCAGGTCCCACAGAAGTCACACCCCAAGCATACATGTTGTGACATACATTTTATCAAATCCAACAAAAAGGCCTAGGGGAAAATAAGAAAAGTTGCAAAGTGCCTTAAACAATGGAAGATTTATTTGTCTGCTCTCAGACTTGAGTAGAAATTAATTCCAGAAATCAAACACTGTAATGGAAACAACCTATAGTTTTGCAACTTAATATTATTTTGTATTGCAGAATTTCACTTACAATAATGGGCTTTTCAGGAAAGCCCGAACTTTTACTAACTTGAACTTACACCATGCAACCAGCCTGGCAAAAAGAAAACAGCCTATTGATATAATATACATTCAATATATCAAATCATGATCAGATGATCAGACTATCAAAAATGGCCCAGTCAGTTGGGCCAACTCTGTTGAGTTTTGGTTTTTTTAGTTGCCTTTTTTTTTTTTTTTTTTTTTTTTTTTTATTTTTTTTTTTTTTTTTGTTTTTTTTTTTTCTCTTTTTTTTCCTCCTGGCGTCCCCAACAGTCTTTAGACANCACTCCTTTCTGTAATATTTTATCCCACTTTTCTTTTTGTCCCAGAATTTTCCTAGTAGCTTTCTAGTAACCACAACAACACCTGGAACTATATGAAACTATGTAACATCCTTAGAGTATCAGTACGTTTTGAGATCCAATTTGACTAGATAGGTAGTGAAAAATTGATAAAACTTTTGTGGAGCTCTCTCCATTTCAATATTGTCAATGTATAAATTCTATGGCATTGTTTCCACAGTAAAGCCTCCTCCAGCCTATCTCATTTGACCTGATAAGAATCAAGAGCTATTTCAACATAGTCTTAATGGTTTAACACTATCAGGCAATCTCAATGAAGACTATGTTATTAACCAGGAGAATATGATTATGATGGCAATCTTATTTTAGAAAAACTCAAAAGTGTTAGCTACTGATTATTAGCAGTCAGTAAGCATTGACATAAAAAATTAGAGTAGTCCTTCTGACTGGACGGGGGCTGTCATGGCTCAAAATGATTCATAGGTATTTTACTGAGATCACAGCAAAAGATAAGAACAAAAAGTTGAAATTAGATGGTATTAAAATGATTTGGCAAGCTTTTAAAAGGCAGCAAAAGAAAAACTGATGAAGCAAATACTGTATCTGCCCAATACTTGCAGGATGAAAAAATAGCAAGAGGAAAATGATTCCTCCACTTAAATGCATAGAGAAATATACTCAAGTTTCCTTTGAATTGGTTGATAAGGGCCAGGCACTATCTATTTAAATATTTAATTAACACACTGAAAGAGACCATCCTTAACATGAAATAATTGTTAACATACTCTGTGCTGATACCTGTACTACTAAGGACAGAATGCAGACCTCAAATGTACTGCAAAAGAAATATTCTGGCTATTCTGACTCAAAGGTGATATTCTGAAAGTAAAAGGGGTCTTGACATCTTAGAATGGGTCATGCTGCATCCCAGAAATCTGGACTTTGAATGTCAAATAAACAAACAAACTGGATACTTAAAATAAACGTATTTACTAAAGGATATTTGCAAACTATAAACAAAAGAAGAGTGGGAAGAGACTTAAATACTTATACAGACAATCATAAAGGTACGGAGAACCTGAGAACAGATTTCTGCAGGAATTTGGAAACAGGATTTTATTGCTGCCCTGTCATTGTGTCTATATTAAATGGCAATTATCAGTCCTATAAAGCTTGAGGTCATGAATAGGTATTTTTTAAGAACTGTCCAATGACGCAAAATACATGCAGTTACTTTTTTAAAATGTCTTTTTTTATATATATGTTAGATATTAATGCATCCAAGAACTTAGATTAATATAAATACACATAGATGGTAAATTCAAACGCCACCAACTGTATTCATGCAGAAGAAACCCAATAAAACCCTTAGATTTATTAATAAAAGGGATGTCAAACTTCTTGGCATAAATTGACAAAAGTAACATGGATGCCTGCTGAAATTAGATATTCATACATTGTACCAACTTTATATTGAAAGGGTGGTAGCTAAGTGAAGTTTATAAAAAAATGTTTCTTCTTTAAAAGCTAGTATCAAACAGATAATTTATTTGCTACCTTACTATTTACTGAATTGAATTTAGGCTGCTCCAAAAAAGCGCAAAGAGAACTCAGAGACCAGAAAAGAAAAATCAGAATGTATTCTACAATTTGCTTTGAAAATAGAAAAGTCAGTATATCCTATTTCAAAAAGAGAAAAGCAGTAGCTTACTAACTTACTTTGAATTGTGGTGGTGGTTTTTTGTTTGGTGTTTTGTTTTTTTTTTGTTTGTTTGTTTACATGGTGGATATCTTGATCAGTCAAAACAGAGTGTTAGAGAACTGACAAATGGTATGGATATAAGGCAAGTCTTTGGAAAAGAAGCAGGAACAATAGTGCAAGGTACTTAAAAAAACCAGTGAATGCTAAGGAAAAGAGCTATTTAGACATACTGGCTAAAGCTGATAGAATTGGAAGAGTTGACATAGGTTCTGTAAACATGCCTCCATCTACTACAAAGAAGTAAATGGTCTTATGACTAGCAGTGAAATTTGAAATAAGTTTTCATTGAATTCTTTCGTAAGAGGCTCTTGAAGAGACTGCTTTGTTCAAAAAGAGAAGAATTCCCTCACAAAATAAAAGCTCACTAAAAAAACAGAACAGAGGCAACAAAGAAACAGCTTTTACAGCTCAGGGAAGCTGCCACAAGCACCCCAGCAGTAAAACTACCAAAGAAATTCAGTGTGGATAACTACAATATAATTGATCATGGAAAAAAACTACAGCCAGCCTACAGAGTAACAGAACACATAACATTTTAGGTACTGTTGAGAAAGGAATTCACAGGCTATGTCAATACTGGATTCCAAGCAGATCATAAGAGAGATTTAGTGCTCAACAGTATTTAAATGTGAGCACACTCTTTACACAGTGAAGCCCACACCAATTTGGATTCTCCCGGAAGGGTGGAAGAGTCTCCATTCTCAAGACATCATCTGCCTGATGCCAGCCCATCATCAAGTAACTGGGGATCTGCATGCAGAGTGAAATGAGCTACTTTGTCTCATTGTCAGGAAATGGTTTTTGCCTGTGCTGGTAGGGCCATCAAAAAAACCCCAGGTTTGCTTTCTCCACTTGCTTTTGTCTGTTCACTCCCATTCTTCTGGCACAAGCATTGCCGTGGCCACACCATAAATCTTGAAAATAGATCTGTCTCAAAACCAACCATTTCTGCAGGGTTAATTTTTAATCCTGACCATTTCCCTATTTTGATCCACTATACATCTTCACAGTGAGCTGTGCCAGTACAATGAGGAGAACCATAAGAACCATAAGAATAAGCAGCTGCAGGAAGGTCTACTTCCTCCAGCAATGATGCTAGCTGTGCAGCTAAAAGAATTAAGTAGGCTCATGAACCATGCCATGATATACTAACTCTTCCTCTCTTCATCCCCACTGAACCAGAGGCACTTATCCCCTGTCCCTGTTTTTGATTCAGGAGAGGTATCTCTATGACCAGTGGTGAGCATTTTCACAGAGCTAGGCTTGCAGGAAAGCATCTACTTTTTGTTTGGATGAACTTTTTGGTTACGCATCCTGGGGACAGAGGAGCACCAATGGCAGCTGAAGGGAAGTAGAAAGGCCAACCTTTTCATCAGTGGCTATTATCTTTTGCATTTTTAAAATACTCAGACATCAAAAGAAGAAAAATACATATTATCTTCAAAAAATGTAATAGCTAACAGAGAAATTACTTGCATATTATCCTCTGTGAAAGAAGGGTAAGGAAGAATTTGACTTTGTTGATGCTGCCAAGATGGCTCAACAGCATCCTGCAAGTGCCACTCAATGAAAATAGAAAAGAGGAAGTTTAAAACAGAAAGACAGACACTGTCACATGAATTTTTATCAAACTGTGAAATTCTTTATTGGTGTTGGGAACACCAGGAAGATAAAATGGGTTAAAAATGGATTAGACAGTGTTACAGAAAGCAAAACAGCCAATAGCTATTAAACACAGCCACAGAAATACCAACTGGCAGAAGGTGGGAAGTATATGTCCCTGGAAAGGTCACTCTATGCAGGTTGACTGCCTCCCCTATTCTTTGTCCAAGCATTTGCTACCCATCAATATCACCAACAGTAACTTAAAATGGCAGGTCTTATGTCAGGTATGTATTAAAATTAGTTCATAACATTTTTCAGTAATATTTAGACTTTGCTTGAGAGTGTTTGAAAATGCAGAAGTCCTTTTTCTCCTTCATCTTTAAGGGAGAATAAGTTAGCAGAAAAATCAAAGGCAAAAGACTGAAGAGGTACAAATAAGTGCTGTCCTGACAAGGATCCTGGACCTACAGCTCTGAAAATGCAGACTTTTTCCATTACACAGTCACTTCTTAGTTGGTGTGTCAGAGAACACTTGTAGCTGTGTGCAAAACAAACTTTCTTGTTGATGTGACTGAAGCCACAAAGAAATCTTTCCCAGTGAAGATGATATTCCTTCTCTCCTTTATTCTTGGTATTTCACCGTCTGCCTCCATCTGAAACTTGGGTTGACAGGGACTAAAGATTCTGCACTGATGTGATGAAGAACTTAGCCCTCTTTCTGAGGGAAAGCAGCTGTGCTCTAGATGCACTCTGTCACCACCATCAAATGAACAAACTCTAATGTGCTGCTGGGTGACAAGGCAGATGAAGAATGTTATTTCTAAATCAAGAAGGATGTTCCCCACTACAATAAATACTGCAGAAACTGCCAGATAAGATTTTTTTTTTTGCATGGCAATTTAAATGAGAGTCATTAACTTTTGAGGAATTGAAATGTAAATGAATGATTTAAGGACAGTCTGGAATAGTCCTTCCAAAGGCTGCAATCTGTGAAGGCTCAGGCTGTTCATGAGATCTCACATGCCTCTTCCATTTCAGAGCCCTGTCTTGTGCACTTCATTCTGGCACAATGGGCTGGAATTGCAGCTTTTATCCATGAATCCTGTACAGGTCTGAGGATTTAGAGAAAGAACTGCCCTGGCATCTTCCCTCAGCTTAGTACAGGGTGAGACCATTGACATCACATTTGTTCTGGAAAAGCACAACTGGGTAATAAAAAGAGTAGTTTCCTGTTGGGTCACGGTTTTAGCACAACCGTGGTCCCAGCGTGTGGTACACGTCTGTGTGCATGCTATATTGTTTCTGTGTCTGCACCAAATTGTAATAACTGTGAAGAAAATAGCTTGCAATTAAGCAACCAGGGCGAGAGCAGATGGATGCAGACAGATGGGAGCGAACCAGGAAGCTACGAGCCAGTATCGGTCAGAATGACAAGCAATAGTCACAGCACTCCATCAGCATCATGTAACTGATAGTTATTGGTGAGTTTTGAGGGCTTATTGGAAGGCAAGAGAGAAAACAGTTTTATAGATGCTCCTGACACTCCTTTGCAAGGCTATGGGAAAGAACAGGAGAAAGGTGTTTCTTTGAGAAGGTGACAGGCTGCATGTGGCAGCTAGCATTGTGTCCACCGGTGCAGGTGAAGAGAAGTGTGCGTCTTACCTGTCTACCCAAAACCAGTAATGTGATGAAGAATATGAACAAGGAAATCGAGCCCATTGTCTTCAGGTCCTTCAGTATTCCTGGCCTATAAAATAAAAACATAAGTAAAGCAGGCTGCTCAGAAGTTAAACCAATATTACTTCAAGTACTAAAGACCACAATTTATATGTACTACTTTCTGGTATGTAAAACTACAAACATTTAATGTGATATGCTATGTCATTTGATGAAATATCATTATTTATATTATGTAGCTTTAAACACCTTTACTACATTCTCTGCAAATGTGCCTACATTTTGAAGTCCAATAATAAGATGAGGATTTAGGAAAAAATAATATCCTTTTTTACTTGCAAATGGAGAGCATTTGTAGCTTATTCTATACAAGTAGAATAAAAATAGATTTTTAATGCAATAACACTATTTCAGTTGTGGAGAGCTTGACCATATCCAATGAATATGAAGAAACAGAAACTAAAGCACCTAACTCCCAAGATACCTTTTCACCTGAGAATTACAGGAGGCACAAACTAGATCTTGTACAGAGTTTATTAAAAACTCTGCTTTGGCAAAAGTCACTAAAGGTAATGGGAAACAGTTCACATTAGAACTCCCTGACTCATGTCACTGAAACAAGAACCTTGGTGAGAGGTTTAGGAAGGGAAATACCAATAGACAGAGCTTGACTGACAAAATCAAAGCTGCCGGAAGCACAAGCTGAAACTAACCTGTCCCCTGGTTCTCCATACTACCACACACATACCCTTTCATTAATAAAATGGAAACAAAGACTTGGATTTGTTAATTTAATCTTTAGATTTAAGTGCAAAGAAGACCTACACTTTTTTCCCCCGAAATTTTCAATTAAGATCCTTTTTCATGATTGTTACAGCACAGGAAAAATTATATTGAAACTACACTAAATATCTGGAATTTCTGTTATGGCATATGCCATACACTTGGCCTACACAGAAGAGAATCACCTCTTTGTTTTGAAAATGAGATAGAAATTACACCTATCCAAAAATTATTTTACACAGCAATAGCAGGAAGTGGAGTCATAATTTTGATCTCACATACTATCACCTGTAACAAAGATTTCAGCAGTCTCGTTAAAACTTAAGATACAAATGTGCAGGCACAGCAAAATAAAAAAAAGATCCACACTGTTGGTCTACTAATTTTTTTCAATCACTAAAACTTAATTTGTAAATATTTCAGACTATGAGTAGTTCTAGGAATGTTTCTTTGTCTTGTAGCAAATATGTTCTAAAAGCCTTAATGATGTGCAGCCTGAGGCCTTAACAAACTTGATGATGACTTCTTTGTAATGTCCTTTATGACAAAAATGCAAATTAAACCATATCCTATAGTATATGATATACTATCCTATAGTATACCAGCTCAGCCCCTTAGTCAGACTTATTTTATTCTAATGCTCTGAAGTGTGACATTAAAACAAATACTATCTGCAGCAGGACGATCATTTTACATTGTGACTCAGATTACATAGCCAAACACGTATGTTCCATGGAAAAAGAACTACCATGGGTAGTATTTATCTTCAGAAAGACTGAAGTTAGCCACCTACCTTCTAAGAGGTGCCATTGCATACATAAATTTGCTGTAGTCATCCAACATGGGCCCATGAGTGTGCAGAAGGATAACATTGTAGCCCACCAATGCAATCAACATTATTACCATTTTCAACTCATAATTTATCCTCAGGAAAACAGAACAGGAAATGAGCCCTAATATGCAGCTGTATATAAAATACTGGCAAAGAGAAATCAAATGGAAAAATATTTAGAATTTGGCTGAGTAGGAAATCATGCATAATAAAATGCTCAGGCTACTTTAAAAAACAAATTATTGACTGACCACTGAAGTGTGCAATCTGTCACAATCTGGGACACTATGGTTTACAGACAGCCAATAAAAATAAATTTATGCTCCCTAATTTTCACCCTTTGAGGGTGACATTAGATTTACACATCTACATTTGGCGTAGATTTACACATTTGATTTACTCATCTACATTTGTGGGATACCACTGTTGGTGTTGAAATCTAATTTAAGAGTCTGCTGCCAGCAGACTGACATAAGATTTATTCCTGTTCCACTGTAAAATTTTCATTCATGCTTGAGTCCCAGGATGTCTTGCTAGCATTTGGGTCAAGGTCAAATGTCTAAAGGCCTGCAAACAATTTCATTGCCTAAATTTGCAGTTATAAAACTGATGCAGTACACAGTTGCTATGAATATCATAGATAGGCAATTTTACAAACTCTAGAAATGCAGCTAGGATAGGAAAAACACAAAGCTATTAACAGGGCCTATGCATAATATAAATATAAAAAGTCCTTTTCTCAAATCCTGTGGAGTAATAGCCATATAAGAACACATTCAATTGCAAAAAAATAAAAGCCTTTTCTTTCCTATGTCATATATATCAACAAAAATACATATAGTTGAAGTTAAATTCCTGGAAAAAATATTTTCTTATTACACTTTCTGGAAATTGATTATGGCATCAAAATTAATGCTAAAACAGGAATCATCTCCAGAATCATTATCTTAGTCTTTATTATGCAACCCCTTTGCCAGAAATGCTTCCTGAAAATTACAGTCCTGCACCTTGCAAGGAAGTTTCTTTTCTGAAACGACAAAGCATTCTATTTCTAGTCCTGCTATTTTTGGACTACTGTTGACTTGTTGATGGCAGCACTTTTGACAGAACCTGAATCACTGTATACTAATTTTGGAGGATCACTAAGAAGGATAATTTTCACAGCACCCATCAGACAGAATTTATCTGCCATCTCAGTCTTTGCTGCCACTGTAATTTTCTTGAAGATCTGGTTGAAATAAGAGAGAGACAGAACTATTGTTCAGAATCACCAAAAAAATAAAACTTCTCTGATAGCTGCATTTCAGAGGAGGTCACACTCCAAAGTCAGTGTTACATAAAAATAGCAGCATCCTTTTTTGAGTCAATAAGGCACTCTACTGTTGTAATCAGTTTTCCAAAAAGAAACAAGCAGAGACAGTCTTGAATCCACAACTGGATACTGTTTGACAAAGACCCAGAAATTTTCAAGTGGAACAGTCTCTGACAGTGTTCCATAGGAATACAGAGAAGATTGAAAATTCCAGACAAGGGTGGATGAATTAGAGAAGAGTGGCACAGTGTCACATTTAAAAATGCAGACCTTGCAGCAGAATGCAGTGTTTCAGCAGGCAACAAGCAGATCTGGAAAGTCTGGCAATCCACACAGCAGTGAAGCTGAGCAGGTGCAGGCCCCTGATCTGCTTAGTGCATCCCCTGGCCACAGCCAGCTCAGCCAACTTGCCAGAACCCAGGAGCCTGCAGGCAGCTCCCACTTGGTAGCAGTGTGATGCCAGCTCTGTGGCCTTGGCTTTATCCAACAGCAAGTTCTCATGGATGTCTCTTTTGTCTGACTGCTGAAGCAGTGAACAGAAATGTCTTCTTTTAAGAAAATCCTCTAACAGCTCAAAAGAGGAAAATGCTGGGTAACTTCTCCACAGACAGAATCAGCACCTCAGCATCTACAGCGGTGTAACTCTATCTATTCTCTTTTTCTTTCTTGTGCTAGCTAAGGTATTTTTACCAATACCTTACAAAGTCTGAGTGTCTTTCTTACTGGGATGACAGGTCTGGTGCCTTGCACCAGGGTACTGCACACATAGGATCCAGCCCAATGCATTTTATCTCTTCTCTTAAAATTTAAGACCTACAGTTCTGTGGGTATAAAGATCTTTTCTGAAGTAAGAAGGAATTCTACTCCCGTATGTCTATAGAGAAAAACTTGAGGACAAAGTAATTTTATAAAAGAATTTCCTAGGCAAATAAAATATATTCCAAAACTGCATCTTCTGGATGGCAGTATTATAACTTTTATTTATTTAACTTATGGAGGTGGCAGCACTGATACCAGACTGTATTTTGTCCCAGGAGCAGATATACACATTAACTTCTATTACACGGAAACTACAGAAGCATCATAGCAAAACTAAACAAAACTTGAAATATTTTTTAATTAAAAAAAAATGCTGCTATAATTTACTGAGGAAACTTTGCTAAGTCTTTTTAAAAAGTAAGCTTACTTTTCATACTACCAAAAAAAGTTATTTTGAGGGGTAGTGAAAAAGGCAAATCAATTGCTTTGCTTCACAATGAACTTAATTCAATTGGGGCTAAAGTAATTCCCGAAGCTCTTATGTACTCATTTTAGATAACATAGTCAATAGATGTCAGGTTTACAATCATAAATCACATAAAGTTTATTGACATGAATAAAGCTTAAAACTAACACACAGATTCAAAACAACAAATTTTTAATTTAAGGAAACAAACACTTGTCAGCCTAAGTATTCAATATCTTATAGAGTGAAGAGAGACAAATTTTAATCCCAGAATAAAGAAAAAAAATTAAAAGTGGTAACTCAAAAGGAATTTATAGCTTTTTCAAGCTAAAATATATGCAGTGTCTGGGGATGAAAACAATGTGCATTTGAGAAATGTTTTAAAGTTTTTTAAATTTTTAGCTAACTGTAATTTTTCCATTTATTGCTGTTAGAAGTGAAATTTTAACATAATTTTTTATGCAGATCTATCAAATACAAATTTTCTTAAATGAAAGAATTTGTTTTAGTACTTTAAAAGCTATAAATCCTTAAATCAGGGCACACCATTTTGGTAATAGTCTCATTATTTCACCATAGAGATGAAATAAACTCCCTTCTCCTCTTACTGCCACCAGCTTATTCACCCAAACCCAGCTGACCTATTTTGGCACAATATATGGCTTGTTATTTTCATCTGCAGGTCTTTTGTAATCCTTTTAAGAATCACTGTTCTCTAGGACACAGTACCAACTTTTTTGCAGCAATGTCCTTCCCCCTCCTCCTGCATGTGCCATTGTGCTTCTGTTCACACTGAGACATCTTCTTCAGATCAGTTCAGGTATTTTAAGCAGTTTATATAGTGGTACATGAGAGTTTTATTTCCACCCCTCTCACACCACCTCTTACCAAATATGCAATGACAGGAGTGTGACAATTTCACACTTGATAAAAATGGTGAATGTTTTCAGGTCAACCACCTGGAAATATTCCCACCATGAGAGACCTACCTACAGACTAACCTGGCTTTCACTTCACATCAGCTTTGCAGATGCTGTGTGTTAACTTGATATCTTGTAACGTGTTAGCATGGGTGAGTTAAGCTTCCTTGTTCCTGCTTTTTTATCTGACATTCATTAAAACATCTATTTTCAGAAGTACTAAGCTCATTTAACTTCCCACTTACTTCAAATGTAGTTGCAGCTGACTAAAAAAAAAAAAAAATTCAAGCTTTTACTGCAGTCTCAAAAATGGGTGGGTGTTTAACTTCTAGCAGATCTGGTAACAGTCAATTTAGTGTAATTGTAGTAAACAAACAAAGAAATGTGAAATGAACTTACCGGTAGGAAAAAACAGTTATTTTGTATACACCATCGTGTCTGATTACTTGAATTAGGAAAACTTGCATTTGATGAATTAAGAACTGAGGGAAAAGCTATCACAGCATTATCCAGGAAAAACTAGGAAAAAAAAATCAACATATAATCCATTAGCATGACAGCTGTTTAAGGTCAAAATAGAGAATAGGAATGGAGAAGCAGAGAAAGCCTTAAAGCCTTGCATGCAACCATTTAACTTTGGTATTTCACTTTTTTTTTTTTGTATTTTAATTTGAAATAGGAAAAAATAAGATGACATACCATGATTACTTGTTCCTGTATTCTCAAACAAAAACAACTTTGCTAACCTTTGTCTGACACTTTCCACTTGAATAAAAGAAAAAAGGCTCTTTGTTGTACTATTTTCATATATCAGAAGCTCACACACCCATGAGACAATGAAGAAATAAACTCGATATGAATAATTCCTGGATTTACCTCAACTGAATGTCCTATTTAAACACAGGAAGAATTAAAGAAAGAATAAGGAGTCTTTAGTGAAGTTGGCTTACACAGATGCAATAACATAATAATGCTGATATTAATATCAGGACTAATGTAATTGAAACTGAAAAGTGGATCCAGTTATCTCTTGGGTCATCAAATTCAGCCAGTAATCACACACAGACCCACTTGATGCAGTGATCCAGTGCTTTCTTAACAATTTAGATTTTGGTGACTATGTTTATTCCAGTAGTTTGAATCTCAACATTTAAGCTGTTTCTACATTTACCCTATGCATGGCTAGTTCTCTTGTTCTTCTTGTCATAATCTTATCCTTTAGCTTTCACATAGCTTCTTCTTCTCTCTATTATCTAAAGTTCTAATTTTTAGTGTCATCTCAGACTTCATTGTGCTCATAAATCTATGTTTCTTCTCGTTCCTTCTCTGAAAACAAGCTCTTCATTCCCCTAATTAGTCTAGTAGTCACCCTCTGTACATATTTCTTTCAATTCAACCTTCTGGGTGACCAAAACTGCCAACACACTTCCCAGACTTTATCAGTGAGTCATGCAATAGCACTAATACTAATTCTGCAGAAAATATGCTACCATATATCCTGGAGTCACATAACTTTTAAGGTTGGAAGGCATCACTGGAGATCATCCAGTCCAACCCCCCTGCCGTGGCACAGTCACCTAGATCAGGTTACACACGAACGTGTCTGGGTGGGTTTTGAATGGCGCCGGACAGGAAGAGTCCACAACCTCCCTGAGCAGCCTTTTCCACCCTCAATGTAAAGAAATTCTTCTTCATGTTGAGGTGGAACTTGTGCTTTAGTTTATGGCCACTGCTCCTCATTCTGTCTCTGGGCACCACTGAAAAGAGCCTGGCACCATCCTCTTGACACCTGCCTTTGAGGTATTTTTATATATTGAATACATTGAATACAAAAACTGAATTTATATATCTAGAACAATGCTCCTTTGCTCACAGCTACAAAATCTTAATAGTTCACTGTAACTCATGCAGCTGGGGCTCAGACAGATCTTGATGTTACAGGAGCTTAACACAGTCTGCACATGGACATCACTCCAGCTATTAACATCACGGTCAGCAAATGTGAGGTAGCGTTTCTTCACTGGGACTTGCTTAGGTAAATGCAGTTTATACTTACCATGGGTCAAAAGCAGTCACATTGGTTATTGTGATTCAGCTGAGTTGACATTAAACCCACATAATTAATTAAAATGCTGAACTCATTGCTTATCCATCTGATGAGCTTCCAACATGTATCAGAATTTCTTGTCACTAATCTGACAGACCAACTATAATCTTGAGCTTTTTACTACTAAATTTCATCCTAGTTCTTTTACTCAAACCCACACCTGACTTCTTCCTTTCTAAGATCCCAAGCCTTACCTCACAAACACTGACCATCACCTTAATTTATTAGCAAATTTCATAGTCCCTCTAATACACTAAATGTGAAAATCCACACAACCAGAGTAGAGCTCCACAGGTCACCTCCCTCTCACACACTGTTCTCTGCAGGTAGTCAATGTGTAACCCACCTCTAAATTCTTTCTCCATTTCTGTCTTTTAACTACTGTTACAGGGAAAACCTGAACTGCTTCACACAGAGCAACTAAATGTGGGTCAAAATGGTTTCTTGATTAACTAATGTTAGATCTGGTCAGCCACAGTTCTGTACAGGTCTTGGAAACTTCCAAAGACAGAGACCCACAATCCCCCTTGGCAGCAGTCAGCACTGTACATGCATAGTGACTTCTTTTATCTTTCTAAAGACTAACCAACCTTCCATGTCACCATCTGTGTTGAGTGTCCTTTGATATGTTGTATAGCTTTGCTGAGAAGAGTCTGAAGCCATTCTCTCTCTAACTCCCCTTCAACAGAAGTCCAAGGTTGTGGATTTGCAAAGGTTATTAATATGCCACCTATTACCAAAACCAAGCTGGCACTCACCTGTGTTTATGCAGTTGTACTTTTGGGTTCTCTTGCTTTGCTAACGTAACTCTGCATTGAAACTACATATAATTTAACCTGCCATCAGTGAACTACAGTCAGGATCAGGATCAGAAATATAACAGATAAAAGAGGAAAACAGACCCCACAAAATGTTAATAAACACCTGCAGATTTTGAAACATCCCTCTCTAACTATCTATCCCAAAGAGCTCTAATGACATGCACATGCAGAGAGTTACATGCACATCTGCCTCTTCCCACAGGATGTGTGGGTGAAATGCACACACTCCCTCTTCTGGGAATGCAGGTTCCCCTACTGCACATGCTGCTGAAAGGAGATGCAGGTACTCTAGTTTTATGTGCAGCTGTGCAGCTCCCTGCAAGCTGTCAATGCACATGCTGCAGAGAGAGCCCTGTGAGTTCTTGTGCAGGACAAACCTGATCAGTGTTTTTTCCCTGCTTGTCCCAGCCCGTGCTGTTGCCTGCCCATTTGCGCAGCAGGCAACTCACAGTATCCAACAGGCAGGCTGCTCTTGCTGGCTGAGGGAGAGGTGTGATGCCAGAGAGGTGACCTATGACAGTGTCATAATAGTGTTTTGACAGTCATCTGTTTCCACTCATAGCTCTCTGTCTGCTGTGATATATTTCTGCATTGCCCAGAGAGGGTGTGGAGTCTCCCTCAGTGGAGATATTCAAGAACCATCTGGATGCAATCCTGTGCTCTGTGCTCTAGGATGACCCTGCTTGAGCAGGGAGGTTGGATCAGATGACCCACTGTGGTTCCTTCCAGCCTGATCCATTCTGTGATTCTCTGTCTTTTATACTTCTTTTCACACTATTTCCTTCTTTACTCAAGGATTTTCTGAAGTTGCTTGGTTACTTTTTAAGCCAGCTGATGCCCGCCTGCCTCTTTT
Source organism: Rhadina sibilatrix (assembly GCA_013400275.1). NCBI lineage: Eukaryota > Metazoa > Chordata > Aves > Passeriformes > Phylloscopidae > Rhadina > Rhadina sibilatrix. The sequence continues at coordinate 772,394 of VWYO01009982.1, forward strand.
AACAGGAACAATTTTGGGCAAAAGCCCTTCAGTCAGTTTTGGGGATTTACTCCCCCTTGTGCCTCCAGCTATTTAAGAGATTTTGTTAACAAGGGCATTTGCTAAGGGAACCCACATCCCACTAACACTCCATATACTTTTTCTGTAAACATGAAATATTTAGTTTCAGAATCCCACCTTATATATGTCCCCAGAGCAAGGATTATATAACATGAAGAACTCAAACACAGTTATATTATAGAAACATATATGACATGCATATTTATATATGTTAATTTTTATTAAAGCATTTTAATTTGGGGTTTGAACTTTGCACAAAGCATTTCTGGCCTTTAAATGTTACCTGTATATGCAGAACACTATATGAAATATGGTATATCTATGCATTTATTGATAATTATAAAAAGGGGGGAAAAAAGGAAATGGAAGTGTTGTCACTTGCCATGAGCCAAACAACGCTTATTTCTGAATGATGTGTTTGCACTTGTCTTTCTTGTCTCTCATCAGTTATCTACATCTGCTATCACGCTTTGAAGATACATATTGTTCTTCAACATAGTATTTTTTGTAAGAGTAGGCTCAGTCCTACAAAGCAGTCACACCTACTCAAATGACTCAAATGAAAGCAGTATTTTTTATGAATACCAATGTTTGCCAGGGAACGTCTGAGCATGCTACCATTCTATTCTTATTTTAACTTCATATATTTTAACAGTTTTTCCTTTTCTTGTGTTCACATGATCTGTAATCCTCAGTTGTGAGTTTTTTCTGCCTCACTAATGAAAATACCTGCTTTCAATGGGAGCCATGTGGTGACAGACCCTCCTCCCAAAAGATGAGATAAGCAAATTAGTGCATCTCTCTTGCTGTCTGAAAACAACAACTTAATACATTAGTTTAGATCTCATTAGGAAAGAAGCCATCCTTCTCACTGAGGCATGAAAGTATCTGGATGTAGAATGCATACCACAGCTTCCTTTGAAAAATGGCAGTTGGTCTGGCTGTGGAGTCGGGACTTTTATTCCCAGATCCTCACAAGAATGCACCAAGAATAGTGTGAATAATCACAAATTCTGGTATCATTCCCTCTCTTCCCAAGCTCAAAAGGAGAGGTTTATGGACAGTCTGGAATGCTAAGTTCCTACCAAGACTATTATGCGTTTTTATTATATTATAATATATGCTTTATATTTTAATATAGTGTAATATAATATTATATTATAATAAAGGTGATGCTGAGATATTGGTAAGTTGTAAAAGGATAATGAAAATCCAGAGAGTCCTGAAATGAATTTAGCAGAAATTTTAGAGCATTTTGCCTCTGGGTTTGTACAAGGTTTCTTAACATCACAGAGCTCATGCATCCGTGTTATTTGGTGTCTTGTGGCATATCTCTTGTTAACAGTCAAATGGGCCAAATTAAAGTTGCTCAATAATTTCTTTTTCATGAAAGTTTGTGTGCCAAGTGAGAATGCATAACTATCTTCGTGCCACCATGCATTCAATTCCTCGCTCCCTGTAGAGGCAATATGTAGTGGCAAGTCACTGCCTCATTCAAAGCTCCCCCTAACAGGAAAGATGAGGAGCCTGCTGGCCCTTTACAGACTCAGACAGCATGACTTTTGTATTTGACAGATATGGAGAGATGCCCGTGGTGGTGGGGGTGAACTACATAGCTTTTTAAGATTCTTTTCAACCCAAACTATTCTATGATTCTATGATCCTGAATCTTAAAGCTAGAAGTTAGGAGTAATTAAGAGTCAGTGGGACAGTACAACCTGAGATCTTGTTGCTTGTGCCAAGAACCATTCATGCATTCAATGCAGAAGTCACTGAAACCCAGAGATGTTGCAGGACTCTTTTATTATGCCCTATTCCTTGAGATCAAATAAATCTCAGAGGATGGTGAGGCACAATCATTTGATGTACTGCAAGCAGTCATTCATTCAGTTTTCAAGTATTAACCCTTCACAATCATGCAGTCCTACAGTCTCTCTTGGGCTACCTAGATTGCTCCATGCAGGATACTTTTTCCTGATCAGTTTAAAGCAGGTCAGCTTGACAAAAACAGCTTTCCTCAGCCATTGACAGATGTCCTACTGTCTATATAGCACCAGATCTAATGCCTACCCTCTCCCTTCAGCTCAGAACTATTTGATACTTATGTGACATTAGCTGATTTTTAACTTCCTTTTGCTGATCAGGACTACATATGTCTCAAACCTGAACAAGAGGTTTAGATGTCTGCTGAAACAGCTAATTTCAAATAAAATTGCACACCCCCCCCCCTCTTCTCCAGTCTCCCTTGACCATGAAGACTGAGTTTTATTTGACATTTTGGTCTTAATGATGATTTATTAGGTGTGGCATGGTTAGACACTTTTTATCTCCATTAAATCTTAATGGCTACATTTTGCCTTTTTCTACTGAAATGGTTCATGAAGTAAAAGCAGTTAACAGACTCTGCTATTAAGTACATGTTGCTTGGAGATATAATAATGATACTTCAGAGTCTCTCCCACAATTTGCTAATGCAAATTTCACAGTTACATTTAAAGTCATTTTCGCTAGTCAAACTATTAAGGTTTAGTTTCAAGGTGGGAATTGTACTTAAAATTATCATCTCATGAATATCATGGAACATGATTATTTGTAAAACTGCACCATTGCTGATAAGGCACTAAGACTTAAAATACAGCCTACTAGGTTTTAATATAACATTCAGTCCACATAAAATTGGACAGAAGCCAATAAAATCAAAACCTTTTTAAAAAATTATGTACTGAACAACTCCTTTTTTGCTAAAATGTCTTTTACTACTTGAAGGCCAAATTTGAAGTGGGCTGGACACACTAGTAGAACTTTAGTCTAAGCAAGAACAGTTGCTGACCATATCTCCTTTTACATTTTTTAACTTCATAAATAACCATATGCCTGAAGTCTAACTCAAAGTATGCTTTAAACCCAGGCAGATTTTTTCTTTTCTTCTGATATATTTACAGAGTTCAAAATAAGATAAAATCTAGCCTGATCTTCATTTTACAAGTTACTAAATCTCTGAGATTTATGCTGTTGTATAACTTTTGCATGGCTAAATTCAAAAAGGCATAGAGTCTTCAGCTAATGAAGAATCAATAGCTTTTTAGAATAATATTTTCCATTGCTAACTGCTTTCACTGATGGAAAGTCAGTTTATATTCTCATTTTTCAGACACTGCTTCTCTGAGTTTCTCCTCTTCTAACCTTGCACACTGAATTCACTTAGGTGAATTTTAGATTTTGGAAATGGAATTTGTTTTGTGGTTCTCTCCTCTCCTCTCCTTAAAACAAAAACAAAAACAGGAAAAAGAAAGAACAGAAGACCAACATTAACAAGACTAGAAAAAATTAACAGTAAAAATGGAGATAACACTCTACCAGAAATTTCAAGTATTCACATTAAAACCCCATATTGCCTCATTTGGACAAGTTTAGTACTTGTGCAACAAATTACTGACTAAGGGTTCCCTGAAATGTTAGAAAACAAAAAAGACAGTGTTGGTACTATCAGTCTCTAAGTCCTTTCTGAATCCCAAGTAAACAAAAGTACCGGCAACTCAAGGAAGCATTAGAGTTGCAATTTCAAAAGCACTGAAATGTGAATCTAACTCACTTGAAAGGTGAATAATACCTATGCATTGATGTTGTGATGAAAACATTGCATAAATACATGTTATCCCACTTTGCAGATACTGAACTGGAACACTTTCACAGGTTTATGAACAGAATCCGCCTTAGCCAGCAGAACATTTTGATCCCATGTACTGCTCATCCCATTAGACAGCAGACCCTTCAGACTAAATAAGATCATTAAGATTCATGCTTTAGGCAAGCTAATGACATATTTACTCTATAATTGTTATAGTTGCAAAAGAATAATAAAATTACATGGATCTTCCTTGTTAGGAGAGAAAAGCATAGGTTGAAATCACTTAAGTAGATGTAAGCCCTAATGAATTTGTAGGTCAGTACTTTTGAAGTTTTGACATTGAATTTTTTTCTTATTCTAAAAAAAGTCAAGCACGTGAAATCAATAATGTATATAATATGATCATTTTGGGGTCAGCAGAGGAGCATCGCAAACCTGAATAAAGCTTAGTTTGCTTCACACAAAGTCTTCCACAAATCCTGTGAGGAGATACTTCATTCTTTCAGCAATGCTGTTTTTCCAAGCAATGGATAGATGAATAAGGAACTTGTGCAAATCAAAGCTGGGATTGAATTGTTTTCTGTTCATTATAAATAATGTTTTTCTTTAACAAATTTAGCCAGGGTCTGAGCTCTTGTTGAGCATCCTGTTTGCAGAGGTCTCAATTACACAGTATGTTTTCTTTTGCTCTGCTTTACATTTCTGTCTCTGGCAATTGTTATCACATAGGTTCCTGGCATAGCCATAGGCCATAAATTTAATATCTAAACAAATACTGAGTAACAAAACCAACAAATCTTAAATGGACAAAAAACCAGGAAAAATTACTCCTTTATCCCTTACCATGTTGAATACAGCCATGGTTAATATTATAGCAGTGGTTGTCAATGTAAGAGTGATCCTTGGCCACGGACGGTTTGCAATTATTCCAGATGATTTCAGGATCCACAACAATGAAGCTGATGCTTTCTTGCTACATTGCTAAGTGCAAACAGTTTGGACAAGAGAAGAAAAAAAGATCTTAGTATATTTTGTTAGTATAAACAAGGGTAGAATTAAGATATCTCAAGACTGAGGGCAGCATTAATCTTAAAACGTTGTACAGAACTATTTAACTATTATAGTCTCATGAGAAGTACAGGTAATGATTAAATATGAAAATAAAGAAAAAATTATTTAAAATGTCTGCCATAATATCACTTCCATTAGATAATTGTAATTTGCAAGTACCTTACTAAACATTCAATACAAATGACTAATAATGAGAGCAAAATACAGAGTTGACAGGAGTGTCATTACCTTTAACATCAGCAAAACTGATGAAACATTTTCATTCTTGAAAATGAACTGGCCTGCCTTGACTGAATTGAAAGAGTCATGTTTAGTAGCCTCTGGAAACTTCAAAATTTAAATAATGACTCTGCAATGTCTTTGACAAAGAATAAAGGCTAGATGTATCCCTGGGAGTCCACAAAACAGGAGAGTTTCTAGGCTTTTCTTCTCACTAAAAAGTATTTAGTGAATAGAAAAATTTTCTTATATAGTGGCAAAAAATATCAATAAAAAACTCTGACTCATTTAACCTGCTTCTAAGAAGACATTGCAAAGTCTCCATTCATACATGCACAGTGCCTAGAGGCACAAGAGGCTCACAGAGAATAAACAACGATTTGTGACACATCCAATAAACATTAATTTTCCCAAAACTTTAGCAATGAGGAGATAAGGTTGCCTAGAAGCATCTTGTGCCCTTTTCATATGTCAAATTCAGTTATATGGAAACCTCTGTAAAAAAGGCAAAGAAAAATTAATGAATATAACAATCCCATAAAATAATTTTTTTAAAATATTTTTTCTCTATTTTCTTAATATTTTCTGAGATGGCTTTGCATATTGTTTTCATCCTTGCCCCAGTCATCAGCAGAGATACAAGCTCAGGAAGTCTCAAAAATGAGAACTCAAGCACAAAAAACTACCAAATATAGGACTTAATTTACAGCATGTAAAATGCATTTTTCAGGTTCAATAGCTGTGGCACATCATACTAAATTACACCACTACCCTACACAAGGAATGCATTCTGCATGAAGGTGTTTACCATACTGCACATAAGTATTTTGCTCCTAATTATACATTATTTGAATAAATCCACTGTATATAGAGAGCTTTTTTTACATATTGTTTCCCTTTATGGCAGGGAGTTTTGCATATTGAATTGGATAGATTCTGAATTTAGTTCCAGGAAGGTCAAAACAATCACTGGAATCTTAAGGATGGACAAAGAAAAGGGAAAACCAGGTAGCTTTTATATACATATTACTCCTGTCCCTTATTAAAAACCCACCCAAAAACATAAACTCAATATACCTGCATTTTTGAACAAAAAATTCTGGGTCAAAAGTCTTTTTGAACTCTCCAACCTTGTTCTTCAGCCCTAAGTACACAGCAAATGTCAAGATAATTTGAATCTACGCATGGATTTAACAGAAGTTTTGTCATCCCTCCCACTTCAATATAGTAAAAAGCACAAAGAATTGATTGCTGCTGTTGCTACAGAAGGCAAGAGTTCCAATGGATGCAGAGAATGGATCAGTGTGAAAATGAATCATTCAGTTACCTGTCTAGTCTGCCTAAACCCCAATGAGTCAGGAAGCATGGATTTATGGCAAATTAAAACAGTCATGCATTCGTGCCCTAATTACTCTTTACCTTTATTATAGCTCACCTGGAGCTTTACTACAACTTAACCTACATTGTTCTGTGATTTTCTTGGAAATTTCAAAGTAGCTGGATGAGTTTAAATTGCATTAGACACAAAAAAGCTGGACAAGTACACTGAGAAAGTACTAGGAATATAAAATAGCTAAGAAGTTATATATATATATATATGTAAAGCTGTACACTGTGTTCCTTCTCAATTACATTACAGGGAACTATACTGTTCAAGGAAAGTCTTTAGGATTAGAAATTCTGAGAAAATAAACTAATGATGGAAATAAAATATCTGGTCTAAACAAGATATGATTTATTAGGAATTTTACAGGGTTTATGTTATCTGATGAGAAGCTAATCAAATCAAACACAAAGACCTGGTGATGATCAAAAGGGCAACGACAGTTGATGAGTAACATCATCAACAGAAGCCACTGAATTTGCTGCTTCTAAGATGACTGAAAGAGGTTGCTGCAGTCATGATTTCTGATGGGAAACCTACCAAGAAGCTTCAACGAAAAATCTTCCTTTCCAGGATGGCCTGCAGACAAAGGGTGATTCCTGCCTAAAAGGGTAGCAGGCTGGCAGAGGACAGTTAATTCTGCTAGTGGGCAGAAAGAAACTTGGAATTGTATAAAACTTTATGGTACACATTAAAGGCATTATGTGTATGTGGAAAACTTACAGGGGACAGGACACAGGAGAGGAAAGGAAGGCATAAATGTGGATAAGAGATGTACAAATGTAGGTAGATGGTGACAAGAAGGAAGGAAATAAAATGGATGCAGGTGAGCACTTTTCTAAATGATTCTATTGTATATTGTTATTAAATTCTATCTCTAACCATCTTCTGTGTAAGTGCAGTTCTTATTTGGAGCCTGCATATGTGTGAGTGATAGCAAACTTCATGCTGGACTACATGGCAAGAGGCACTGGAGAGAGATCACACAGGTGAGGCAACTGAGGGCTGGGTGTCAGTAGCTAAACTGTCTCAGACCAGTCCCTGAGGGAGACCCACAGGGTGTGTGGGGGACTGTGTGTGTAACCATAAAGAAAATTCAAACAGAACTGGTTGGCAAGTAGGAGATCTACATTTGGAAGGACCCAAGGTTTGAGCTAGTCACTTGGTAAAGAGGGCAGAGCCTGGGCATGGATATTGTATTGACTAAAATTCCACGTGCCAGACCCATAAGTGAAAGTGTGCCTATGGATGATGACAGTCAGGAAGTGTATAGTCCATCAGTCCTGATCCTCCGGAAAGAAGGAACTGATCATCAGTGTTGATCATGTTTATGTGAGTACTGCTTTTTGTTAGGTGGGTGCTGTAAGAGAGCTGTTCTGTCCATGGATCTATGTGAATGCTCCTCTGTGTATGGTACATGCCCATTTTCCTATTGGGAATACATGCTCAACATCACGACTGGTTGTACCTCAGACTTCAATAGGAGTGGGACAGGAAGATCCCCTCCCTGGGTTTTAAATTCCATCAAATTTTGCTTCAGTGGCTCAGGAAGGAGCACTTCCCAGCTCCTGAACTCCACTGGACCCAACTAGCTCTAGCAGCCCTTACTTTCAATTTCAAAACTTTAAAAACCATGGCTCAGTAAAAAATGCAAAACAATGTCGCAAAAAAGGTGCTTTCTTTTTTTAGTAGTGCTACACAATATAAATTGAGTTTTCTCTACTCATATGAACAATTCATGTTATCTTAATTCTGAGGATAAAATTAACTTTCACACAGAAAAATCTTTGCTGAATCCCAGTATCCAAATACAAGAATGGCAGCATCAAATGATAGTGACTTTTCAAATTTTTCTACTTAAACATCAGTGCTTCCAATTGTAAAATTTGAAATTTCTTTGTATTTGAAAGCAATAATTGAAAAAAAAGTACAGTACAGAATTGCTGAGACCACTTAGCAATGTCCATGCTAAGAGAACTGCATGTGTTGCTGAGAACTCCCTTTGTTTTCAAAGTACCTGGAAAACAGGTACAGACTCACATAACTTCTGTACTAAAATTCCTTGTAATAATTCCAATTTTACAAGAGTTTTGAACAATATCACCTGACCTTGCTAATATTTTATTGGACTTATTTTCTACATTTCTTTTAAAAAGTGTTTTCCTGCTACCATTAAGGGGAAAAAAAACCCAAAAAACAACAAACCAACCAAAAACCCCACAAACAGAGCAACTTTATCACTTAGAAAAGGTCTGGAGAACAACATAAATTTCAGGAAAAAAGATATCATTCAGACAATGTATTAATCAATAAAGAGATTCTATTATTTCCATTGCTCTCGCTAAAATTACAAGATGCTGTTGGCTCTAACCAAAGAACAATGTGAGTGATGTTAAGAGTGTAACTTTTAAAATTAAGCTCTAGATAGTTGTTTCCACTTGTCAAACAGAAGCACAACAGAGTGACATATTTCTTACCAGGCTGTTTAATGCACAGCTCTGAGTTCTGGAGGGGAAAGACCCCTGTTAATTTTGTATATCTGCCCTGCTCACTTTATTTGTTAAGCCAGTGAGGGTCCTGAAAGGAAAACTTGTGATAAAACACCAAAATCTTTAAGCCATTAAGTAGATATTCCTTGGAAAACATGAAAGAATACACTGGTAAATAATAATTCTCTGTGTGAATAACAGATTTAATGAACTTCATTTCACTTTTGAGCAGTCCAGATCCAGTCCATACGTAGTAAAACTGCAGCAGTTCAGTACAGCTGAAAATCTGAGGAATCCCTTGGAAGCAGAACTGGAGGAGTGAGGGTAATCATTAAAACCACTCTTAAAAGTAGACGTATGCAGGTTTATTTTGCTGATTCCACCATACAATTATTGTTGTAAATGTCGTGTCTCCTTTGCAATTTTCTGAATAAAATGGAGAATGAGCTTTAAGAAAGAATCAGTTCTTGAAAGCATGCGGGTAGGATAAGACATCAGATCTCAGTAGCATTAAAGTATCACAGTGTTTTTTCTAAGTGGAGTTTGCAGAATATGATTCAGTGTTTATCATTTACTGACTAGAAATAATAGGTATTTGTAGTATGAGAGGTGACTAATGTATTACCTTTTCATCTGAACATGTTAAATCTGATATGACAGCACAGCATGATAATGAGCAATAACTTATTTTGAATATTCAGGACATTAAAATGTATCCTGTGTTGTCTTTCCACACACAAAAACCTACTTCAGCATTTAATAAGTTGAATGCTGTCTTTCTGAGTGGGATCAAGGAATTGGTGCGAGAATTAATTGTGACAGCTATGTTGTAGATGAAAGACAATGTTTCAAGAGCTGTCACACTTCTCCTTCACATGCTACTGAGGTTGGAACATCTTCACTGAAAACTTCTTATTTACAGAAAGCCAGTGAATCACATTTTCTATAGTTCTATTGTCGTTCTTTTCATTTTGCATTCAAATACAAATCGATATTTTACCAATACTGATACTTCAAAGAATGCAATCAAGAGAAACAAAATTCAGATTTTTTTTTTCCATGCTCGTTTTCACTCAGAGTTGAAGACATCAAAGTCCAAACCCAAAGAACTTGCTGACAGCAACTACACTGACCTAAGCTTGGAGAAGGGGGATTTTGCTACACTGGCACAAGCTTTTACTTTACATGGTAAAAAATCTTATTAAAAAAGACTTATTAATGGTCCCAATGCTGACAAAAAAGGACCAAAGTACTTCTAAAATGAGTACTCTAACACCAAGCTTTTGAATTCCATAATGGCACCTATAAATCTAAGCCAGGAATTTTGAACCATACAGAATACATCCAGGTGAAAAGTCTACTCAATTTCTACTTCATGCATTTGACTGGACAAAATCTAGAATCCTGAATAAAGCAGTAACAGCAAAAACTGAAGTCAGCATCACATTTTTAATTTCACCGTAATTTGCAGTGTTAATTATCCTTTACAACAGGTCATGCTAAAATGGCCACTTGGTAATTTCAGCTGTGTCATTCAAAGGAAAGAACATGTCAGTGACCTGCAAAATATGCCTTTAGACAGTCAGAGTTCAGTCTTGGCACTTCCTGTGCTGCCTTCCTCACTCAAGAAAACATACCATCACTGTGTTATATACTATTTTAAGTTAAGATGTTCTCAGTCCCTCCCATTAAGGTTTTTCTTTTTCTCAGAAAATATTTAAAGGGCCACTAGTTTTGAGAAGAATCAAAGCTGAATGACATTTTAAGGACAGCTCTCAGGGCACTGAACTAGAGGAAGGATTTCCGAATGCCATGTTCTACATGGCCAAGTCTTGGTCTCCAAGTGAGAATCTACCATCCAAAAACTGTCTCACACAACAGGAGCTCTGATCTGTGCCCATATTCCAGTACTAGCACATCATGGATATCAGCTCTCAGGTGATACACGCACAGAATGCTGAAAACAATCTGTATGCTCTCTTCTTTCCTGCTTTTTTAATAACTGTAGGAAAAATTGTTTGCCCACTAGGAAGCACACTTGAGTATCTCTTTATTTGAAATTAACTTACAATCTCATGATGGGCAAAGACACTAAAGGGCAGCATTGCTGGATTTAAAAAGTTATTAAAAGAGAAATTTTGGCAAAGCAGACATATAGAATGTGGTTTTCATCGAGTTAGGAAATTCTTCAGCTGGCTTCAATCGTAACTAATGTTGCAGACATATAACTCAAGAAACTGAATAATTAGAAGGATGTTTGTTACTGAAATCAGTACAATTATAACAATTCCTGAAGTCTGAACATGGTACTCAACTAGGTGGTGAAGGATTTGCTGTTGTAGTGCCTCTGCTAGAGACTCATCAGAATGATTTTTAGCATTGATGAGCTTCTTTCATGGACCCTGTTGTAGGTGCAAAAGTGCCTCTGTAGGTTCTCCTTGCCAAAACATCCCTGTTTTAATCTTTGTTTACAGGCAAAGCCTTACTATGGAAGAAACTAAAGGGCCTAGACCTTTCATCTATATCTATACTAAAAGACATTCATATCAAAGGTAAAATTCCAGACTGAAAATCATTTCCAAGTAGTGCTGGTGCTGATATTCCTTTCCTTACAGAGCTTTTAAATATCTTATAGGTACAAGTCATTCTGACTGTACCTATGTACCCATGCCAATTGCTTTACAGTAAATTACAAACCCCTGCAAAAAAAAAGGTAAAGATTGTGATACACAAGGGTAAAAATTGTGTATCACTCTTTATACAGTGGTGTGGTGTAAATAATGTGCTCTCTTCTCGCAGGGACAGGGCTCATGTACTGGCTACCCTTTGTCAGAGACTTCACTAACATCAAATCAGAACATCTTTTTTAAGTGTGAAGACAGTTATTTCTGCTGTTTGTTTCATTGGCATTATGTTCTGCTAATTTCATTATTCAATTGGTATTTAAGAGAGACTACAAATATGATCAGATGAGATGACATTGCTTCTATCTTCTCTGTTAGCTTAAGTAGTCAAACAGGTTTGCAAGGCATAAACATATGCAACAAAAAAAAACATTTTATATTAATGGAAAGTTACTGGCAGAAAGAGAATTTCACATCAGTTAAGTGCATGTATGTCCCAGGTGATGCAAATAGATTTTTGAGACAGTATTTGCATCAATGCATAAAGAACATCTTCTTTGTCCAGCTACCTCAGCTACCCCAAAGATCTTTCCTTTACATGGTTAGTATGTTTTTTTTCCTTGTGAATGCATTACATTTTCCAATATACTATTTAGGTACCAGATGTCTGCTGCTTCCTTGCATTCACAGCAGGAGGTAAAACACATATAAACACTTACTAGGTCTGAGGCATTTCACATGCATTCTATGAACTCATCTGTACTTCAAGGAGATAAAGAGAAGAAAATACATGAGCTAAAGGATAATCACTGTCCTCTACCCCTCCATCTGGGAAAGAAACTCCTCAAGGGAAATTCAAAGAAAATATTCAAAATTAATTAAAAGGAAGGTCTTACATTTAAAGTATGAAAATATAAGACAAAAAGGATCTTTATGACCAAAATTACTCATAATCTTTAAGACTATGAGTATCTCTGAATACTGTGACTATCCAAAAAACAAAACAAAACAAATATAAAAATTTAATAGGCACAGAAAAGTAATTAGAACATAGAAGATATAAATTCCTTTCAAGTTTCAGGATATATGCCATTTAGCTAGGACTGAGCAAGGTTTAAAGCCTATGAGCAAAGGACTGTTTCTGTGAGAACTGTCAGCTCTCCCTGCCCTCGGCCTGTTTGCCCAAGACCAGCAGGGGATGCCAAAAAGACAGGCTCTGGAAGGCTGTAACCTCCTCATTTGTACTACTACAGTGCTTCATCTTTGATGGAAAAAATCCTATTCTTCTCTAATGGCTGAATTATCACTTCACCCCAGAGTGAGCTGGGCCACGCTGCAGTGCTGCTGAACAGCAGAATCAATTAATAAATTCAGAGTGAAACACTGAGCATTAATCTCTTCTTACAATATTGCAATTAAATTCCATAAGAGCTGTAATTTTAGCATTACAGACTGGATCGGGTTTTTTTGTTTTGCCAATGAAATGAAAATCCTGCAGAGAAATTTACTCAGTGTTGTTTTTTGCGGGACTTACTCTGTGGTGGCTACAGCCATTTGTAATAGGTGAAGACTGAGAGTGCAAAGTGCCAAAAGTACTAAGACAAACACATATAACACAGTGACAGCCAGGTGTCCTAAGCTGAACTTAGATTTTGCTGGCATTTTAGGTCCCACTCTGTAAATTTTGTAACAGTCCTGTAAATATTTTACTGCTACTCCAAGTTTATGTACCAGATTCTGGTGCTCAGGTTGGTGGTGACCTTGGCTGGGCACCTTGGGAACACCAGAGCAAGAAAGAGCCCAAAATGTTGGGCATAGAGAGGAAGAAGGAACACAAAGAGAGAAACAGAAGAGGGAACCCCAAGGTTGGAGGAGCAGGCACTCCATGCTGGAGCAGATGACCGTGCTGCAGCCCATGGAAGACCCTGCTGGGGTAGGTGATGTTCCTGAAGGAACTGCAGCCTGTGGAGCCCTTAAAATTGAGCAGTGTGGAATTGTGAAAGGAAGGAGCAGCAGGAGAAATGTCTGCACCAACCACTCTCCACCCCTACTTGTACTACTTGATGGGAGGTAGAGAGCTCTGGAGCAGAGAGGAGTGAAGGTAAATTTGGGATATGGAGGAGTAATGGTGTGGCTTTAATGTCTGTTTTTGTTTCTTACTACACAAATGTAGTCTAATTGGCAATTATATCAATTATCCCCAAGTTCAGTCTGCATTTTCTATGAAAGTAATTGGTCAGTGATCTCCCTGCCCTATCTTAAGCCTTATCTCAAGCTTTCTTATCCTGTTTTCCTGCCCTATCCTTCTGAGTGAGGCAGAGTGAGTGAGCAGCTGGGTGAGTGTCTGGCCCATGGCTAACTCACCACATTTCATCTGTTAGGGTCAGACAGGCACAAAAAATTCTTGGGTTTTTTGGTGCATTTTTAGAAGAGAGATATTTGGTGATTTAAAACTCTGTAATTGTGTGCAAGTGCATGCACACACACAAACAAATCCACATTTACTACATGCCTTCTATAAGGGAATTCAAAATGTACCTCTTTATAAAAAGAGGTATGAGAAAAACCCAAACAAACCCAAACCAATTCAGCTTTAGGATGGTAAAGCCTGATTTCTGTTAACAGTGTCACTGTTGTGTGAAAACAGATACAGATATTAGTTTCTTTGAAATTTTAGACTTTTTCTTCTAAAAAGAAAACATTTACAGTGATGGGTCAGATAGTGCAATAAATATGCTACCAAAATATAACATAGGGTGTTAAGCTGCAATACTTGGATTTTGACACAAAGGAAGAGATCTTAGGGAGAGAACAAGGGAAAGGAAAACCTACTGCTTCTTTGGTTAGCTGCTTCTCACCTGTCACCTTAAGAACTACATCCATGCACAGGAAGGAAAGACAACACTGCATCAATTATGGTCATAACTTTCTGAAATCTTCTTAGCAGCTGCATTCGAGCAGCTGAACTCACAAAGACATGGACATAAACAACTCCAAGTTATTTAGATTAGAACATGACAACCAGCAACATGAAATGCAATGATAGGTCTCCATTTCTATTTACAGTATTTACAGTACTTATGTGACATGGGCAAAAAGGCATTGAAAATAGGTGTTCAAGTGGCACAACTCTACAACTCTGACTTGGGATATTTTTTAGCCATTCCTTTAAATGCAGAAAAATGTATCTGTATTCCTCATAAGTAACACTTGAAATAAAAGCCCCAGGAGAATGTGTGTGCCAGCACTTCTTGATACCATTTCATTAGCACCTCTTTTTCCTACAAGAAGAGGCTGGCTTTTCTTTGAAGGATTTTTCTTTTAATTTGCTTATTCAAGAGTAGTACTCTGACTTCAGCATTTTACTTCAATTTTCTGTCAATAACAAATAGCAATCAAGTATAATATTACAAGAGTCTAATTTTTGCTGTTAAGTAGTAGCAATACCTCTAAGATTTCACTCTAATGATTAAAAATATTTAAGAATATAATTGCATTATATTACAGATTAATTTCTGGGCAGTGGCAGCATCCCTAACTTGTTGGAAAGGTAACTGAAGTTTATATTAATTATATTTTCTTAAAAACATGTCCTGGTTAATTACAAGCTTGATAAGAGAAGAGAGAGAAATTTAAAAAACCTACTTCCTCTGTTTCTTTCTTTAACTACCTTGTCATACTGTTTTACTGCATACTGAAGTAATTGTCTTTCCTGTGTACTTTTTTTTTATAAAAGATCCTTTAGTTTTCTCTATGTGAGCAAAAACAGAGAAGGAGAAATGGGGTTGCCACATTCAGATTGCATTCACTTTTATACAAATCCAGAAACTCCTTATCCTTATTCTAAATGGAGTTCTATGTTGGATCTATTTGAGAACAGAGAAGGGGATATGCTGAAAGGCTGAAAGGTTTGCCCAAATATTGAATTAAATTCTCAAATTCAGCATAATATTACATACACTAATAGGTATTATAATAATACCTAGACCACTCTGTGACAATACTGGAAATTTAATAAAACATTTTTATATTTCAAACGAAATTGTTACGGTGAAATATTCTTTAAACTCAGAAAATGGTCTTATACAATACGTAAACAAATACACAGTCCTGCCAATTAAAGCACTCATAAGATGAGTCACCTCCTGTAAGCACTATAGCAAAAAATTTTGAAAAGGCAATCTATCAAACACTAATGAAAACCTCTCAGATGATCCAGCTTCATATGAGAAACAGAATATTAGTGTCAATACAACTACTGCATTGGCATTTTCTGCTTTTCAGATAAATCAGGACATTTTACAAAAAAAAAACCCAACATGGACAAAACAATGTCCACAGAAGCCTGAGCATGCAAATCCTTTTTCCTTTAACTGGTACTCTGCAAAGGCAGAGTGACTTGGCAAAATCAGAATATGTTATTTCAAAGAAACCATCAACTAATGGATTAGATTTCTTTGAATACCTACCAAAAGCTGTCCAGCAAAACAGATAAACAAAATGAAGGAAAGCAAGAGAAATGCAGCCCCAAACGAAATTCCAAGAATAGATGTTCTAGAAGAAAAGGAAAACAGGTATTAATTTCTTTGTTGAACATTTGTAACATGACATTTCTTTGTCTATAATACTGATGATATGAAAAATTACTGCGTGCAAGATGCAACTTCGAAACATCAATACCATGGAAAACCAATTTCAACCCTCTCCTGAATGACAGGCATTTCCTCTGCCACTTTCTCAATTCAGGAATGCTTGAATTAAATCACCTCTGACTTGCAAAGTTATTACCATGAGAAGTTAATAATTGCCACACATATAAAGACAGAGTTAACAGAAGCAATGCTTTGTTTTGTTTTAACTTTAGGAAGCCTGAATTAAAGAAGATCCTTATTGTTTTGCTATTTTTTTTTTTTGTTGATTTTATAATAATATGAGAGCCTAATAGACATACAAACTAAACTTGCTTGGTTGTTAGGCAGAAATAAACTTTCTGCCTAAAAGGCAGAAAACCACATGGGTCAGTGATGTTCATTTTCAGTGTCTGTGATGCTGATCATCCTTATTCAGTGTTACCATTCATCCTTTTCTTGTGTGTTATAAATAGGAAGGTCTAGCCAAAGTAGCATCCCTGAACACTGAGCAAACAGGGACTCAGTAACAATCTGCGCATTTCTTCATTCATTCTGCAAACGAGGAAATCTCTCTATAGGAATACCACAGTAGAGCATAATTGCTCCATCAGGCACCATGTGAGAGCTTCTCAGCACAGCTGCCTAGGGAAAGATGCAGTGGAACCTAATTAAGTTTATTGAATGCCAAGAGAAGACCAGAAGCTCTGGGTCAACTGAGTTGTTAAAACATGGGAGCTAGATGCAGTCATGAAGTCCCTCACCTGAGTACCTGCCTTCAGGTTTAGCCCCAGATTTGACACTTTTACAGAGTTCAAAAATATTTCTCAACTCCTTTGAGCCTCAGCAAACATCTTACTTTATCAGACATTATATGCCAGAAATATTAAGGAACATTTTGATCTGTTTTAACAGCAGTGCTATATAAAATATTTTAAGGAAAGAACAAAAAAACATTAACATCACCAACCAATCTGATGCCATTAAAAACATTTTGGAGAGTAATTGATGAGCTTTCCTGCCAATCATTCAGAGAACTTGTTCTATATTAAGTATTATTCATCAGATTTTGGGCTGATGTGCACAGCTGATGAAAAACAAACAACTGGCAATTCATAACATATATTCATCATGAAATACTATTTCTTTAAAAAGTCATTTGAAGATCATTATTGCTTATGAATACATGTTCTCCAAGATTTTCTCACTGAGACTGAGACAGTAAGCTTACATCAGAGTTTTAAAACTAGTCTCTACTCTAAGGAATTGAAAATCTCATAAACAAAAGAAGAGATGAAAGAAGAAAAGGAAAAGGAAAAGGAAAAGGAAAAGGAAAAGGAAAAGGAAAAGGAAAAGGAAAAGGAAAAGGAAAAGGAAAAAGGAAAAAGGAAAAAGGAAAAGGAAAGAAACAATTAGGAAACTAAACCCAAAGCCAATTAGAAAAGAAACAGGTTTGTTTTTTACATATGCATAAACACTTTCAGTCATATATGTCCTTCATTAACATTCAAGGAACCATTCCTACATTTCAAAATATAACTATTCTTTTTTCTTATATGAAGAATACAAAAAAGGTGCCTGCACACCTTAAAAAATGACTCAACACAAGAATAGCCTTATCAGTCAAGTTTAGAGTGCATCCTTTTAGAAGAAGAAATGAAGATGTTTATGAGAGAAACTGGAGAGCAAGGGAAATAAAATTAACACGGCATAAAGAGAGCTTATGCAAAGAGTACTTAGTCTCCCGGGCAACGGGCAAGAACAAAAGGTCTTTGTAGCTGTTTCACATAATCAATGATGTTATTGAGGGAGCACAAGAATTACACACCAAGGTGAACAGGACAAAGTGGAAAAGACTGAGGGTAATAAAAAGTGGTATCTTAGAATCCAGATTTGAGTGGTGAAAACAGAGAAAAAAAAACCATAGTATTTTTGCTCCCCACACTCCATTCTTTTCTGGGAACAGCAAGACTTCTGTTTCACTTAAACTAAGACAAAATAGTTTCATGCTGCTCCTGGAGGGAAAGAAGTGGGCTGAAAATGCTATAAAGGGAAGCAAAATGCTAAAAATTAAGTGCCACCATGAACAAGTCCAATTTGAGGCAATGACCATAGGAAAGCCATAATATGATTTATTTTTTGTCACTGAAACATTACAAAACCAGTGCAGGTCTTTACAGTAAACTAACCTTGCTTTTGTTGTGTAGAGTTATCAAATGCATTGCATTGACAGACTTGGACAAAATATTTAGTCAGAGGAGCACCTGATATTGCATAAGCCAGGTAAGTTTTTACCTGCCTCTTCTACGCTTCAAGGAATGACCTCATTCTGCTCTCTGCTACAGGCTCCCACCAGAAACCCAAATAGGACAACCCTTGACCATAACCTACAGAGGGACAGTTTAAAAGTGAGGAAAAAATATGAGAACTTCTCAATCTTCAATTAGTTCTACGTGTAAATAATTTATGATCTTAGCTAAACTTACATTTTCCTGGTTTCATTAGGAAATATCTGCTTTGAACAATTCATTTTTATCAGTGGTACAAGATTGGAAAAAATAATATTTATGTATATCTCATTGGTAACTATTTAACTGAAAAATAGAAGTTTATTGATGAAGATAAAGATACTGAAAAATGCAGAAAAGAATGTGGGGTTTTTTTCTACAATTTTATAACTTTTGGGAAAATATGTGACATTTGGCACATGTCCTTTAATGCAGAGAACTTCCTTAGCTTGTAGATAATTGTTATCCATGTTCTGAATGATAGGACTGCAAATTCTCTTGAGGTGATAAAATCACAATGAAGCCACTGCAATTGACAATTATACAAGCCAATTCTGAATTCAGACTTTTTGATATCTAATAGTAGATATTTATTTCTTAAAGGAATTGATACTTTTACTAAACCATCAAAAGATTAAATAGCTATAGAGACTGTATGGCAGTTTCAATGTTAAAACAATATCAGTTCAGTTTTATAATTCCACTTAAATTGTTGGTGTTTGTTTTAATACAGCAGAAAAATAGCTAATGATGGTTTCCTTCCACTTATACCATCTTATATCTTATGTGACTGCTTTAGGACAAACTTTCTAAGTACTACCTCCCTATGAAGAAATTCAGTTGTGCCTGATTGAAAATATTATGTGAAGGCCTCCTAACCATGACTGGTAGTCTGGCATGACTCAGGAAAAAAGGACACAGTTTCTTGAACACAACAGCCTCAGAGAGTGAAGATTTGGGAAGAATCTTAAGTGTAGCCTAAATACAACCCCTTACGTGAATACTAAAGAAGTATCTCATGTTCAATAGAAATATACTTCCATCAATTCACCAGTCTGCATTTCAAAAACCCAACACTACCAATTCCATGTCAGTACCAATTCTGTTTGCTTAAATAAAGAACATAGGGTTGCTGTGAATTAACAGAGATACTTCTCTCACATGGTAAACCAAGAGTTCTAGAGAGACACTGAAGGCCTGTTCCAAGGAAATGTAATGATAAAGATTTGCATTTTAATGTCAATGAAGACCCTCCTCATCATACATTTCATCCCAAGATACTGTCTTCTTGATTAAATTTATAATTACCACTTTGTGTAAAGCATATTATTAAAACACCACATCACTTTACTGACCCCAAGAAAATTAAAACATTAATAAACTATTTCAGCCTTGAAAAAAATGTCTTGAAGATAGTACTTGCAGCTTGCTGGATGTTATCCATCATCAGATATCTCCAAATCTACTTTTAAGTAGCAGGCTGTGTGCCTGCACAGAAATCAATGATATTACACTACTGCAAAACCAGATTAATGGAATAGTAAATCAATAAAACCCAGTGACAGATTTACTTCATCTCCCTGTGTTCATTAGATCACCATTTAAAAATTCTGTAGAACTTTCTGAAGAAAACCAAAAGGGTAGATAGAATTTTAGTAGAAAGTAACATTTGCACCATCAGAGTATGTTTGATTAAAGTGGCATTTCTGATGACTACATACACTGTTGATTTTTCAGCTTTTGTTGTTTTTGTTTTAACTAGCAATGCTCCCAATTTTCCAGAAAAGATGCAGGTGCCTGTATAATACCTTGCCTTTCTGTCTTCCATTTCTTCATCTATTAAAATAATCTACGGACCACCTGAAGCTGAATACCATTCATTTGGTAATACCTGATTTTACACTTTTGCTTTTACAATTTAATATGCAGCCCTATAAAAGGATCATAAGATACTTAACATTTTGGTAATGAAAATGACAAAGCATTTATCAGTGTCTTTTGCTCTGACACCAGAAATACCAGCCAGCTGGAGGAAAATTTCCTTAGCTGAATACAGCTCCCTGGAGTTCACTGATATTCTGCTATATATTAATGAGCTAAACAATTGGCTTAAGCAACACAGTAAGGATAGAGGAAAATGAATATCTGACTACATGTAAGATAGATTAATCTATCTTATCTAAATTAATCTAGATTAATTTTCATGACTGAAATCAAAACCAAACACAGATTCAAAAATTGTGTTGCTGGCCAGGAGGAGTTAGATCCACCTTTGGCTTTTGGGATGTGGCAAAACATGAATTAATTCCTTTACTTATCAAAATACAGTATGAGTTCATAAAATAAAATTTGCTATATGTCTTAATTTCCTATTTTTCATAATGCTCAAAGTTACACTCAGCCATGGCCAGGACACTGTTGAATTCTTGGTTTGTGCCTCCATTTTAGAAATTTGCTGGAAAACTGCTGTTGTAACATCTGAATAGAAATCCATAAAACTTTATACATGTTATAAGTCTGCAGTATGGAAAGTCAATATATAATATTATGTCCTAACAGTTCCTTTTGGCTTTGAATTAAAATGCGAGTAAATACTACAGAACAAGACAAATCACTCGACTGCAGTTATAAATAATAATCCTGAAAGTACTCTACAGAAGAAAGGACTGAGTTAAGAATTACTGTATGACAGGGAATATGAAGTGTTGGCTTTAGAAACAATTGCTATAAAACAAATACCAACTTTCCACTGTGTAAACAATCAACGGCAAAATCTAATTTTAGCACGTCTAATAAAATATCCTATACTGGAATTGTCTTCCAGTTTTCAGCCTTTCTAGAATAACCACAAATAAAAATCATCTCATGATATACAAACTCTGATAAAAAGATTTATTCCAGAAATGGATTTTAATATTCTAAAATTAATTTTATAAATATACTCTTTATGATTATTAATGCTTTGTTTTCATGCTTAGTATAGAAGTATTATCATAGTGATATGTTAAATACATTTATTTATCACAGTTCCAAGTCTGCAATTTATTTTGTCTCACTCCAATGTCCAACTGTAACACTTATTTTTAAGAGCAAAGAGAAAAACTAAAAGGAATGAAGAATTTTTACTAATGTTTGGCATAACACTATGGACAGTGCTTAAAATTAGAAACAAGCCTAACTCTGAAAATCGGCTGAAATCCCTAGTCTTTTCTGCTCAATTTAATTTCCATGAATTGACATCTGTAAACTAGCAATTCCAAATTTTTTTACTTATATTTCTTTTTTTTTACACTAATGAGAAAATATACATAGGAATGAGTACATGTTAAATAGCACTTACTTTGGCAATACCAGAATCTGTACAACAAAAATGCAGAAGAATATGAGACAGGCACAAGTCACATAATACTTGAATGCAGGCAGAGTAGTTGCTCGATACTAGAAGAAAATAAAAGCAAATGTTGAATACACAATTGCCAAGGCAGATGAAATAGCACCCATCTGAATTTTCAGCTTAAAGATATATATAGGCAGTTTTTAGCAACAGTAAATTTCCTGTTCTTCAGTGACTTCACATCCACTCACATAGGGCTAGGGATTATCAGACATAGTATTAATACTTTTGCTTGTTGAAGAGCACTCCTGTCAAATGCTTTTGCCTTGTTTTTCCACTGAAGAGACTAACCCAAACCCATCATGAAAAGTTCGAATAACAAAAAAAATTCCTCTCCCCAAAAAAAGCATATGTTAAAATATTTCTAGGAATGGCCAAGTATTCTTCACAGATTCCAAAATTCTTTGTAATTAATTACTCAAACTGATTTTCAATTATTGATAAATACTGAATGGGCTAAAACAGTAATAAGAAATGCAATATTAATTTAGGCAGGAAACTTCTGAGCACAAAAAGTAGCAAAGTGTAAGCTGTGCTACAGAGCATAGCTAGCAACCACACTGATATTTACTGAACCTATATTATTACTTCAATTAAAATATTTTATATCTTTGTTAAAAGACCTTGTATGTCCACTGTTGCTACTAAACACTTGATACTCTTAGGAGAGAGTCAATTTGATCTGTTTTGTCATGAGAAAAATCTATTTATCTCTAATTAGTCTGTCTAGAGGCATGAAAATTAAGCAATGAAATATTTATCAGAGTTGCTCTGCTATTTGAGATAGATATATCTAGGTTGAAACCAATTAAGTACTCAAAGGGAAATGATCTTAGTATCAATTAAAGTTTCGTATCTTATGCTACGTTTCGTTTTGTTGTGTTTTTTTTCCAAAGGATAAAAGTTCAAGATTTAATTACTAAAAAAAAATACCAAGATTATTTTCACAAAGTGCTGGAAATGCAAACTTCAGAAAATGGAGAGTGCATGAGCTGTGCCTTCCAACCGCAAGCACACAGCTGTGTCTCTGCTTAACGCCAAGTTCTGCCTATGAAACCAGAGCATCAAACTTTACATTAATACGTAGAAACTCACTTCAGCAACACAACAGCTTTTTTCACTTTTGAATTGCATGACAAAATAAAAGCAGTTCTTATCTAACTGAATTACAAGGCACAAATAAGTCTTTGCTTGATGGGTACCTTTGCAGCAAGTTCTGCTCTTCCACCTGTCAAATATGTTTGTAGTGGTCCTGTTCAACAATTTTGAACTTTGAGCTGCTATTAAAATTTCAGGGAATACCAATCTACTTTTAAATTTGTTTCACTGTTTCACACTTCTCCAGGCATTTCCTAATGAGGGCAGGCAACTCACTCCTTAGGTTAAACAATTATTTTGCTTTATTATCTTTCTGTACTTTCAGGTCCCACAGGGTCAGAAAAGCTTCTGTTTAAATCAAAAAAGACTTCTTACTAAGTTCTTTAAAGCCAAGACTGGACTGATGAGTCATTAAAAGGCAGCAAAAAAAGATATTAAAAAAGCTGGATCCAAAAATAACAATTAGCTCTTCGCTGTTCCACAGCATTCTACATCAAGATATTAGACTTCTACTGGAAGCATTGACTCAGCCAAATAACTTAGCTCCCAAATTTTCTCCCAAGTCATTGTCCAAAGTACACATATGACATTTTTCTCTCAAGTTCTCTTTCAGAATTCATTGTGCTGCCAGGTATGGCTTTGATCCAGTCAGTAAATCTCCAAATACTAGGATGATACCACACCAGATCTTCTCTCTTAGGAAGTTTTCAAAACAAGCTCAAGGAGACTTGAAACCTTTTCCACCCTAATGCATTGCCCAGCAACATATACCTTTGTCAGCTGGCAATAAAAACTATTCTGCTGAGCTGTGAAACAATCTGAAAATCAATTTAGATGCTTTGAGTTGAAAGATATCAAAAAATTATTGTGTATTCAACCACCACACAGAGGATACTTGCTGGACAGTGTGAGCACATGGTAGTACTTCCTCTATCCAACTTCTCATCAAATTCACCAATTTATACAGCCAGTACAACAAAAATGCAGTCCAACCTACATCTTACTTCCCCCAAGGACAGCATAGCTGTCCAGCCATCAGCTGCCCTATGCTCACGAGAAAGCAAAAAGAGGCAACTCCCCAGTCTTCCTGCTGAAGCTGTGTCAGTACGTAGAAATACACTCAAGGTCCACAGGGCCATAGAACAATGAAAAGGCTTGACTTATTGAAAATAACTTACTTCTTTTTCCAGAGTCTTGTTATAGAAAAGAAGTGATATCCTTTGAATGTCTTCAGATTTAAGCCACTGCCTAGAACAGAGAAGGAACATTATCACTGACATAGGAAGAAAGTAGTCTTGTCCTTTTCTATTACTGAAATACAGCAAAATAAGAAAATAAGTTGGAATTAAGCAAGTTCATGTGTATTGCAGTGTATATGGTGAATTTCACTGATAGTAAAAAATGGAGACTGAAAATTCCCTCTCCTTTTTGGCTTCTATTGCTAAAGTACAGATGAAAATAAAACCTCAGATGAGCAATTGTTTTTTCTGTTGATCATGCCTAAGGAGAATCAATGATGAGATTTATATGATGGAATTCTAACTGTGATATTCCACTCATGTCCAAAATACTGTAACAGATCCAGTGGACAGAAGAGGATCTGAGACAAAAACAGGCCTTGACAAGGTACCTTTAGGAAGGGCACTGTAAAAATATGCAGGAGTGGTGGGCAGGTAAGTTACACTTCACAAACTCTTATTGCAAACAAAAATGTAACAAACATTATTAAGAGAGGTGGAGAGATTTTGTCTTTGAAGTGTTTCATTCTCTTGACCACAGCCCTGTACTATAGAGGTAGATTTTGATCTTTTTGCTGATTATAAAACCTTCCCTGCTTTAACATGAAAAATAGCATAAATACTTGCATTGAAACTACAAATCTATTTTAAACTAAGTGAGTCTTGACATAATGTGACATAACTTTTACAAAACGAGATGTTCTAATACAAAAGTCTACATTTATTTTAATAGACACTTGAAAAGATATAGAATATTTGAATGTCAAGAGGGTTTGGCTGCTTGTACCTCAAGAGCACAATGCAAATTTGAAAACAAAAAAATTAATTAAACTGTGGACGTGCAGTACCTGAGCTTGAACAACAGTAGCAGGGACTGGGATTTTTTTCCAACATCTCCAGCAATAACTTTAAATTAGGCTCTAAACCAGTAGTGTAGCTAATGCTTTCTAAATAAAAGGGAATGTCTCAACTGACAGTCTGTAATGCAAATAAGTAGCAGCAGTTAACCACAGTGGAACATCTCCTAAATTAAAGTCCTGGAGAACAAGAGTGGACAGAGTGGAGTGTAAGCTATTAGCTTTAATTTGTGAAATGGAAAATATTTGTTTGCTTGCCTGGGAGACTGTCCCCTGTTCCTGTGCAATCAGTTGCATTAAAAAAAGCGTCTGTAAACATTTTCAGTTCTCGGAATGCTTAACTCAAAAATATATTTCCCTTTTTGTTCTGCAATAGTTCCCATCTATGTGTGATCATAGTTAGGATTCTGAGAAGAAAGGGAACTGGAAGGCTGGTGTACATATAGCACGATTGTATTTGGGTTCAGCTGTAATCTACTGGAGAAAACATTCAGTTTGCAGTATATTTTTGATAAACTGTGAAAATGAAAATGAAAGTTTTTTTCCATTCAGTTACAGAAGTTAAACAAGAAGTAACCCTCTTCCCCAAATAGTTAAATAATTTCCTGTTTTTTCTTATGATATTTGACAGGCGGATTGATTTAATTACCATCAGCACACTGCTAAAAAGTTCTCTCTGCAGATCTACTCCCAAGGGCCCAATTTGGTTACACACTTCGCATGTGAAGTCAGGAGTGCCATTTAGAGCACGTGCTGCCTCATACTCCACATTACAAGCTCACGTTTTCAGAAGGTTTTAGTTCTTCTTAAAATTCAG
Organism: Rhadina sibilatrix; assembly: GCA_013400275.1. Lineage (NCBI taxonomy): Eukaryota > Metazoa > Chordata > Aves > Passeriformes > Phylloscopidae > Rhadina > Rhadina sibilatrix. The sequence goes on from VWYO01009982.1 coordinate 798,189, forward strand.
AAAAAGAACTCTATTGGTTTTAGATAGCAGACACTGAGAGGTCTGACATGAGGGAGAGTACAACACAAATGAAAGTGGAGACTGAGTACAGAAGAGAGTGCACCTTTGGCACAGACCTAAGGGCTAACAAATTCTGCCTTCATCCTGACTCCCTGACGAGTCTGAAAATTACCAAAGTATTTGCAAGTACCTGAGGACATGTCTCTTGGGAAACTAGGTACCAAAGTTTGGCTTAAATTCTTTTGCAATTCCAGGAACAACACAGACAGACATCTGAATTCTGCCTGTATCCACAGAGGTGTGTGGTTTCATAGGGCTTGTACTGCTTGACAATGTACAGCAAAGAACTATGCACAGAACATAGCAGTCACCATGACTTAAAGGAAAAAAAGCATAGAGAGTGTGTCCCTTTAACACAGCAACCTACTCTTCAAAGATCAATTGGCTTTACTTTAGCCCCCTCTCTAGGGTCTATATTTAGCTAGCAGCTGGCCATCCCTCCATCTCCTGTCCTACAGGAGTTCCCTAAGCACCAAGGCTTGGGATGGCTTAGCTAGAGCTTCTCATGCCCAGCCTGTGCAGGACAGGCCCTTTGAACCAGGAGTGCTTTGTTCAACACACAGGCAAAAGAAACCATGGAGAAAGTGAGATGTTACACCCTTATGGCTACGGCACAGAAGTTCTTTGTTCCTCACTCACTCTTGCAATAATGTTTTTTAAATTTTCTTCAATCTGTCATAGACCTATTTGCCATTGTCCTGGTTTAGGGAAAAAATTGAGAGGGAACCTCCGAAGGGGTTCCTCTGAAAAGCAAACCCAAACGGCCCCTCCCCCCAGCTGGTCCAGGAAAAAAACAGAGCAGACGATTGGGGATACGAGCAGCATAAAGTCACCCTACCACAGCCATACAATCCAAATGTTAGGCTTAAAAACATTTAGAAATGCCTGTTTTCTCACAGACTTTCTTAAAAGTTTTCTCCTTGATTCACAAAACCTTTTGTTTAGTTTCACAACTACCTGTTCATTCTAGCTGATAATGTTATTTTCATATTACAGATGAAAAACTGAGGCATAAAAATGTGCACAATAATAAAGAAAACAAAAATGTGATTGGTTTTGTGTCCTAAATGTAGGAAATATTTTATTTACTTTTTTTTGGTGTGCTTTGCCTTCACAGAGTCAAAATACTATTGAATTATCTTGATGTTTGAAGAATCAGCACTTTTTACTACTTATTCCTGAGTATCAATCAATTGAATCATTGCTTTTAAGAGATTCATTCAGCAAATCAATACAGACCTAGGCTGAGAATCTAGTTTTGGGAGGTGACATTCAGACTTTCTGATATATAAGATAATTTCTTTTCTTTCTGCAATTTCCCATGTAATTCACAAAATACGAAACTTTTCCAGAAACCTTTTTTATCCCCAAATTTCTCTGAATTTTATGGACTAATTAGATAAGACAGGGATTGTCTAAGATAAAAGAACATAGAGCAGGGTCACACCAATAGTTTAATGCATTTATACAGAGGCTTTTAACATCAAAACATCATTTTTGAAATCCTTTTATCAGAGAAAGTGTACCTAAAGGCACAAAAAATCTGCCAAATTTTAAATAGCTCTTTTAGGCAAGTCTAGTATAATCAAAAGGCTTTGTTTATCACATGACCTACCCTATTTCACTGTGTTCTCTCTATGACCTATAAATATCAACATTCTTCTAAAATTACTGAAGAATATTTTCCTACATCCAAATACCGTTTAATAGAACTAAAAGATGAAAAAAAAAACCAAAAAAACACAAACAAACAAAAAAAATCAAAAACAAAAACCCAAACAAACAAACAAACAAAATCACCCCAAAATGCGACATATGAACCTTTAATAACTAGATGTAATACTCAGCTGGTTAAGATTCTGAGTAACAGAAGTAGTGGGGGGTAATTTATCACAATTATTGTCCACATTTTTGAAAGGCAATTCCCTTATTCCATCAGAGAAATATAAGAAGCTTGAACATTTATTTTGGACTGGAACTGATTTCTTTTTAGCCCTATCTATTCACCAGGAAACAAAAAAGATCATACTGCCTCCAGCTCTTGCTAGGACACAGAAAAAATGGCAAGTTGTCTTGCCCAGCAATTCCAACATGCCATCAAGATTAGCCTTTTCTAAGAAACCAGCCAACTAAGTGAGAGACAAACTATGGTTTTAGGGAAAGCTCTGATTCTGAGGAATGGTTTCTGTGACAATTAGGAAGCATCAATTTTCATGTCATTCTGATTCCTGAGCCAGTCATTTCTTGTGTCTTACTTCTCTGTCCCCAGGTAAAATAAATCTGTAGTCATACAGCCATGAGTCTACAGACACAGTTACAGAGCAAACTCCCTTTGCCAGGAAGATCAAGACAAGTCAATTCCTCCATCACACTGTGATTCACAGGCACTGCTGTACCTCATAAGGTAGAAAATGTTACTTTACAACCTATCTTCAAAATGTGCAGGGCTTCCCACGCCAGTATTGGTGACACCTTTACTGTTTTCAGACTTGGTATGCATGTGGGAGCAAAAAATATTAAACACTATCCTCTGTTGCACATTTATGCCAAAGCTGGAACGGACAAAGACAACAAAGGATAGAGGATAAAGCCATACTTTTGGGCATTGATTCCATCAATGGCTTGGATCATCCTCTCATTCAATTCTTCCTCAAATCTTCTTTTCTGTGATTTTGTTCTGAAATGAAAAATGTGGGAAGTTACTTCATAAACAACAGCTATCATAAAATTTTGAGTTTATAATTTTTTTTTTTAATATTTATACTGCAATAGCAACTATAGGCATCAGGCACAATGACCCTCATAATTAAGCTCTTAAAAAACCATCATTAGACACAGTCTCACACACAAACACACACACTCACAAATCTAGAGCTTAGCTATTAGGGAGCACTTAAATACAAGCACAAGAAAATATTTCATAAAAAGCCAAGAGAGCTCAAGAAATTCCGGTCTAAGGAAAGTCTTCCACAGTGTTATGAATTCATGAAAAAGGATGGGAATATGCTCAAAGCCATAAAGCATTCCTGTTTCTTTGCAGGGTTTTTGTTGTTGTTGTTGTTGTTTTAAACAAACCTTGTCAGAATTGTATGATGAGCGCAATGTATTAGTTCACTGAGGCATAATAGGTATCCCCTACCAAAATCCTGCTAACTTTTCTTTTCTTGGTAATACTTTGTTATTTTTAATAAGAAAACTGAACACTGTTTGAAATTAGTTTCAAATATACATCATGTTTCTCTAGTTATGAGCTTTGTAACTCATCTGCAATAAAAAAAAAAAGTTTCTTTACTTTTGACTGGATTCAGCATGAACCCAACAGAGGATCATCACAATAGTTTACCTTTGCTAACATAAATTGCTGCAAACATCATCAATCCTTTCAGTAGTTGTGCTTTCCTTGAAAATAACATATCTCAAACATTGACAGGTGATGCTTGTATTTGAAAATTTAAACCTATTGCTAACTTAAACCAGTGTTTCCTAAGAAGTCATTAGTCAGATCTGAAATTCTACTCTTTCCTCACCCAAATATTCTTAACCTACAAATTGAACCCTGTTGAAGGTATTTGGGATTTTTCTCAACATCAAGTTTTTGGGTTATTTCCCTAAAACTGATAACCTGCTGCAGGTTTCAAATTAATACAGCAATTGTATTAGTTTACCTGCAGGAACTTAAAAAAAACCCCAAGTGTTTTCATGTCTATTCAGTGCTAGTAAATTTAAGATATGCTTAAAGAAGAAAGTAAGAAAGTGCTTAAGACTCATTTTTCACAGAAATCAATACAGAAACAATCTAGGAGAAATACACAGGCAGATGAGAAGACATTGTCCAACCACAGTTAATCCTCTTGGCAGATTCTTAACAACATAAGACTTGTGTAATACATAAGAGCTAAGACTTTCACAAACAAAAGCCTACAGTCAGGCTTCAAACCCTACATTTTCATATTCTAATATGAAAATACTGATTTTCAAAGTGCTTATGATCATTGCAGCTCTATCCTGTGAGAATGATTAACTGACTTATCTAGAATCCTAGTAACGTGTCTGTGTCACTATGGACATTACACACCAGTAATGGAAGAAGTTCCTTCCATAATATGGTATCAAACCACTTTTTTTGTGTCTCTGTATCTATTCTGGAGTGGTGTTTAGAAACAGAAAACCAAGAACACTTCAGAATCTTCAAGAACTGCATTTTTTCCAAATGCCATAGTCCAATGGTCTTTCTCTGACTAATAGAAATTCTTTGGACTTATTGTCCAAATATAAATGTACAGTTTTAGAATTAGACTCTTTTTATTAATATCATGCATGTACAGTCAAAACTTGTTCACCTTCTGGAACCTAGCAATATTTTAGGTAATTGCACAGTAACCAGAGACAATAACAATTCAAATTTTTAGAAGGTTCATTTTAATGACTTTATGGTATTTATGATATCACCATCTTGCCCTAGTCATCAAGGTACCAAGCAGCAGCATGAAAACTTAAAGCTATTGTGATCTTGCAAACATTTTGTGTAGCAGGAGCACTGTAAAAGACCACAAAGTACCTTTTGAATAACTACTACAGCAAACATACTAAAGACTTTAAAAAATAAACCATGGTACAAATACAAAGCAATTAAACAAATATACAAAATGTCTCTTTTAGTACATATTATTAGCTGTTGTAAGAAAAATTATTAACAGCCCTTTCCATCTTCCTTTTTCTTATCCCCCTCTGGGTTCCTCCCAATTTTTCTGTATATAATTTTCTTCCCACTGGTAGAGTACCTGGTTTGTAGTAGGTCACCAACATACCAATTCAGAATAAAGGTATTTGTTATCAAGAAGAGAATTTGCAATTCATAGTAACATGTCTGCCAAATCTGTTTCCATAGCCCTTCTTTATGTAAGAGGTATCAGCACTTAAAAAACAGTCTGTGTGAGCAATGGCCTTCAATATTTGAAAGCATACCAATGTATATTTATTTATATGGACTTTCTATGAATAAGTAATTTTTGAAGATTAATTTACCTTTCTCTGCAACGCTGAAAATGATATTGCCCCATGGGAACATCCTAAAAACAAACAAACAAACAAACAAACAAACAAAAAAGATCCCTATTATTTACAATAATATTTAATAATATTAAATTGCTTTTAAAATAGTCTTGAAAGCAGGGTTACATAAGGAGAAAAGTTTCCAGTGTAAATACTTTTAGCATTTGATTAAAACTGTCTAAAAGAAAAATACAGCTAGAAGTGAAGATGGAGTGCCCTGGAATAAAACTCATCAGTATAAACACAGGATAAAATAATACAACAGTCTGAATCCAAGAGTGTTTTGCTTTACCACAAAGACTTCAATGCCACCACTGTTTGGACGTAGCCCAAACTCCTGCCAGCTTCAGCAAAAACCAATCTTAAGTGTTTTTGAAAAAAACAGACCTGACTGGCCAAATACAGACAATGGTCATTATTTTTTAATTAATAGCAATGGCAGCAATCGCAGCCACATTTATTTTGTGATTAATAGTGATGGCTGGATACTTCCTGTAATGAACCTGTCACAATGCTCATTCTGATGTACTATATTTATTAACCAAGACTATGTCTCATCTGTACAGGAACAAAACTCAATGCCAACGTTGAAAGCTATTAGAATTTACCTTTGTGCATTCTCTTTTAAGAGGCAGAAGATAATGCAATGTACAAGCTGTAGACTGACAGTGTCTTAATGACAGCAGTAGAACAGTGTCAGCAAAATTAAAAAGAAATCCGTTCAGTGTAAAAGATACAACACTGAACTATAGTACTTTAAAACTCAGGCCTTCAACAACAGTTAATGAATTGTAGGTGCATCTTCAAAAGGTAGATGTTACAATGAGTATGGATTTGGTTCCTGGCATACTCTGAATAAAATCCACTCAAAGTATCACAGGGATTACTCTTAACTTCACAGCTTTTGCTCCATTTGGCCATGTTCCAAATGGAGAATGTAGCTAAACAGTCAATAAATCTCTAGGAATTTCTTTGTATCAAAGGATTTCCCTCCTAAAGGTGTTGCATTCTGGCATTATGTTCAAAATACCTTTCCACAAGACAAAGAGCAGCCACCATACATGCTGTGACTTGGAGGGTCTGAGCTCAGAGGGTCAAATTTTGTACTTTAGTAAGTGTGCCAGACTCCTTATAATTCAGAGATGCACGTACAGGAGGACATGGCTTCCTAGAACCTAACCCAAAACTCCCACTCCACCAGAAAAGCTTCCAGCAACTTCACTGGGTTTATGCCATGTACAACTACATGTATCTTCTTCTACCAGAAATAACCACGTATTTAGCAGCAAGTAGCTTTTTCCTTTCAAATATTGCTATATTGTATGAAATGACATAAGTAGGCCCCTACTGTTGTGCTTATCTTGCCGTTTTCAGTGGTCATGCTGTCCCTGTGGTGCAAGTGTGCAAATGGCTTGGCTGCTCCCCAGGATTCCAGGTACCGGGTCATGCGGACAGAAGCTCTCATTTTGGCTCCGTCAAGGGTGTGCCGAGGCCGAATGTGGTGCTGAGGGCTTCGCTTCTCTCCCTGGTTGACAGAGGACAAAGGGTGAGATCAGCCTTTGTGTTCGTGACCTTTTGAAGCAGAAGTGCGTCATCTGGTACCACAGATCTCCATGATTAGGGACTTATAAATGGAGAGATGATAAGAACCTGCAATTCTTAATGATATTGCTGGGAAATAGCAGACTTATTTCTGAAGAGCGGGAAACATTTGCACTGCAAACATATATTTGTAGGCATCAGTAACAGCTCTGATCAATATCTTATTGTAGTGAATTATTCAATAAAGAGATTAGTGGTCCTGCTCAAAACCAAGTATGATTGGCCACAAAATAAAAGTACTACTAACCTTAGGATTGATTACAAAGTAAGTCTTAACGTTATGCTCTTTCAGATATGGGTCCCTCACATCTCCATCCCCATCTTCCACTTTGTAAGCTCCATTCAAATGTGCCAAGGTGACTGAAGTGATGTGAACACGGCTGAAATTGTATTTTAAAAAAGGACAAAGTCACAAATACCATAATTTAGATACTAAATTTCAGCATAATTTAAACCTGATCAACCTGTTTTACTTGCTTTTGGATACACCTTTTATTTGCTGCTCACTTCTTTCGCAGTCCCTCTAATCTAAATTTTAGAAGTTCTAAAGGACATAAATCTAAATGTTTGTATTCAGAAAAAAATGTTCCTTAAATCACAGGAAATACTGAATACTGAGTGCCCTAGTTTTGGTGGGTTTTTTTGCTTTTGTTTTTGTTTAGTTTTTTGTTTGTTTGGTTTGGTTTTGGTTTTGGTTTTTCTCAAGACACACCTAAGAATTAGTTCAGGCATCTTCATGAAGGCTGATGGCTTAAGACATGGTGCCTATGCATTTCTCCATGACTGAAAAATCCACGTGTCCAAAGGTTAACATGGAAGACTCTTACCCTGGGACTCCCCCAGCTTCCATGTGATTGGCCAGGGTAACATCATGGGACCACACATCGTACTGCCACTTCTGCAGCCCAATAACGCCGCAGAGCACGTTCCCGGAGTGCACTCCTACACGCATGTTGATGTCCACTCCAGTCGCATCTCTCACTTTCCTGCGGGTGGGAATAAAGCCTCTGTTAATACACATAATAGGCTCTTTGTTTTCTTTTCATTTACCAGTCAAATTATGTGGATGGCACACCTTTGGAAGTGCTCAAGGCCAGGTTGGATGGGGCTTAGTGCAACCTGCTCCAGTGGGAGGTGTCCCTGCTCATGGCAGGGGAGTGGGAACTAGATGGTCTTTAAGGCCCATTCCAATCCAAAACATTCTACCATTCTATGATTCTATGAAAGTAGCAGTAACAACAGTAATAACATTTGCCTCTTCTTAGCATTGCCTCCATTCTTTTAATGCTATGATTATATATTACCTTTCCTATTATCTATATTTGCAACAATTTGTAGAAATATTAATTCTCAAGTCTGTGTCTGAAGTTCCTTCTTTTATATTCATCTGAAATTATTCGGAAGAGCTGCAAAGAATAGTGGAAATGTTTAGTCGCATTGTAGAAACTTTAGGACTGTTTTTGTTCCACAGGCTGCTTTTAGAGGTCTGGAACTACTGTGATGCAGCCTTCTATCTAAAGACCCTAATGTTTACATCAGAGACCTTCTCATATCTGCCACATCTGAGAGGAAGGATGAACAACACAGCATTTCAGGATATTCTACAGGCTGGGGCTTGTACACTCTTTGGGGATATGGGCTCAGTGCCATCCAGGCAGTGGAGAACATAGGCTCAAAAACCTTCCACATGCTTAGTGAATGCTGCACCCACTCGAACATCATACAGTGAATGAAAGGCTACCCTCACTGTCCAGATCACATCTAAACCTTTGACCTTTCCAGACAGAGTTACATATCTGTTCACTCCAACCCAAATCCCAGAAGAGCCCTACACATAAGATAGGCATTTATCTTTGCAGAAACAGTTCACTGGTGGGAGACTAAGGTCAAACAACATTTCCAGACATTTTTCATATGGGTACCTAACCACATATCTAAAGAGTAATAACCAGTAATAACAGACTTAGATAGTTCTAAGAAACTGGGAGATTGTAACTTAACTGGATTTATGTATTTAAATCCCAATTGATGTGGACTTAAACCTAGCCAGTAATAAGGAACATGCTTATACACTTGGAGAAATTCAGGGTGTTAATGGAAGAAACAACTACAGAAAAAGGAACCCAAATGGTTCCTGTGTACAATGCCATTTTACACTGCTCCTGTGTAGCTGACACACTTGGAAATTAATTGCCTGTAAATGATCTTTGTAAGCAGTTTGCAAATCACAAACACCACTTTGCTCTGCACAAGGTATATGACACAAGCCTAGCACTTTGGGGAAAAGTGTTTTAAAAAACTGGGCAAAATGGAAGAGGAACATTTATCCTCTAGGAGTGCTTGTCAAAAGACTGCCCTTTCATACTCTGCAGAGCAAGCTGAATAAAGTCTGCTTTATAATAAGCTCTCAGGAGTTAAGCAGGGGAGCAAGCAGAATTGTACCAGAACTAATTCTCTTCTTCTGTCTCACAAATTAAAGAAACCGTAGAAGATATTAAATTAGCAGTGTAACTCTAGACTGAATTAGGGTTTACCACTTCTTCTCTCCTGAACTCCTTGAACAATTGCTATGACAATCCAGGCACTGAATGCATTTGAGAATGTAGGCTATCACATCCCCAGAGGATGTCTGCATTACTTACAGAAGCTTATCTGAAACTCCCCACCCTTATTTCATTTTTGCTCCCCCCCATCTCTCTGGTTTCCTTCAGCAGAGCATAGTCTGTGTGCCCAGCCTGGTTGGGGAGTCAAAATACTCATCAAGACTGTATTTTTCTTATTGCAATGTGAAATTTGAGTTTGTAAGCATTCTGCATTTTTCGGAGGCATGGTTATCTTGCAGGTAATTGTAGAAATTTTACTCCATACAAGAAAGAGTTCAGGTCTTTAGGAAAGCCTCTATGTGCTTCAGCTGAGCTTTACTCATCCATAGTTCTGGACCAAGGTATCTAAGACTCACCTAGCCCTTTCTTACACACTTGAACACATTGAATGAGCCTTAGGCATTTAATTCCCTGCAAATTGCCAGCTTGAATGGTATAGTTCCCTTTTGGATCAGACCTGCAGGAATGAAATCATATCTAAAGGAATTCTTTTATTTTGTAGCTAGCATTCAAAATGATATAACCATCTTATATCCAACAGTTTCTTTCACTTTCCTCTGAAATGGAATTTGTTTCATGCTACCAAATCAAAGGAAGTCTTTGAGAATGTGTGACTGAGAAACATGCAAATTAGGAAGTCACCAGACAGAGAAGGGGGTAGAGTTTGAGCTGAATGGAAACAACACATATATTCTCTCACAAACATGTTTTGCCTTAACAGATAAGCTCTGTCCTTAAAGCATCCAGTTAAGGTGGACAGCTCTCATCATCACAAGCAGCACTGGCATTTATGGCTTGATGAAGTGAGCATCCCACTCTTGGGCAAGCAGGCTGCAGACTATAAGAAACATTGAATTTATTCCAACATAGAGCAAAGAAGCAAAGCAATTAATCAGTGGGACTACAATCTATGTTTAAATGGGAACAATCCATAGCAGAGGGAAGCTGAATTGATCAAAATGGAGCTACACATTAGGTAAAAAGACTGAATAAGACTTTGTAGTACAGATCACCTGGCAATTTGGCAGAATTCCTCTTTTTTGCTGCAAAGAAAACTGGAACTGAATTCATATTCAGGTGGTAAAATTTATATAGAACTACTAATATAAACAGTAAACTACTTTATTTCAGTAGCTTACACACCAAGGGGGCAGTTTGCACCTCAGTGACTGAATATAACAATAATTTCTATCTGACAAAAAAGATATTTGAGATAGAGCAAGTCAAACATATTGTGTGACACATTGCCAATAGCAAGAGTATTACTACTTCTCATTTCATAGGGCACAGAAGTATGTCAGGAGATGCTTCCATACAAAGGTGCAGCAATCACACGATAAAATATGGAGTTGATTAATAATCAGCAATTTTCATTCACCTGCAGGCTTTGACACTTGACATAATACTTTGAAAGGATTTGAAAGCACAGGGTACAGATTCCTCACTCCTTCTGTAAACAGGCTGTGGTAATCAGGCATTTGTCTATGGAAGCATTGTGGTTTCTGACTACAGTAATAAAGTCAGATCAGAATATGCTTTACAACTAACATATAATTTTCTAGTCTATAAGGCTGTTCTTACTAAGAACCTGACTGTACAGCATTAACAATAAACACACTTGATAGCAGCCTGAGCAGAAAGTTATTTCAGAGAAAATTGGAAGTTCTGAAGTGTGAGGAACTGACAGATTGCTCTCTGAGCTCAAGTAAAACATTGCATTATGATGTGTGACATACTTCAGTTCTTTGTGAAGGGCACTTTATGGCTCTTTTAAGTCTAGTGTTGTTTTCCCACCACCCTGTAACCTCCTCTACTTTTTTCTCTTAAATAACAAAGCAACAGAGCAAAGGTTGATCAACAACTCTGTGCAAGTACTTCTAACTCACATTTCTCTCACAGCACAAAGATATTTTGAAATGCAAACCACAAAGCTCTCAGCCTTTTCACTCAAAGGCTGCCAAAAAAAAATCCCAACATTTCTAAGCCAACCAACAAGAGGGGCCAGAACTTTGGGACTGACACCCTTTTACCAGCTGCTCTACAGAAGGGATGGTAGCTTTACTTCATAGTATGCTAAAAAAGCAAATGGCTTAATTGTGATAATATTCTAGTATATCTAAGTGAAAAAGAGAAAGCATTTAGAGAAAGCAACTGAAATGCAATGAAATCTGTAGATTAATCTTGCTTCTCAAGAAGAAACACTCCCAAGTACCATTAAAAAAATAGATTTCTTTGTTGTACCTATGTAAGGTACAATCATTTTTGGATGAAGAAACATTTTCGAGAAAACAGCAACCTGACTCCTATTAGGTTTTACAAAATACTGCTAAAGCAAGATGATCAAAGTACTAGTTTCCAAAAATACTACACCTTTTCCATGAACATATATAACAGAAAAGAACCAAATTTGCTTTAGTCAACTTACCCATCTAGTAATTACCCTAGACTGAATTAGAAGAACAGAAAACTAAAAGCCAAGACCCTCTTGTGACTACAATTACACACATCTGAGGATAGAATTTAAGGATTAGAGGAATAATTTTGTATGGGTACTTCATTAATCATTAAGATCAACACAGTTCAATAAAATTATCCATTTCATGATGAGGTGCACACCACACATGTACCTCACAAGGATGGGTCAGCTTCCTACTTTGCTACATAAGGTTAATGTGATCTAGACCAAAAATATAAAAATTAGAACTTAAACTTAGAGAAGAGCATACCAAGTTTTAAAATCAAAGTCCAGATTGTTAGAAAAAACAAATCACACAGAGGGCTCCCAAAAATCCAGATCCCCACATGACACACATTTTTGCCAAGTGTACCTCACCTAGATATACTTTAATTTTAGTGAAAGGAAACTGGCTTTAAAGATTTTTTTTTAAAAGTTTGGTACTTACTTAATGGCTTCACACATGTCTAGTCCCATTTTCACACAATTCTTGGCATGATTTTGAAGAGATATAGGTAGTCCAGAAACACAGTAATAGCAGTCACCTAAGATCTTAATTCTCATACATTCATTTTCCTGAAGAAAAAAAAGCAAGGTGAGACAGTCACTTTCAATTTGAAATACACAAATGAAGAGTTACTGTTACTAAGACTGACTTAAAAGACACTAGCAAAGTCATTCTACTAAAGCTTGATCCAGTGGAGAAGGACTTGCTACAACAGAAATGCTGAGTTTTGTATGGTTGATCCCTCCACAAGTTATGATCCTTAATGGGCAAAAACAGGAAGTAACTTCACTGAAAAACATATTCACACCTGAGAATAAACAACTGAGGTAAACTATCATGTCCTCAATCTAAATAAAGCCTTTTTTCAAATATGAAATCCAAACACATAGTCTTCCACATTTACATCTATGAAGATGTATTATGGAACATTTCCAGAAGCTAGCAATTGTAATAGTGTTTCGATATTTTATACTCTAAGGCCATGTAAAGATTTTTATTTTTAAAAAAATGAAATTTAATTTTAATTTAATTCAATTTAATTTTTAAAGCACTGGACAATAGTTTTTTAACAAATAAAAACACAGAAAATTTTTGTCTGTTCAGAGGTTTCTGATTTTACCTCCATCCATGAAGTTTGATTTAATTTTTATAAAAATGACACCTAAATAAGCAGAAGAAAAATTTCTGATTGTATTTGATTCTTTTCTTGAGTAATAAAGAGGCTGTAGTCAGTAATTAAAATTGATTTGATCAATAATGTCTCTCTTCTCCTTCAGTCTCATAAATGCTTTTTCTAAGACTAGAAAACTGACTAACACTTTTCTACCTTGAGTCTCTTAATCCTTGTTATTGCAAAAAATCTATTTAAAGAACTGTACATCTGCCATTAAGCTTTATTGGGCTCCATGAGCTGTCTCTATTGGTCCTATTAGAGAGCTGTCTTGGGTTTCACAGACTGTCACTCTGGCAGAAATGCACTGCTGCACTCAGACCAGAGCCAGATCGTTTTCTTCACACATTTCAAATCCAATCTGCCTGCCAAAATCTCAGAAATGCTGCACAAAGACCCCAAGAGGAAAAAAAAAAAAAAAACCCAACATTTTAAGGATGACTTTTTTATTCAAACTAACAACAGTAGCCTATAGCAACCCACCTTTGCAATCTGATCAAATTTGCCAAACAGCTCATTTAACATGTGCACCAGCTCCCCTGGAGAGCAGTCACTGGCCAGGCGAGTGAATCCCACGATATCAGCGTACAAGATGCTGCAAGAGAAATGAGCAGAATCTTGGTCACAGCTTCCTTCTGCAGGACTCAGATCCATCAAGCAACAGCAAAACCTGAAAAGCAAGCTCCCTGGACTTCATAGAGATATGCCCATACCCAAAAAGGCCACTACTAAATGTAGAGCAATAAATATAACTACATTTTTAGGTAAACGTATATTTGCCTTTATGGGTATTGTGTTTATGGGTAATATATACCCATATTTATCTTCATAGGTATTACCTTCTCGGGTATAACCTTTATAGGCACACCTATATTTATAGTATTTATAAACATTCTATACCTCTCTTATGGTATTGAAAAAACAGAAATATTTGTCCAAGTCACAAATCAGCAGTATAATAATAATGACATAATAGTTTCAAAGAGTATTTGTGCTCACAAGAGAACATGAGCTTCATCAAAAGTCCTGCAACATTTTTAATGAATCAATTTCTAAGAATATAATTCAAACTAACTGGTCCAATCAAAAAACCCTTAACAAAGAAACAGAAAAGGAAAAAAAAAAAAAAAACTTGTAAAGAAGAAAGAATGTTTTAAATGAAAGTGATTTATTTTTCCATCTCCTAGAAATTTTCAATTAATAATTAGATCTGTCAGCAGTATATTTAATCTTAGGTACCTTGTAAAATACATATGTGATACGGCTGCCTCTGTTTACATAATACAAATCCTGAGAAATTGTTCCAGTTGAGAAAATTGCAAAATCAGAATCATACCACAGACACTAATTACAATTTTGACTAGTATACATTGAAGCAGTTTTGGTACTTCAGATGAAAAATGAAGACATTATGAAGAAAAGCCTATTTTTGTGTGGCTTTTTCTCAACAGCTCCTTTGTATTAACATCTTTGTGGCTCTTCTGGAATGTAGCAATGTCAACATTTGATTAAATTAAGGGATTCTACATGTTAAGTTGCTGAAAAGCATATTTAAAAAATATTTTCTTAATTCCTCCCTAGATCCTTTCTTTCAACTTTTTTTTTTCTTAATGTTATTGATACATTTTATTACAGTACAATACCTTACATTGGTGTGCCTTTTGACATACAAATTGTGGAAGTTGTTGGTGTTTTCCAGCTGGCCTGCCTTTGGACCTTGTAACCTCTGAATGATCTCTGCTTTCATTTCCATGGCAATGTGAGCAGGCAGTAAAGAAAGTAGAAGACGCTCCTAAAATTTAAAATGAAATGTCCACAGTTTCTTTAAGGAGAATAAAGTTAGTACAGCATCAACACTGTGCAAGGCACACCCTATTGTAAATACTAGAGAACATTTTGATGAGACTTCACTCAGGCCTGGTACGAGCTCCAGAGTTAATCAGTTCCTTGAACAGTGTGACAGAGATATACACACATTTCCAAGTAATACCTGTCTTCTTCAAGGATTTGTGTATATGAGAAAAAGCTTAGCTTAAATCTTAACATTTGATGAAGGTATCTATAGGAATCTATTCAATATCTGAGTAGGATGCAGCAAATGAAACAAGAATTGCAATGCCAGTCCAGAGGGCTTTCAGGGAAATGTAGTCTGATTCAAACAGGAATAAAAT